>JBANSL010000001.1:30832500-31287500 GCA_037127255.1 Persicaria tinctoria
CGCCTCGAGGTCAGATGAGGATTTTGAGATTGATCAGGTTCATGTCACCACAAATTATGAGCAACAAAATAAAAAGAAAAAAGGAAAATATACTAAATGGCGGAAACCTCCGTGGGTTACCTTCAAACTAAACTTTGACGGGTCCTCTCTACCAAATAGGAATAGTACGGCTGGTTCCGTTATCCGTGATTGGAAGGGTCGTCCGATAAACATAAGTTATCAAAAGCTTGGTTTGCAAAGCCCAATCAAACCTGAAGCACTTGCTTTAAAATTAGGTATTCAACAAGCAATCCAACTTCATATTAAGAAACTCCACATTGAGGGGGATTCCTCAATTATCATAAATTACTTCAACAAAAACATTTCATGTCCATGGGAAATCGAGTTGATCCTGTCTGATATTAAAACTTTACTATCGACTATGGAAGAAGTTTCCTTCTTTCATGTGCCCCATTTGGGCAATAAAGTGGCTGATAAGGTTGCACACCTTTGTCACTTTGCCCGGGGAGTCGATATTCAAACCAATTTAGGTCTTTCAGACCTCATCCGTAAGGATGCTGCCGGGTAGAGCATGCTCGCCCGAATTCTTTCCTAATCAAAAAATAATAATTTAGTCAAATCATAGTTAGTTTTGTTCAATGTTAAAAGTAAAGGGGTTTTTTGAGAGGAAAGAAATAATAAATGGTGGTTTTATTCAATAAAAAGGAAGAAAATAGGGAAAATAGGGATATTTTCAGTTTTTGTTTCGGTCCGATCTGCGGTCCATGTCCTTTGAGTTTGTTGTCCGCCAGTCTTGGACTGGACCAGAAATTCCAATTCTATCTGATCCAGACCGGAAGCCCAACCCTAATGCGGAGTATAAAATATTATCTTTTATTTATTTATTTTTAACATGATTTCATATGGAGTACTTGTTAGCAATATGTTATCATATAATTTAGAGTAAATTGCACAAAATAACCCTAAATTCGGACAACTTTGCATGAGTAACCCACTATCCAAAACATTTATAAAGGTTAACCCTCTTCCCTGAAAAAATTGCAAGGCAGCCGGTCAAAAAAGGGGAAAGGCAACCGGGACATAGGAGAGAGGAAGTGAATGTGGAGAGAGAGAGAGAGAGAGAGAGAGAGAGAGAGAGAGAGAGAGAGAGAGAGAGAGAGAGAGAGAGAGAGAGAGGAACCGGGGGAATTTAATGAGGAGAGAGAGTGAGAGAGGGGGAAGATAAAATTGGACAATTTTATTAAAAAACTGTAAATTGAACTGTGGATCTCACGGGCTTACAAAAGAGGAAGAGAGAAGGCAACAATCGCTTATGCAAACCTGAGGAAAAAAAGGCGAAGGAAGAAGAAGAAGAAGACGACGCCACTGCAAAAGAGGAGAAGAAGAAGCCGACCCGAGATTGAAGAGGTCAATTTTGAAGTATGTAAACCCTAACTCAGCTGATTAATTACGAATTGCTTGGATTCGTAGGGGAGGAACCGATTAGAAGAACCTAAACTGTTTTTTATTGTGTGAAAATGGGATGAAAGGTTCGAATGGGTTGACAGTTCGCAATTTTCCCCTGTCATGTAGAAAGTAATCGACGTCATGTTAACAACGTAAGGGTGGAAAGTTTGGGAACTGGGGTGTGCGTGACTGGGAGAGAAGGGAGTTTTTGGGAATGGGGAAATTGGGCAACGTTTATGTCGAATCCAACTTATCAGGAGTATGGTGACTGTAGATACGTTCAGTTTAGGGGGAAATTGGCCGAAATGGGGTGAATTATTATCAGGAGTAGGGTGACTGTATATACATTCAATTTAGGGGGAGATTGGCCGAAATGAGGCGAATTAGGGTTAGGGGAAATATTAGAAAGGGTGAATGTTTATGTCGAATCCAAATTATCAGGAGTAGGGTGACTTGTGTGCAATTGGAGATGTACAAATTGAATAAGTCGACTGTCATGTGTGAAAATTAAGGTGTCATGTGTAATTGTATTGGTGTCATGTAAAAAGAAAACTGTTGGGTTGGATATGTGGAAGGGAAACTGCAGGGATGATTATGAAACCATTGGGTGCATTCAATATTAAGATGAATAGGTTTGACATTTGATAGGCATAGGTTATGAATTAGTAACTATCATGTACATATTGAATGTTGGAATGTTTGTGGCCTTGTGGGACTGATTTGAAGGAAACTGTGGGTTGGGGGACAAGAATTGATTTCTAGAATACTGATTTTTGGTCTCCCAACATGCGGGATATCTGGTGAATATAAAAAATGTCGCAGCGTAGTGTAAAGAAGATTGTCGATCGTAGAGCTCAAAACTCTGGCGCAGTATGATGGGCTTTCGTTCGAGTAATGTAAGTTGTGATTGTCGTGGTGCACCGTGGCTGACATGTTGAAGTATGTGCAGGCTGTGTACGCCGTCGAGGAAGATAGACACTTCAAAGCGTGATGTAACCAATACTCCCGGATGCAGATCCTAGTAAACAATGACAACCGATTGAGTGAGTCTGTAAAGGCTCGGATTTTAAAACCCTAATTTTCGAAAAAAAAGGAAATTAAAAATGAAATTCAATCGTATTTAATTTGGATATTTCAAGGAAAACTCGTTCCAAATTTTAATAAACCTTGGGATGTCGATATCTTTAAAATTTTGAAGCATTATTTTGATCGAGTCTAAATAAGATTCTAAGCGGGTTTCAGGATTTATTATCCGGGTATTAATTTATGTTGTATCACTCATATTCCCCTTTTCCCATCTTTGCCATCTTCCTCCTCTTACTTTCGAAAAATCAGATGGCTCCCCTCCTAGCTTCTGTTTTTGCCCCAAATTAGCTATACACACACCCCTTTATCTCCTCCCTCCCTTACCTTGTGCTCCAATTGAGGCAAAGATGCCAAAACATCTGTCTGCAACCTCTTCCTCCTGATTTCATACAGATCCCACACCAAAACCTACAGCCTCTCTCATCCTAGTTTGAATTCAGCCACCCTTCATCCTTATCTATCTCATATCCCCTTTTCTTTAAAACACATAAACCCCAAAGACACAAAAACTCCACACCTTATCCCCTTCTTTCTCCCTCCCTGTTGCCTTGAGCTCCAGCAACAACCTCCATCTCCAATGTCCTCTTCTTCCTCCTTTTGAGGACCGAAATACCAGCTTCAGCAGCCCTGCTTCCATTGTTCGAGTGAGGCCGAGCCAAGCCCAGAAGGTCTTCAGCTCTTTTCTCCTTCTTCAACGCCAGCAGCAGCTCACTCGACGCCATCCTCGACATTCCCAAGCAAGCCCAGGACCAACCCTGAGTCGCTAACGCCATCTTCCGCGCCTCCTCTTTCCATGTTCTGGTTGGAGCACCCCGGTGAGCCTCCCTCTCTCTTTTTCCAATCAAAACTCAGTAAATCTCTTACTTTAATCCTTCTACCGTCATCCTAGGCAAAGAGCCCCCTCATTTCGACTCCGACGAAGCCAAACCGAGTCTTCGGCGAAGCTAATCGAGGCTCCGAGCACCTCCGACGAGTACCTAACTCCAGCGAGGCCAGACGAGCACCGACGAAGCCTCCCCGAGCGCTTATCCCGACGAGATTTCGAGACCCCTCGGTGAGAACCTCTCTCTCCCCCTCTCCTTTGTTTGACCCATTCCATGTCCATGGGTGTCGGGAATGAGGTTCAGAGCCATCACCCCCGGCCGGCTTCCTCACTTTCCTTTCATTTCCTCCATTTTCGCTTAAAGATCTCAAAGAAGAGGATGATGAACAGTGATTTTGATTGGGTCCGGTTTCTATTTTAAAATAAGAGTCGGTTCAGTTATAATGTTTATTATTTCCGGTTCGGTTCATGGAAATCCGATTTGAGTAATGGGCTGGGCCTATTCTCTTCCGGATCCGGGTTATGTTTTTGGGCTCTTCCTTGTTAAATGGTGACTTATTTTAAGGGTGTTATTATATGGCTTATATATAATTGTTGTTTGACTAGATTATTGTTATTATAATTATATTATCATTATTATGAGATTTTATGATAAATATAAATTCTGGAATAATTTTATATGTATTATAAATTGCTTTAAATGTAATATGATTGGAAAATGTATTTTTTGATGTGTAAATAGGTGATTTTGAGATGCTTTATTGTTATTGATATATAAATATGGTTTGTGAAAATAGAATTGTTTTGGTGATTCAATGCTAGAATTTATTTATATAATGATTTTGGAAATAGAGATGCCAGAATTAATTCTATAATATGATTTTGAGGTATTGGTTTTAAGGTTTAAATGTTTAATGTCGGAATTTGGCCAAGTATAATTTGAGAAATTATTTTGAATATGAGTTGAATTAATTTGGGATTTAAGAGTTTGGAAAATACGGTTGGTACGATTTTATCAATGGGTTTGATTGGAAGAATGATTTTGGTTGATGTTGACCATATCGGAAAGGTTTTGAAAAATGGTTTTATCATCGATTGGTTTTGAGGATGTTGAGAACTTGGGTTCGTGTGTATGAATGTTGGTCCGGTAGCTTATGGAAATGACTTGATGATAGGTGGGTATTGCTTTTGGATTGCTTTGGACTTGCATTTGGGCCCTTGCTTGTGTTATCTTGTTGTTCTGCATCTTCAGGTAAGTTCCCTAGGGGGCTTACTCAGGTTGGACACTCATGCCTCTTGTTGCATTTTATGTTAGGTGTTGCATATGCATAAAAGCATGCCATGTAGTATCATGCTAGGATTGGATTGAACTGAGCATGTGGTTACTATGTGTGTTTGAAACAGAATGGCCGTTATCTGTGATAGTCCTAGAGTCTTTGCTAGGGTTATAGGGTAGCCCAACCTCATCGGTTGCCCTGAGTCAATCGAGTCTTATATATGATCTGGCTGGGGCGGTGACCGAGCGTCCTACATGGGCTGCTTCAGAGTGAGGTACGGACATATAGGTTGCGGCACCGACCGAGCGTCCTACCTGGGCTGCTTCGGAGCGAGGTACGGACATATATGCCCCAAAGTGGCACAGATCAGAGGATATGCCACTTGGCATTGCCTTGGGCCCTTTACAGTTTTTCTACATATTATAATTGATAAAGCATGCTTATGTGATTTCATTATTGTACTGCATTAGAGCATCTTTATTAGGTATAGCACATACTGTGTGGCCTCAGCGAGGACTGCTGGTCCTGCATGCGTGGCTCGATTTGACTCCTTTCCCCGTTCTTTTTTTAAAGGTATTTTCTACAGATTTTGAGTGCTCGATGTCTATATGACGGGGTTCCCTTTTTGCGAATCGAAGAACCTGACTAATCGTCTAACTCATTATAAATGGTAATCACTCACTCATGATTTGGTTTTGACCCGGCTCTGCCGTGGCACCTTGTATCTTAATTTTGTTTCCGCCTTACTTCCGTTTAAATTGATTTTTGCGACATAGTCTCTAGGACAGGTTAAGGGTACCCAACGGCCCTACGATACTTTTAGGGTTCGAAATCCCTCTTTATTACTGACCTTAAAAATGAGTTCGAAACCTCGACCCGTACGTTGATTGCAAGATCCGAACAAGGGGTTTCATCCCTTGAAACGTAACCCGGAAATCATAATTCTGGGCCGTTACAGAGTCCCAGTGGAAGCGCCTGATGGACAGCCTGTTGGGGGGCATTGCAAGACTGGGCACAAGAGTCCGGTTCTCTGGGTAGCTTGTACACTACGTTCTCCAACAACAACTGAAGACGAAGAAGGAGAATGAAACGTGGCACAAGATCCATGATGCGGTCGTGATCGAGGTTCTCAATAGCTGAGTTCGCCCTTGTCACCAGTCTCAACTGTGGCTATGGCGAAGAGCCTGAAGACGACTCAGCATTCGAGAGGGCAGTGTTTGATTTCTTTGGAGTTGCGAAGTTGAAGATGTTCGAGTTCGAGGTGATGTTCCATGTGGCAATGGAATATGAGAAATCATCAACCAGAAAGTTTAAAATTATCCTTCTGATGCTGGTCGAGGGCGTGTTGTTCGGGAAGGAACCCAAAAACTACATTCACGGGTGAGTGGTCGACCTCGTCGCCGACATTGAAAGGTTCATGGCCTATCCGTGGGATCGGCTTTGCTGCGAGCGAACGAATGAGTTCCTGAACCGTGCAATCGAGAGGAAGCTCCAACATAATGGCAGCAGCTCCACTGCACCACGCCCGACCTACTGCCTGATGGGATTCCCTCTCGCCTTCCAAGTTCGTACACAAACCTAATTGGATGCCTTATGAACTAGTACTAGCCATCTAATAATTTTTTACTAGACAGTAATTGCATTTTAACTGAACAACCTATGTTTGCAGCTCTAGGTGTAAATAGCCTTCCCTCCAGTGGCCGTCCAATGCACGAACATCATAGACGAGAAGCTGTACCTCAGGTGTCTGCAATACGAGTCTAAAGAAGCGAACCTCAAGTATGCCGCCATCGAAACCCGACCGTGGAGGCAGCTACCCGCTTGTATCACGATGCCCTAGAAATGATGCAATTCTAACGAGGTCGCGAATCAAGGTAGAATCAACACCACAAGCAATTAAAGCACAAAGAAATTGAAGTAGACAATAGAAAACAACTAGAATTCCAAACTCACAATTCAACAAAATCAAGTCTTGATCGTAGGCAAAACAAGATGAGTTTAGTTGCTCATGCTCCTAAATGACGTCTCTCAATTCTTCAAAGGATAAAAGATTCCCTAAAACCATCTAAAATAAGTCTTTAAATACCTAAGAATACCGTCATAAAACCCTAGAAAGCGTTTCCCAAAGATAGGCCTAACTTAAGAGGATAGAAAAATCGGCGCTGAATCCGACCCAGGAAAACCGCTGGTGAGGCCGCGACCAGGCCAGGTGCTGCCCAAAATTGGCGATCTGCTATAATGGCCGCGGGTGCGGTTTCTGTCTTCCCTTGTTCCTCTGGCCGCGGGTTCCGTTTTCTCCCTTGTATGCCCTTTGCCTCTTCCTTGTGCATTCCAACTTGGCTTATCTAGCTTCTTCTTGCCTCCATATGATCCATATGACTCTCATGAATGACCTCCTCCCTTCTTCGACTCCAAAATCTGCAATTACTCGCTAAACTTGTGTAGATTCCGCACTTAAGTACCAAATGAGCAAACAAGTAAACTAACGTACCCCTTTAAATGCAATATATACATCTAAATGACCCTAAAACTACTCTATAATGCCTATCTAAATATGCATTATCAAACTCCCCCACACTTAGCCTTTTGATTTTCCTCGAGCAAAACAAAGCATTCATGAGTCATTCATCCCACAAACACAATCCTTCATGCAATAGCCTCATCAAAAGCAACATCTCATTAAAGTGCAAACATAGACAAGGCAAACAAATGTCCTAGCAAGTATTTATGTGATCAAGTAACCCACATGCTTACACATCCAATCTCACCGGGAATAAAGTGTTTTCGCTCTCACTCAAGTGTTTAGGTTTATCAATTAACACTTAAACTCTATCCAAAATGCAACTAAGCTACATAAGAATTGAAACTGAATCACAATCTCCACCGTGGATCTCATTACCGGCAAAAATCATCAAGAGGTCTTTTTATTGGTTGTAATTGGGTCAAGGTAGAAAACATAAGGTATGGAACAATTTATGCCATGTGGTGCTCATAATCCGGGAACTAAGGAAGCAACCAAATCATTATACCACTCATAAACTCATACCATAACTCTACAATGTAATACAACTCCAATCTCAAGCATATAACTTTACAAACCATACTTAACTCATTCATTTATTCTTTTTTTTCCTTCTTCTTTTCTTTTCTTTTTCTCCCTTTTGTTTTCATGCTATATCAAATGATTTTCCTTGACTTTTACCCCTAAATGAATTTTATCCTCCTTAGGTCCCAAGTAATGAATGTACTAGAAATAATCAAACATCTCATAAGGGTACATCTAACATACAATCCACCACTAAAAACCATCATCCACAATAGTTCACCGGCAACGACGCCAAATTTTGACAGGACAAAATCGTCGGGTTCCTATCAAAAAAATATCCAAACTAACCAACTAGTATAGCTAGTAAGTCCGGAGTCGATCCACAAGGAACTACCGTTACTTTAAGCGTTATAATCACCAACAAGAGTAAACAAGGGGGGTTATAGAGATGTAAAAACATAAAAGAACTCAAGAAGTGAATAATGGTGATGGTTGTAAACAATGATGAATGAGATGTTTCACCTACGAATCTCAACTTTGGTTCGTCTAGTTGATCATAGTTCTTCCTTCTAGTTGTATCTTTTATATATCCACTCTTATCTCGATTTAAATAGATTATTAGTCCTATGGGTCCTAATAATCCCTTACTCCTAGGCAATCTTAACACGGATTAAGGTTTAATCCTAGGAATAGCACTAAGTCTCAAGATATATTAAGCTTATAAGCAATATTAATTCCCTAAAGAATTAACATTTAACCTATAGTCAACTTCTTATACAATCAAGCTTTTCTATGAGATCTACTCAATTGTATTCACTACTTTGGATTAGGTTTCACAAATGTATGAATCAAAACCCTAGCAATGATGTAATTCTAAAGAGGTCATGAATCAAGGTAGAATCAACAACACAAGCAATTAAAGCACAAAGAAATTGAAGTAGATAATAGAAAACAACTAGAATTCCAAACTCACAATTCAACAAAACCAAGTCTTGATCGCAGGCAAAACAAGATGTGTTTAGTTGCTCATGCTCCTAAATGACGTCTCTCAATTCTTCAAAGGATAAAAGATTCCCTAAAACCATCTAAAATAAGTCTTTAAATACTTAAGAATACCGTCATAAAACCCTAGAAAGTGTTTCCCAAAGATAGGCCCAACTTAAGAGGATAGAAAAATCGGCGCTGAATCCGGCCCAGGAAAACTGCGGGTGAGGCCGCGACCAGGCCGCGGGTGCTGCCCAGAATTAGCGATCTGCTGGAATGGCCACGGGTGCGGCGGTGGGTGTGGTTTCTGTCTTTCCTTGTTCCTCTGGCCACGGGTGCCGTTTTCTCCCTTGTATGCCCTTTGCCTCTTCCTTGTGCATTCCAACTTGGCTTCTCTAGCTCCTTCTTGCTTCCATATGATCCATATGACTCTCATGAATGACCTTCTCCCTTCTTCGACTCCAAAATCTGCAATTACTCGCTAAACTTGTGTAGATTCCGCACTTAAGTACCAAATGAGCAAACAAGTAAACTAACCCCTTTAAATGCAATATATACATCTAAATGACCCTAAAACTACTCTATAATGCCTATCTAAATATGCATTATCACATGGAGACGAGGGAAGACGTTGATGCGTTCGCTGCCTGGATGAAGGACGTCAGTGACCCCATCCGGTCGGTTGAAGACAGCCTACTGCAGAAGAAGTTATTCGGGGTACTCCAATCACCGACCAACCGGGTGACATCCGAGGTTAGGTTCCCACGAAGCTCTACCAATTGAGCTAATATACTAGCTTATAATTAACAAGAACAACTATATCCTCTCATTCGTCTAAATCACCCTAAAAATTCTATCGTTCAATAAATAAATAAATATACAAAGAGATCACACTTGTGGCACCAACAACCCACCCTTGTGATTTATGAAAGCATACCTTTCACCAGAGCTGCCTCCAACGAGGCTTTTATTCATCTAGATCAACAAGGCTTTCAACCTCAATCAGATAAGAGTATAGAAAAGATAAATACAAAGCAACCACATCAGTACATTATTTTACACAAATATACAAAGCGATCACACTTGTGATTTATGAAAGAAATGTTACAGATTATGAAAATCATAACTTTCACCAGAGCTACCTCGAACAACCCACCCTTCATTTTGGGCAGAACCATCTTGTTGCTTCAAGTCTAACTGAAATGGCTGGAATGTCCCACTTGTTTAGATTTTTTATTCGAAGAAAAATACTGAAGAATGCCACACATGCCCTTTTCTGCCAACTATTGCTAGAGCATATGGGTCATCTCCTTTAGCTTAAACTCAACCTACACTTCTAACCTTCTACTAGTGGGGAATAAAATTTACGAATTTACTACTAAAAAATAGTCTAATAAAAAGTGTAACTAGCAAGGTAGATCGATAACTATAAGACTACATAAATCTTAAGTGGTAAAACTAAACTACCTGATCAAAATCAAATGGATAGCAAGGAGAATAAAAAATCAAACCGAAACTGAAATAACCTAAAATGGGTAGGTCATTAGGAGAATTTTAAATTGGAACCTTCATGGAAATATTTTAAAGGAAAGGTGCAGCCTTCCTACTACAAAAAGTTATAAGAGTCATCATAAGGCATAGGTATTACAACTAACCACATAAGTGTTGAGGCCTAATGCAAATCCCAGCAATAATCTTCCTAGATACAGTGGTGAAACATCCTTTGAGAAGCATACGCCATATAAGGCAGAATCAACAAGAAAGCAACATCATTTATGGTGGTTAAAGAAAGATTAAGAGGACAATAGTAGCCATCTTCCCAGAATCTTCAAGTGTGATGATTCCCCAACCCTAGCAGTTCCAATGAAACCAATTGACATGTTGCTCCACATCAAAGTGAAAGAAAAGGTTAACGTTAGCAAATTAGGATGTAATTATGTGCAGACAAAAAAATCATGCTAGGTGTTAATTTCTAATAGATATACATGTGTTAAAAAAAAGATCCATCGAGATGGTTGATGTATTATGAAGAGCATAATTAATGCTTTGATTAGATACTCCATTTTCCTAGTTTCATTGTAATTCTTATTTTCTTATATTAGCAGAGGTGCTACACACTAGGAATAATCCCAACACTTTAGTCTTGTTAACTCGAAAATAAACCATATACTTAACCTCGTGAGGGTCTTATATTGTAATGTATTACGAAGAGCAAAGAGCCAAAGATATCTTTCTAACGGAAGTAATTCAATTTTTGCATTGCAACCACTAGTCGCTTAGTTTCTGCTAATGGATTTATCTACGAAAAAGAGTAATCTATACTAAGATATAACACAATTTTAAGAATTTAAATCAAATATGTAAAAAAATGACTTACTTCTGGCATTGTGAATTGATAATAACAGTAGAACTTATAAAGCTTCTTCACTTGTTCAATTGATTACTGTCTATCAGCCACTTAGAGAGCTAAGCCATCCACATCTTTTGTGGCATCTTCATTTGCAATTCCTTTGAATAAGTTAATAGGTACTTGATCAATACATTTACAAAACCACCAATGAGAAGACACTAAAAAGCAAAACCTAAACATATACACCTAAGACCAAAATTCTTAAAACCGACATAGACAAAGAGAGACACCAAGAGGTTTATAATCGATCTAAATTTTAATGGTTTTTTCTTGCTTTTTCCATGGATAGACTCGCACCCCACATAAGCAACACACAAAGCCTTTTACCATGGGGAAAAGATAAGTTCCATAAAAACATGGGTAATAACTTAAAATAAAGGGGGTAGTTAATCACATCGAGATAAAGAAGTATATCCAAGGAAGAAGACCACCTGGATTTGTGCTTCTCAGTGTTAAGATTTCGATCATCCTTCAGATGAGTTCTCATAGAGGCATCACTGTGCCAACCAAAGAGAGGACAAACAATGCCCCACCCCCTTAAATGTCGTCACCATAAATCTCTCCTCAGCTATTCATGGGATGTCGATTGCAACTCTCTTGCAACTCTATTCTCTCCACCTTCCACAACAGGCCGCCCATTGGCCATCCTCGATCCCTAGAAATCAAAGCAATCAAGTTACTAATCTACCTAGAAATCATCATAAAACAAATTAGGGGGATCAGAAACAAGTTATCGGGTGACGCAATTAAACCTCAACCCCTTCCTTGTTCCTTAAGGGAAAATTAAATTAAAGCACATATAAATATGAATAGGAGTGGTACAATATGATATGGCATGCATATGGAAATCTTAATCCAAGTGACTGGAATAAAATGAACCTATAACTAATTAAGCGGATTAGCAGATTAAGAGCAGCAAACAAAAGGTGGATATTATCGACACAAGGTACAATATGTATCTACTAAATGATCGAATATCCTTAGATATGCACCAAGGTAATTTCTATACAAGAAACACATAAGTATGAAAATCAGGGAACTTTGAAACATGCATAGATTAGAAAGTGCTTCACCTGGAGACGAGGAAGCTTTATTACAACTCTCATGCTTTCCCGGAGTATGGTAGATTAAAAGATGCTCCAAGTTCTCATGGGTTTGGAATAGTGCCTCCCCTGGAATTTTTATAGAATCACATAAGTATAAAATTGTGATCAAATGAGCTATAGTCACAACAACAACAACAACAACCCAGGAGAGCGGGGGCTGGGGGGGTCAGGATGTACACACTCTTTCCCAGAACAAGTCGGGAGAGTGTTTCCGATAGACCCAGAATCATAGGACAATAGAACCACATATATAGTAATAGGACTCAGAGAAGAGAGTAGAGAGAGCAGAGAATAAGAAGGGGGAGGTGCAGGGAAGAAGCATGAAAGTAAACAATGGCACGAGGGCCCAACTCAGATAAAAACCATAACATATGACACTAGACATCAGCAGCTCGGATGCTCCTCTTCTAGTGGTCTCTGTCCGAAGTCATATCCTCCGATAGGTTCAGCAGATTGAGATCGTGTCTGATAACCTCCAACAAGCTCTTCTTAGGTCTATCTCTCCCCCTACAGAATTCACCAAAATTTAGCAATTCACATCTCCGAACTGGGGCCGAAGCAGGTCTCATACTGACGTGCCCAAACCAACGTAGTCTGGACTCACGCAATTTATCCACAATACTCGAAACTCTAACCTCTCTCCTGATGTCAGCATTTCGGATTCTGTCAAGTCTCGTGTGCCATGTCATCCATCTCAGCATTCGCATCTCTGCAACTGACAGCTTCTGTTCTTGCGCTTTAGTAATAGGCCAACACTCCGAGCCGTACAACAAGTCCGGTCTAACAACCATTTTATAAAATTTTCCCTTCAATTTAGCTGGGACTTTTTTGTCACAAAGCACCCCCGACGCTATTCTCCATCTTAGCCACCTCGATTGAACTCGATGCTCGATGTCTCTATCAATACCCTCATCACTCTGAACGTACGAACCCAGGTACTGGAAAAACTCCTTCCTGGGGACTGAAACCTTCCCCAAAGCAACTGTAGATCCTTGATCATACCCCTCTCCAAAGCTAAACCGAACATACTCAGTCTTGGTCCTACTCAATCTGAGACCCTTAGACTCTAGAACCACCCTCCAGTTTTCAAGCCTGCGAGCCAAACCCGCTCTAGAGTTGTCCACAAGGACAATGTCATCTGCAAACAGCATACACCATGGGATCTCTTCTTGGAGTGGGGCAGACAGACAATCCATGACAAGAGTGAAAAGAAACGGACTGAGAGCCGAGCCCTGATGAAGCCCCACCCGAACATGGAAGTACTCAGAATCTCCACACGGCGGTCTAACACTAGTTAAGGAACCCTCGTACATATCTCTGATAACTCTGATATACGTCCCAGCCAAGCAACTCCAAAGCAAGTCTCTCGAAACTTTGTCAGACGCCTTTTCTATATCGATGAAAGCCATATGCAAATCCTTTCTCCTATCTCTGTGCATCTCGATCAAACGCCTGAGCAAGTGGATAGCTTTCATAGCAGATCTATCAGGCATGAAGCCAAATTGGTTCTGAGAGACCTGAACCAACTTCATAAGTCTTACCTCTAAAACTCTTTCCCATAATTTCATCGTGTGACTCAAAAGCTTGATTCCTCTGTAGTTGCTGCAGCACTGGACATCACCCTTGTTTTTGTAGACCAGAACCAATGTACTAAGTCTCCATTCTGCTGGCATTTTACCCGAACTAAAGATGGCATTGAAAAGCGAAGTTAGCCAAATCAAACCTTTAGCCCCTAACCATTTCCAAACTTCCCCCGGGATATCATCTGGACCAGAAGCTCTATTGTTCTTTGACCTACATATAGCTCCTTTAACCCCCTCAATAGTGATGCGACGGTGGAAGCCAAAGTCAATACGCTCTGTGGACCTGAGACTCTTCTCGGAGGGGAGGAAATCCTCGTTAAGTAATTCTAAGAAGTATCTCTGCCATCTCTCCTTGATCTGCTGATCTTCAACCAACACTTGAGCACTCTCATCTTTGATACATCTGACGTTGTCTATATCTTTGCTCAATCTCTCTCTCTGACGAGCCAAACGGTAAAGAACCTGCTCCCCTCCCTTCTAATCTAAGGCCTTGTACAAACAATCAAAGGCCTTGTCTTTAGCCTTAGCTACTGCTCGCTTGGCCTCTCTCTTTGCCACATTGTACCTGAACCTAATCAAATGAGCTACAGTCATACCTCCTTAATAAAGAATTCACTAAACATACCGAGCACAACTCAATGAGGATACACCCAACACTCCACACATCACAAGGGTAGCTCCAGCCAAGCCCTGTATGTAAATAGAGGGGAAAAGAGATCATTAGGGTAATTCAACTTTCAATTCACATGGTTGAATTTTTTTGATACAAGAGATTAATCACCATATCTAGAATGACTTGTAATGACGAGTGGATACGATGTAGTTCTGGTCCGTACATTCATAAGTGGTACAACCAAAATCAATCACTTTAATAGTACTAGACTTTGGCCCCCTATTGAAGTACGAGGCTTCCCTTGGTGAACGAGAAGACACCTGAAATTCCAATAAACATCTCTAAAACCACACAAAAAATACTATAACTGCAAGGCACACCTTGTAATCTGGAACCTTCACATAGTCTTCAGACACAAGGAGAATATTTTCAGGCTTTAAATCAGTGTGGATAAGATGCAAGTCGTGCATTGCAAGATTACTTTGACACAATCATAAGTCAATTGCCACACAACTAACAAAGCATCAATTTAATCCACAAATGTAACATGCATTAAAATATAAAATGAAAATTTTCATTTCAAATTAGGGTTTAGAAATTGAGAACAACCAATAAAACTTATAGACGTATCCAATAAGGATGAATTGAGCAGTAAATTTAAAAGTATGTTATTTTACATACATGCTACAGATTCCAAGAGTTGTCTGCCAATCTCGCGGACAAGATCAATGGTAAATGCTCCATGATTTTTTCATTTCACACAGAGAGGATAGCATAGAAAATGAGTTCCAGTATCTCTCTCGATTACAACCTATTGCACCATCTAGCATGTAAACTATACTTCTCATTGTATGAATCGGGTTCGACAACTGATTCACTACCACCAATAGTAAATAAACCCTAAATTGAAACTAGAATCTCACATAATGTAAACCCTAACTCAGATCTAATACTACAATAGAGGAGAAGAACAATTACCTTTAAAGGCTACGTTGGAGGCGACTCTTGGATTGACTCCGACCTGGCACTAGCAAGAGAAAGGAGAAGGTTTCCGCCTTCTAGCATCGACATCGGAAGGAAGCAAGCGATACACATCTTACTTTGGGTTGAAACGTGAAAGGGGAAGAATGAAAAAATTGAGACAGAGATGGATATCTCGAGATGAAGATGAGAGGCGTGAGGAAGAAGAAGGGAGTTTTGAGAGGACGAATGAGTGAGAGAGAAAGGGGATGGAGATCTAGGTTCCATGGGAGGAGGAGATGAGGATCTGTATGCACGCACAAATCAGAGAGATTTGAGGGGTTCGAGGCGGCTAATGAATGAGAGAGAAAGGGGTAAGGTAGGGTTATGTGATGTCACTAAAATAGTTAGGTTTTTATGCATATTTTAGCTCCATATTCTATATACTTTGCATATTTCGGGCTAGCGATATGTTGAATTTATGTAGTATATGCTTATTTGCAAGAAATGGAGATCTACATAAGTTTTGGTATAATATTGCAGAATTTGGAGCCATTTCGGGACAAAACCAAGAAGCAAAGACGGAGGCTGGAAGTTACTCGATATCGAACATCTTTACTCGATATCGACAAAAATGTTTGAGCAGAGCACTGGTCGAGTAGGAGCTGATCGAGGAACTAAAGACGAAGACAACTCGAGTCAGGACATTACTCGATATCGAGTAAACTACTCGATATCGACAAAAGTTGTAAGCCAGAACCTACTCGAGGAAAAGCTTGATCGAGGAGCCGAGGAGAGCTGCTCGACTTGACCAGACAAGCCGATACTGAGCAACATTCTCCTCGATATCGAGGACAGTTCTCGATGTCGAGTAGACCCGGAGCACTTGTCCGAGCCAGGTCGGGGAGTAGTTACTCAACCAAGCCAGAAAGCCCAAAGTCGACAGCCAATCTTCTCGATATTGAGGAAGCTCCTCGATATCGACAAAACCAGAAGCGCATACCCGAGCCAAGTCGTGGACCATCTACTCGAGCAAGCCACTAGAGCCCAGTCGACACACACCTTTCCTCGATATCGAGGAATTTACTCGATATCGAGTACCACTTTTCTGGGCCGCGACGCTGCTGGGCCTGTCCGATCATGACTTGGGCTGTTGGGTTGCGAGATGTCCGAGTCTATCAAGTTCTATCCAAGTTTTACCAAGGCTATCAAGGATTTATCCATGGAGGAAAGATTTTCTATCTATGCCAAGAAGATAAAGAGATTTTTAGATATTCCCTTTTAGAGTTAATGTTTTATCCGTATTTAAGTTTTATCATTAGATATAGATATAGATGGCTTTCCTTGATTAGCGAGGATTAAACCCTATAAATAAAGCCTTAGGGGATGAGTTTTTATTCATTCAATTCCAGAGATACAATTACATAGAGAAGTTTAGGAGTTTCAAAGGTTTTAGGGTTTTGGCATTCTGCGAAAGTTTGAGTGCCGGGATTGTAAAGACTTTGAATATAGTTTATTGCAAGTTATTTCTTTTACATCAATGTCTGCAATTGCGATGAGGCGCGAGTAGTCCACCTACTTCTGGGGTTGGGGTGAGCCCAATAAGAGCCATGTTGGTGGATTAGTGATTACAAAAGGAGGTATTTTGTCGTTATCTTAATCTATTCCCTATGTGCTTCATCTTTGATTGAGAAATTGAAGAACTCATGTTGTGAAACTTGGGTAGTAATTAGGATTTTTTTCGAAAGATTATAAATGCTAATTATGAAAAGGAATAGATGCAAATAGGATTATTTGTCGCGAGATTTATATTCCTACTTGTCGGATTAGGTGAAAGCCTTCTCCTTTATCGATAAAGTCACCGCCTTTTATGATTTATATTCCGCTTTCATGGTAATCGTTGTCGCAAACCCTAATCTTGGAAGTTCTCTTTCATTCATCAAGTTACGACTCGAAACTGCTTGTTTTTACTTTCTGTTACTCCTCGATCTCGACCAACTTTGGTCGATATCGACTACTGATCCTCGATCCCACATCGTTGTAGCTTCTCATGTGCAGGTACTCGACAAAGCCTTCCTCGACGTTGACTTCTTTACTCGATATCAAGTAGAACTAGTCGATATCGACAACCATCCTGTGACTGATGCTGCGTGAATCGACTTGTCCGATCTTCTGTCGACAAACCCTAGTCGAGATCGAGCAAACTGTAAGTCGACTTCTGTCCGTGAGATTCCACCGCTGCCTAGGATCCGCTGACCAGCTTCCTCGTGGATTCGAACCTGACTTTCTCTTACTACATCAGAGGGAGTCTTGAACATTATTTGCTGGAATTCGATCGGTTTGCTTTACTTTAATTACTTACTGTTTGCATTCTCGATTTCCTCCAACAACAAATTGGCGCCGTTGCCGGGGAAGCTATCATTCGCGCCTTAGGTAGTCAGATCTCAGTTTTCTTTTGAGTTATTTCAAAGGTGTATGCGCTGTTCTGGTCAACCACATGAGTTTGAGGGCTTAGACGATCCGGAACGCCTTCTACACATCCAAGCTAAAATGAAAAGAGCCATGGCAGCCGCAGAAACACAGGAACGGCTAATACAGAGGCTTCAGGCAGAAATAGCCGCCAACAATGCTGCTCTCGCCACTGAGAGAGCAGGAAGGGAACAGGAAGCTGAGCGTGCGAGGCAAGCAGAAGCTGAGCTTGCCCGATATCCTACCACTGCAGAGGATTACATGCACCTGACTCTCGTCGTGCCTGAATCGGCTATTCTAATCCCTCATAATAACTATGAAATTCGCACTCCTTTCTTAATAGAAATTAAACATAATGCTTTTCATGGTAGATTTAATGAATGCCCTCTTCAGCATATTACCAACTTTACTGATATGTGTCGTACTCTTGCTGAAGGTACTACCCTGGAGTACATCTTGATGAAGGCTTTCCGTTGGTCTCTCGCTGGTCCCGCATTGAAGTGGTTGGAAGGACTGAAACCACGATCCCTCACGACATGGGCTCAAGTAAAGCAGGAATTTCTCAATAAATTCTTTCCTCCTGCTAAGACAGCACTCCTTTGCCAAAAGATTACATCTTTCAAACAGCAGCCTGGAGAGCCGCAAGCAAAGGCATGAGAATGCTATAAGGATCTACTGCGATCCTGCCCTACACATGGACAACAACCTTGCGTCGTTCAGGAGATCTTCTTCAATTCTCTTGACTTGGCTGCTAAGGGTAGGATCAACACATATACTCATTATGAGTATCTGACAATGCCACCAGCTGACGCATGGGCTGCCCTCGACAAGCTGACCAACTATGACAACAAGTATGGGACTCCAATCAACTATGAGAAGAATGCATATGCCAGGCCAGCCCCATCCATGCCTCTCTATGAGACGTCTAAGGAGATAGACCCCGATGTCAAGGAGTAGTACTACAGAGACCAAAATCGCAAGCTCCTCAAGCAAGTCAAGTATCTCCCTGTCAACCAGCCTTGCATCGAATGCGGATCACAGTGGCACACCACTATAGAGTGCCCACACACGGAGCAAGTCAGGATGGCAGAAACTCACGGGGAGGTAGCCTACGCAAGGGGTCCCAATCGCTATATGAGGGATCAAAGGTTCTATCAACCACAATGGAACCAAGGTCCTCCTAGGAACCCCCAGCCATACAGAGCTCCAGGACATCCAGAAAGGGATCAAAGGAAGGACGATCTGCAGCTTACCCTCGACGAGATGAGGAAAAATTAAGCACAACAGCAGCAGTCTACAAGCGCCATCAATAATCAGCTCCAGAACATCAATACAAAATTTAGAGAGCTAGACATCTGGAAGAAAAACATTGAGACTCAAATGAGTCAATTCGCGGCGCAGATCCCACGACCATTCGGGCAGCTCCCAGGGTAGAACCAAATCCCAAGGGGCAGCACGGACATGTCGCTGCTGTAAAACTACGGAGCGGTCACAAATTGCACGAGCCAGAGAACGGAAAAGAAAAAGACAAAACTGTCCTCGATAACGAGCATCAGCAACTCGATGTCGACCAAAGTCTGGTCGATATCGACAAAAATCTACTCGACATAGAGGAGAAGCCAAGCTCGGATTCGTCTGCACAGCCCAGCAACTCGAAGTCGACCACTTTGGTCGATATCGAGGAACCTGTTGTCGATATCGAGAAGAAGCAGGCCGACGTCGAGGAGTCCTCACCACCTCCGGAAGCTATTCTGGCTCAGAAAACTAAGAAGACGCTCCCATTCCCTTTCAAGAACCAAAGAGATCCAACTGACGGCAAGTTTCAGCGTTTTGTGAAATTGCTTCAGAGTCTGAATGTTACTATTCCTTTTACAGAAGCACTTCACGAGATGCCTGCCTACGTCAAGTTACTCAAGGAGATTCTCAGCAACAAGCGATCAATGACTGAGATTGTCAAAGAATGCAAGAAGATGGATTTCCCTGAGAAGCGACCTGACCCAGGTAAGTTTGCTATCACTGTTGGACTTGGTCGTCATAGATTTAAAGCACTGTGTGACTTAGGAGCAAGTGTCAGCATCATGCCCCTATCCATCTGGTCGAAGGTAAAGATAGGCGCCCTGGAACCAATTAATGCCAAGCTCTACATGGCGAACAACATCGTGGTAATTCCTACAGGTATTGTTGATAATGTTCCTGTTAAAATTGGTAGATTCTTTGTCCCTATAGATTTTCTTGTAGTAGAAATGGCAGAGGATCCAGCTTGCCCCATCATTATAGGGCGACCTTTCCTAGCAACAGCTGATGCCAACATTGGGGTAAAGAGGGGAATTCTCACCTTCACCGTTGTAGATGAGATTATTGAATACTTTTTCAATCCAGACACAGAATAGGTAATGGAAATTAAAGCTATCTATTCAAAATTCAATTTTATCTCTTGTGATGAGCCTGCAGGACAACTCTTGGTACAAGAAGAAGCCCTTACCTGACACCATTCTCCGGTGCTGAAGCCCTTACCTGACACCCTTAGGTATGAATTTCTTGGTCCTAACTCTACTTTTCCTGTGATTATCAACGCTTCATTAAACACACAAGAAGTAGACAAGCTAGTAGAAGTCCTCCGCACTCATAGGAAAGCCATAGGCTATTCTCTAGAGGACATAAAAGGTATTTCACCCATTACTTGTATTCATAGAATTCTTTTAGAAGATGATCACAGGGCAACAATTGAGCATCAAAGGAAGCTTAACCCCAACATGAAGGAGGTTGTAAAGAAAGAGATCCATCGCATGCTGGATGCAGGAATCATATATCCAATCTCCGATAGCAAGTGGGTCAGTCCTGTTCATGTTGTTCCTAAGAAGGGTGGAATGACCGTTGAGGAAAATGAGAAGGGAGAGCTCGTTCCTCAAAGAATCACGACCAGTTGGCGGATGTGCATAGATTACATAAAACTCAACACCGCCACAAGGAAGGATCATTTTCCACTCCCCTTCATTGATCAGGTACTCGAAAGGTTAACTGAACATGATTACTTTTGTTACCTGGATGGATATTCTGGTTTTTGGCAAGTTCCTATTCATCCGGATGATCAAGAAAAGACAACCTTCACTTGTCCCTATGGAACTTTTGCATATAGGAGGATGCCCTTTGGCCTTTACAATGCCCCTGCTACTTTTCAAAAGTGTATGATGGCCATCTTCTCTGACATGATAGAGGACATAGTGGGGGTATTAATGGATGATTTCTTAGTTTATGGTACTACCTTCGATGTTTGTCTCTCTAACCTGCGCAGGGTACTCAAGCGTTGTGAAGAGACAAATTTGGTTCTTAACTGGGAAAAATGTCACTTTATGGTGAAGGAAGGAATCGTGCTAGGCCACAAGGTGTCTAGCAAAGGTATTGAGGTGGACAAGGCCAAAATAGAGTTAGTGGAGAAATTGCCCCCACCATCATCCATTAAAGAGATAAGGAGTTTTCTTGGTCAAGCTGGTTTTTATAGAAGGTTTATTCAAGATTTTTCTAAAATTGCCAAGCCATTAACTAACCTTCTTATGAAAGATGTTAAGTTTGTGTTTTCTCGCGAATGTCTTGAAGCCTTCAACAGGTTAAAAGAAGCTCTTATCTCCGCTTCAATCATTCAATCGCCGGATTGGTCACTACCATTTGAAATCATGTGTGATGCCAGCGATTATGTCGTGGGGGCAGTTCTAGGACAGCGGAAGGACAAGAAACTACATGCCATCTACTATGCAAGCAAGACTCTGGATATGGTTCAGGCTAAGTACACCACAACAGAGAAAGAATTTTTTGCTATGGTTTTTGCTTTTGAAAAATTTCGTTCTTATCTTGTTGGCTCTAAAGTTATTGTCCATACTGACCATGCTACTCTTAGATATTTGATGACAAAGAAGGATGCAAAACCAAGATTGTTACGATGGGTGCTCCTACTTCAAGAGTTTGATAATGACCTAAAGGACAAGAAGGGCATAGAGAATTCAGTCGTTGATCATCTATCCAGGCTCCCCAAGGACATGCTAGAGGAAGCCCAGGACACCACACCAATCGATGACTCTCGCCCAAACGAGCACCTAATGAAGACTGATACAATTTTCCTCGATATCGAGCAAGCTTCCTCCACATTGTGTAAACCAGGTGAGTATTCTTCTTTGCATGGATTTGAGCTGCAGGGGTACTCGACATCGGGCAAAACCTCATCGATATCGACAAAGGCCAACTCGACAGACCACCTGGAGTCGAGCACAGCACAAGCAGACAGTATGGTTTTACTCGATATTGAGGAAAACTTCTCGACATCGAGTAAAGCAGACCATCAGAGGCCGAGCTCACTACCAGGCGAAACTACAGCCTGCTCGATATGGAGTAACCTTACTCGATATCGACTAGCCCCAAGTGAGTTATCATGTGAGGTTTTTTGTATGGATTCCGGTGAGGATTTCTTCTTTACACCTCCTACTAGTCCTATACATATATATATATGCTATAAAAGGATCAAAGGTACCATGGTATGCGGATTTCGCTAACTACCTTGTAGGAAATGAGATTCCGTCAGGACTATCCTCACAGGCAAAGAAGAAATTCCTCCACGACGTCAAGCAATATTATTGGGATGATCCTTACTTGTTCAAACAAGGGAAGGACCATATCTTCAGACGTTGTATTCCGGAAGAGGAGGTAGAAAGTGTCATTTGCCATTGCCATACTCTCCCTATAGGCGGACATGCAAAAGGCTTCAAAACTGCATCTAAGGTACTTCAATGTGGTTTTTACTGGCCTAATCTTTTCAGGGATGTGCAGGCTTATGTCACTTCATGTGATGAGTGCCAAAGATCGGGCAAAATTACTTGGAAGAATGAGACACCACTCACAGGGATTTTGGAGGTTGAGCTATTTGATGTGCGGGGAATTGACTTTATGGGACCATTCCCTGCTTCAGGACCTTACAAATACATTCTTGTGGTGGTCGACTATGTCTCTAAATGGGTGGAGGCTGTTGCAACTAGGACCAACGACGCGAAGGTAGTTTCAAAGTTTGTTAAAACTAACATATTTCCTCGCTTTGGTGTTCCTAGAGTTCTTATTTTAGACGGTGGCTCACATTTCATCGAGAGAGGATTTGAGGCTCTTTTGGCTAAGTATGGGGTGACGCACAGGGTGGCAACACTTTATCATCCCCAAACTAGTGGTCAAGTGGAGGTCTCTAATCGACAAATCAAAGCCATCCTGGAAAAGACAGTCTCTCGCTCAAGGAAGGGTTGATCATCTAAGCTAGATGATGCGCTATGGGCTTATAGGACGGCTTTCAAAACACCGCTGAGAACAACTCCTTACAACTTGGTTTATGGCAAATCTTGCCATTTACCTATCGAACTGGAGCATAAGGCAATGTGGGCCCTAAAGGAGCTCAACATGGATCTTGATGAGGCAGGTAAGAAACACTTTATTGATTTACAGGAGTTAGAGGAGCTAAGGTTGAAAGCCTATGAGAATGCCGAAATCTACAAGGAGCGCACCAAGAGATGGCACGATAAGAAACTTGTGCCAAAGACATATGAGGTAGGTGACAAAGTGCTTTTATATAATTCTAAACTGCGTCTATTTCCAGGAAAGCTCAGGACAAGATGGAGTGGACCTTTCTTGGTTCACCACATATACCCTCATGGAGCAGTAGAGTTAATTGGCACTGATGGAACCACATTTAAGGTAAATGGGCACAGGGTCAAGAAATACTATGACAAATAAGACCCGGAAGAAGAGATTCGCGCCACCCTGGCGTTAGTCAAAGCCTAAAACAAGGAAGTGGGTCTAGCTAACGACTTAAAACTTAGCGCTTACGGGAGGCAACCCGCTTTTCTTACTCTTCCTTTTTCTTTAATTCTATTTTATTTCCTTAATTCGTGCTTAATCTCTTCTCATGGTTAAATTCAGGCATTCAAGGTGGTTCTCTATCAGTCGAGTTCATCTAAATCATGTAAGTAGGAGGTTCCAGGTAAGTTTTCTATTTCAAATAAAAAATATATATATAAAATAAAAATAACTACCTAATACTTATACCCTTCCCATTCTAATATGAAAACCCTAAATCCACAAAATCAACGCGCTAACACGCGCTCCCTTCATCTCTTCCCAGAGAGCGTCAACAGCCGCCATGGTCTGCCCTCCGTCTCGGCCAACCCGCACCAGCGCCCGGAAGCCCCTTCTTCTTACCCATCCGCCTCGGGTCACTCCGTCACTCTGCAATTGTGTGCCCTCAGTTGCTGCGCCCCTCTTCACCCAAAACCTCCGTTTGGATTTTTTCCTAGCCCGGAAACCAATTGGGAGTGTAATCCCTCCGATTGGACCTGGCCTGTCTCTATTGGGGCCTCTTGCAGAGCCTTCATGACCTGTTACCCGGCCTTAATGAGATGTGAGGGGTTTTCGTGCTGGCTGGACGGTGCGGGTCACTTCCGGCTTTGGCTTGCTTGGCTTCTCTCTGGGGTGTCTGGTCCGCCTTCTTGCTTTTCACTCTCTGCCCTGCCTCTCTCCTCTGTAAGTATCTCTCTCTTCGCTCTAGCACAATCAATCGTACTTGCTTACAAGCACACACTCTATTTAAGCACATTCAAAGTGTGCAAACGAGCATATCACCCCCTTTTCGGTTCACTCACTGCTTTAATCTTCGATTCCAATCATCTGTGCTCGGTTACTCGGGGTTAAAAACAACCTCCTTATGATGCTTTGAGATCAATTTTGCCCTACAAGGCCATTGTATCCACAACTGTACAAACAAAACTAATGGTGCACAACACTAGTATTTAAAATAAGCCTTCACTTAATTGTCTCTTTTTGTTGAAGTGTTGGTATATGAGACTTTTCTACCTTTACACTTGCCGTAAAATTGGAATTCTATATACCCTTCTTGTTTGTTACATGTTCATTGTTCCTTGCCTTCACATAATTTGTTTCTTATCTTGGTTTAGTTTCTATCCCTATTACCTCTTCTGTCTCTCTCCCTGTTGCGTTTTGGTTATGTGCAGGTACCCTTCGACGTTTAGCTGGGGGTTTGGGCAGCTACAGCTGCTTCTAATCTCTGCTATTCCGGCTTTGGAGTTGCAAAGATTGAGAGATCTTCTTCCCCTCGTTCTGAACAGACCAACAAAGGCTCCCTCATATGGCTCACAAGCCTTGATCACCTCTTACAAAAATATTTATAAGCCTCACAAGGCAATAAACCTGTACCAAGGGTCATCCACAAGCTTGTTTAAATTTAACAAACAACCTTATCTACAAATACTTACTGCACCGATTGTTTGTTTCAAGTGTAGCTTTACATTGTGGACTTGCAATTGCACTTTTACCATCACTTGCATTTGTGTATATCAGATGTTTTCACCAACCTTTGGCCATTGGAGTAGCAATTTTGCTCTCTTCAAGCGGTATAGTTACCATAGTTCTAATTCTTACCATCCTTGTGTATTGGTCATAACTATGAATTACCATTACTCAAAATATAAGAGATAAATCAAATTAGACAATATCGGCAGAAGAAAGTTCAAACGGTTACGACCAATCAAAGCTACTGATGCATCATGGGTATGCTTACCACTTGAGAGACAACTACCAGCCCAACCGTTACTTAAGCCTTACAAGGCAAGACCGATCGAACAATAATCTTGTACTACCATACATCCGACTTTTACAACTCTAATTCTATGGCATAATTGCCCTTTTAAATTGTATTACGTAAATACAACTATTGTGTACCAAACTGCACTGTCAACCATGTACCTTAAGGGAGTTACTTGCTTAGCTAACTCACTAAAATTCCAATTGATTCATGTTAATTTAAATGGTGTATGGTTTTACTTTCAGTTTGGACTTTGCCCAGAAAACTTCGTATTACTTGTCAAATTTGGGAATCAAAAGCTACAAACAATACCAAATTTAGGTTACAAACCAAATGCCCTACGAAGGCGTATGTGCTCCGTACAGGATTCTTCGAAAAAGGTTTTAAATGAATATATGTTCATGGAATTGTAGGGGGATGAGGAGAATGAACTTCTGGACTGACACGGAACTGCTCTGTAAAAACAATTACATCAATGTCCTGGCTCTGCTTGAGACCAAGACTAATTGTGGGTTTGCTCACATGGCTATCGACCCTGCTAGGGTTTTTTCGGGGGGTATATGCTTACTGTGGAAGGACCTTCCTATATCAGAGGGTGATATTACTCTCATCTCAGTCAATCATAGACTTATTCACATTAATTATCTTGACAAAACTATCGACAAACTAATTGCTATACTTGTGGTTTATGAACCACCGGACCATCGCTCAAAAGACGAGTTTTGGGATAACCTTACCAGTTACGCAACCAATCTCAACATACCTTTCTGCATTATTGGCGATCTTAACGAGATCTCTAAACCAGAAGACAACTTGGGGGGCGCCTACCCGTCTCATGCAAGGTTTAAACGACTTCATGATATCAAACAATCACTTCAGCTAACAGAAGTACCAACCCATGGGGGTAGTTATACTTGGCAAAAAAAGGAAAACGGATATGCCGAACAATAGCTACGCTAAACTGGACCGCTTACTAGCGCAAAACGAAATCGTTGCAGCCTTCGATGGAATACGGGTCCAAATCCATCCATTCACAAACTCCGATCACGCTCCAATCTCCCTCGATTTGAGATCACCGTCTAAGATCAATAGGAGACCTTTCCGTTTCGAAATGGTTTGGACGACCAAATCGGAATTCTCAGACCTGGTAAAACAGGCATGGAGACTGAATCCTAACGGATCCTATATGTTTAAACTCGTTAAAAAACGAGTCTTCTTAAAAGGTTAGCTAAAAGCTGGCATAAACGTACATTTCACAATATCCACAAACAAATTTTTGAGACAGATGAAGCCCTTCTACGGATACAACAAACACTAATTGCCAATTCAACCCATGATCTAAACGCGAAACACAAGCGTTTGCTCAATAAACGGGAGCGTATGCTGGACTTCCAGCGTCGCTATATATTGGAGCCAGCGGGCTAAGGCTAAACACATACGATTAAACGATACAAATTCAAGTTATTTCCAAAGAATAGCTACGGCCAAACGCGGCAGAAAGATGATTAAATTCCTAACCTCTGATTCGGGATTGATCCTTTCTGAGCATGACCAAATCAGAGATGAATTTGTTACCAGTTTCTCTAGGAGATTCAAGTCGTCATACAATCACGATATGTCCTGCAACGAGGACCTTACAATAATCAACCATGAAATTTCTGATCAACAAAACCAGATGCTGACAGCGCCCGTCATAAACACAGAAATTAAGTCAGCACTTTTTTCAGTTGGAGCCGATAAGGCGCCGGGACCCGACGGAATGCCGGCAGGTTTTTACCAAACATACTGGCACATTGTGGGCCCTTCCATTATAAAAGCAGTCAAAGCTTTCTTTTCGAGCGGCAAGATGCTAAGATAAATAAACCACACGTTCATCACACTGATCCAGAAAAATGACGATCCTCAAAATGTGGGTCATTACAGGCCAATCAACCTCTGTTCTACAGTTTACAAAATCATCTCCAAGATAATGACTGCACGATTAACAACAGTTTTTGACAAACTAATACATCCTTCACAAAGTGCCTTCACCAAAGGCAGGTCCATCCAGGACAATATCCTCATTGCTCACGAAATTTTCCATTCGTTTCGACTAACTAAAGCTAAGACAGGCTATATGGTTGTCAAATTAGACATGGAAAAGGCGTATGACCGTATCGAATGGCCCTTCCTTTTCGCGACAATAACTAAATTCGGTTTCGACCAGAAATTTGTCCTTTGGATCAAAGAATGCGTACAAACGGTTTCGTACTCAATGCTTATAAATGATGAACTGTCGAAGATTTTCCTCCCGACAAGAGGCCTCGGACAGGGCGACCCTCTATCGCCTTTCCTATTTATCCTTACAGCCGAGGTGCTAGCCAGAACGATACAACAACGTTCAAACATCTCAAAAGACTTGGGGTTCACCCTCGGTAGGGGAGGGGTGAAGATCCCCTTCCTGCCGTTCGCTGATGATATCATGCTTTTTGGCAAGGCAGACCAATCGACTTGTTTTGAGCTCTCAAACATAATACAACGCTTCTGTCAAATCTCGGGCCAACAGGTCAATCTACATAAATCCAGTTTCCAGGTATCACCTAACACTTCGACCACTGCCATTCACACAGTCACAAATGCTATGGGCATCCCACATGCAAAAAATCTAGAGAAATATCTAGGATGTCCCATTATCAATGGGCGGGTAAACAAAAACACCTTCACGGATATCATCCTCAAAACAAAGCTACAACTGACTAAATGGAAAGCTTCATCTATCTCAGCCGAAGGAAGGAAAGTACTAATCAAAGCCAACATGTCAGCCCAACCACTCTTCCTCATGCAAGCGTTCTTATTACCCAAGAAAATTCTACACAAACTTGACAAGATATACAGAACATT
This sequence comes from Persicaria tinctoria, assembly GCA_037127255.1. Lineage (NCBI taxonomy): Eukaryota > Viridiplantae > Streptophyta > Magnoliopsida > Caryophyllales > Polygonaceae > Persicaria > Persicaria tinctoria. The sequence continues at coordinate 30,860,808 of JBANSL010000001.1, forward strand.
TTTTTTGGAACAAAGACACCAATCATACACCACTAGTGAGCTGGGACAAGATTTGCTCGGATACCCTACACAGGGGCCTCGGAATTTACAAAGCCGAAACAATGAATATAGCACTACAAATGAAATTGTTGTGGAAGATTATCGCCGAACCAGACAATATCTGGACTAAGGTAATTGCAGGCAAGTATCTAAAAGGGGTTCCACTCCTAAATTACAAACGAAAGGGGAACACTTCTTGGCAATGGGCTAAATTAAATTCTCTCAAAGAACTATTCAAAACGGGCCTCAGATGGTCAATCGGAGACGGAAAGTCAGTCAATTTCTGGAAAGACAATTGGGTCTGCAAAAAACCGCTCTATCAAATGACTACTCAGTCAATCACGGATGAATTAGCAACTTGGCCGGTTGCCAGATTTATTACTGACAACAACACTTGGAACACCCAAAAACTACAGACGGACTTACAAGGCATTCTTGACTTGGATATCATATCACCAATCTCCAGGACTCACCTTCCCCATAACAGATTCTCTGACAGACTTTACTGGGGATCCAACAAAGATGGCTGGTTCTCCACGGCTGCGGCAACCAAGATCATACCAAATAATGGGGGCGACGCAAACTTCGACTATAACTGGATTTGGAAACTGGACGTTCCGTACAAAATAAGGCATTTCCTTTGGAAAATTGCACGTGATGGGTTACCAACCTCTGACAGATTGCAAAGGTCTCATGTTTCTATACCATCAGGGTGTTTATTCTGCGGTTGTACTACCGAGTCGACTAGTCATATCTTGGTTCAGTGCCCAATGACATTGTCGATCACCAAATCGTTAAGTATAAACCATCCCTCCGAGGCGGACCTCGACTTAGATACAAAACCCAATCGGCTGCTAAACGACATTCATAGCAATTTAGGCACCAATACTTTCACCAAGCTGGCTTTTGCTTGGTGGGGTATCTGGTACTTTCAAAATCAAACGGTTTTTCAACATATACCAAACGCCTCAGTTCAGGTGATTACGGTATTCTGCAAATCGACTTACAGGGCTTGGTGTGCTCGAATTGAGGACGAGGATGCGCCTCCTCACCAGAGGAAGCAAATTAACCATGGATCTACAACTGATAAGCCTCAAAATATGAGAGGACGATTCTCCAGGAACGAGTATTGGAGAAAACCACCTTTAGGTTACTACAAACTCAATTTCGATGGGTCGTACTGCCAGTCGGGGAGCGGTACCTGCAGTTTTGTGATTCGAGATCATTTGGGTGAAGTAAGGTCATTAGGGGCGGGAAAGTGTAATAATAGCTCCGCTGTTTTTGCCGAGGCCATGGGTCTTCGGATAGGGGTCTCCAAGGCCATCTCTATGGGATTTAAGAAACTTCCGATCGAAGGGGACTGTTTGGTCGTCATAAAAGCTCTGCTAGGGGACTGGTCCAGCCCCTGGGAGATTGAGCTGCTGATGACTGATGTAAAAGTGGACTTATTTTCTTTCTCTTTTGTTGCTATTCGTCATATTTTCAGGGATTCTAACGGAGTGGCCGACAGGATTGCACGTCTGGTCCACACTGTCCCTGCCGATGATAGCTTCACGGATGATCCAGAACTTCGTGTTCTCGTCCGCTCGGACGCGCTACGGAAGATGCCGGCTGGTGGGCGTGTTTCCTATTCCTTATCTGCTTCCAAAAAAAAAAAAAAAAAAAACAGTTTTTGAACCTCCTCACCAAGACCTCGCGCCACCATCTCTTTCCTCTTGCTCCACCTTCTCGAGCTCCCAAATCAGCCACCACAGCCCAGAATCCGGCCGCTCTTCCCGGAATCCGGCCACCCGAGCCCCAGTTTAGCCGCTCCGAGCACCTACAGCCCTCCCCGAAGGCCACTTCTCCCTCCCGATTCTTGCTACTGTCAAGATCCGCTTCGCCGATCACCTGAAAACCGCAAGATATGGCCACCACCGCCGGGTCCCGGCTTCCACCCGCCCGTATTACCTTCTCCGGGCCACACAGAAGCACCACCGAAGGCATATTTTCCCTCTCCCGCACTCTCGCCACCTTCGCCATCGCTGCCAGGACCATCCACCGATCTCCTGAAATCCCCAGATTCGGCAACCAATCCCCAATTCCGGAACCACCGAGCCCAGATCCACCGCTCCCAGGCACCTACAGCCACTGCCGAGCCCCAATTCCTTCCCCACGCCTCTGCCAGTGCATCGCCGGCCACCATGGTCGTTTCTTGAAAAATTCCGAGAACACCACCCCTTAATTTTCCCTAATTACAATTTTGTTCCCACTATTTCCACCCTAAGTCATGATTTCTCCCTCTTTTTCTCCTAAAAAATCAGACTTTCTATTTTATATTCAAGGAGAACCTAGCTAGAGATTGGAACTTGTGTTTTAAATGTCTAGGGTTTGAAATTTGTTGGGGAAATTCTTATTTATTATTAAGGGTTGGTTATTTTTGGAAATTACTATATTTGGTGGGCTGATTTTTATTCTACTTAAATGATGCCATACCTAGTTCATACATATTATCAAAGAAAATTCATGAAATTTGAGATAGTACTTGATATATTTGGAAATTTCTTGAATTTAGGGCTCTGTTTAAATTCATATCTATGTTACATTTATTGTTTCATTTTATATTGTTTATTTTGCGGTATTATGGTTGGGACAACTTGCCGGGAGATGAATCGCTACAAGACTAAGAGACTCGATCTAGCAGCTCTGTAAGTCTGTTTCCATCCCTTTGGTTACATTTTTTTGACAGTGAGGACACTGTCAATTTTAAGTATGGGGTGGGGATACAGAAATCTTATTTTAGTCTTGCTTCTTACGTATTTTGTGTTGCATTTTTATTATTATGTTATGCATTCATGTTTAAGTTTTATGCATTTGAGTCTTTTGTCATACTTTAATCTTGCTTTTAGTAGAAAAAAAAAGAAAAAAATGTCGAAAAAGAAAAAAAAAATGCATGTTTAATTTTTGCATTGTCTTAGTTTTTATACCCTAACTTAGATGTCCGATGATGATAAATAATGATTGACTTGATCATATAAATCCTATGGCATGTTTGGAAGGTTTAGCCTAAGTCCTTGAAATTGTTTTACGTGGATTGTGAACTTGTGATGAAATTGAGCACATATGATCCTAAGCTAAAAGTTGAAATCCAACAAATATTGTCCTAGTGAGAATTTTTGCCTTACAGGGAGAACATAAAAAAATCCTTCTGCTTTCTTGAGTGTATTGACGATTTCCCTGTTTGACCTCGGAATGTCCCACATCCCACTACACGGTGAGTGCTTCACCAGCACACCAAAAAGGCGACCAAGGCCCTCAAGGACACGAGAAAACCTTGAATACCACCTCGAAGAAGTTTAGATCAGAAGAGTTGAGAAACCTTGAATACCACCTCGAAGAAGTTTAGATCAAAAGAGTTGAGGGGAGGAAGTCTCAGATCGACAAGGAGATTAGCCGATGAAAGATCGATTTTGGATTTGAGAGTTAGGATTGAAAGAGGATATTTTGACAATGAAAATATTGGGGGCGCGTAGAGCGCTTTCTCCTCAAACACATTTTTTCAATAGCCAAATTAAAATAGATATTCCCTCCGTTTCAAAATAAAAGTCGCTTGACTTTTTTCACGTTTTTCAAAGAGTTAAAAACTCTATAAAATATTATTTTTTTAATAAGATTTTTTTTCATAAATTGATACTTATTAGTAATAAGTATCAATTTATGAAAAAAATAATATTTTATAGTGTTTTTACTTCCTTGAAAAATGTGAAAAAAAAGTCAAGCGAATTTTTTGTTTTGATTTTTGCTTGAGAAATAGTTACTCCGTATATTTAAAGGAATACTTTTTCTATTGTTGGATTCATCTATTTGACATAAAAACCCCAATTCTGGGCAAAAGAACGCGTCGTGCCTCCTGGTACACGCGCCCCCAATTCTGAGTATCTAAACCTCCTATCCCTAAACAATGGTGAAAACCAGCGAGTTCAATTCAGTTTCAAGCCTTAGATCCCGTCTCGATTTTGTATCGAGTCTCAATCCCGTCGTCCTCTTGCCTCTGAAACCACACGCATCTCCCTTGTCTCGCAAGTTCTGGAAATTGCTTTTGGTTTGCGAGTCTGGGGGCCGAAGTCCTGTTGGTCTTGCTTTCGGTCGTCGAAGTTTCGTTATGGTGGGAAAAAATTTCAGAAAGAGGAAAAAAATGGCTCGCCGGTTGGGGGGTTGGTGCTGCGCTGTGTTCTTTGGTGCTCCGCGGTGGCCCGGTGGCGGCGGCGGTTTGTGCCGCCCTGGTTGGTGGTTTGGTACGAATTCCTCTCGAACTCTTCTCCTTTCTCTCTTCCTCTCTCGGTTTGATTTCTGGGTCTGGTTGGCTGGGTTGAGAGTTCACTCCTCTTTTCCCCTTCCTTCTCGCTCCCTGTTCACTTTCCTCAATAAATCTAATTTCAGTGCTTCGGGTTTGTGGCTTGAGTTGTTCTCGGCTGGAGTTGACTACCACAAACAACCCGTGGATTCGGCGTTTTTCGCCAATCCATCGAACACCCCCCGAAAGGGCCCCAAATCCCGCTCCGGCGGAGTGCTCTCCTCTGAGGGCAGAAAACAGTTTTTTATGGCTGCACAGGAAATCCAGTGGAGAACGACCAATAGGCCTCGGTCTGGCCGGTTCTCGAACGTCTATGTTCGCAACGAGGCTCACCATCTACTTGATCTAGGGGTCTTTCTGTGGCTGTGCAGATCTCGCTGCACTCGCTCGTTGCTTCCGGTTGGTATCTTCAATTGGCTTTTATTGGCTAAAATCACACTCCATTTCAACAACTTCCATATCTTTACAAAATGGACTAATACACGTGTAATTAAAAGGTTATGTTGTAAACTCTCTTGGTGGAATTTTTTGGAGAATGAATCATGGCCTCGTCTGTGCATTTGCTGTTGCTGGCTTGAAACATTGTTTTGGGCAATTAATTTTTTTGCTGAAATGCCTTCATACAGTAAACTTGGCTCACTTCTGTTTAGGCTGCTGCAACTACTAACACGAAAAATGGTTCTGAAATGTTATCACCCCCTTGCAAAGGGAAAGAAAAGATTGTTGGAGAGGATGAATGCTTGTGCTCACATAGAATTTATGTTTGTTTGGAGTATATTAATTGATTTTGAAATCCATCTGATTTGTGAACTTGATGGGTATAGTTGTTTCTTGGGTAATTGGTGTATTTCTTGCTACCGTTTATGGCCATGGTTAGAGCCCATGATCACCAAAAAAATTTGGGGGGGTCTAATCATGTTCATTAACAAATTCATTCGCACTTTATGTGTTTGTAAATGGAAATCTGGAACCTTGATCCTGCGTAATGTATATTTCAAGAATTTAAATGTTTCCATAAAAATATTTCCAAATTGGCATGCCTCATCTTTGTTGCTTTGCTGTTGGGGTCGTGTGGTGAGGCTTATGTCCGACCTGCTTGATGTTGTGTTATTGCCCCTAAGGCCTCCATTGAACACCCCCCGAAAGGGCCCAAAACAAGCTTTTTCTAGTCTTCTATCTGTGGGGATCTCGGTCCTCGCTGATGGTTTTCCCGGAGTAAGCAAAATAAATCTGGTGAAAAAGCTGAAGAAGTCGATGATCGACATCGAGAAGATTAAGGTGACTCAACCTATTCTCCAGGAGTACTTGGCATCAAGGTTAGTTTGGTGTTGGGTCTTGCTCGACTCTACTGTTGCTAAAATTAATTCACGTAGATTATCTATCTCTCCAAATTCTTCAATTGGATCTTATCTCCATATTCATCCGATTCTATTCGACAAGCTGCATTTTGCTTGTTTAGCTCATGTGTTCATAATGGTTTCACCCATTTCCCACCATGGGGTTGCTTTAAATTTCAAGCTTCTCAAACCCCTTCCAATTGTGCTGATGTTAGAGGGGCAGTACACGCTTTGGCTTGATGTTGAGTATCAAGGTGCAACTTGGAATTATAAACATTTGCTAGTGTCTTACTCTGCATCTCACTCTATATTCATCGTTAAGTGTTTATCTGTCACTGGTTTTTCTCCTTGCCTCTCTACCCTTGGTCGGTTTTTGCCTTGGGCAAGGTGTAAGAGTCTTCAATGGGATCTACAAATCAAGAAGGATGACAGTTGTGTGTGTTGTTACATAAGCTTGGATATTGGGGTTTATCCTTCTTTTAGGTATCCGATCAATGTTTACAAATACAACACAAAAAAAAAGACAAGAAACTTGTTATATATACCAACTGCCCCATTTTTTAGTATTACCCGTTTCTTTGTTAATCCGAATTGCTCTCGTTGGGGTGTACAAATCAATTCTAGAAATCTAGTTTATGCACAATCTAAAGGACAATATTCAACAAAGAACTGTTTACAAACCCAAAACAAACAACTTGTTGGTATGAGGAATTTTACCTTGTCTCCTCATACCCTAATTAGTGGTTCATGAAAGTAAGCTATTGGAATTGCAGAGGTATTGGGAAAAAAACTTTCTGGACGGAAATCAATGCGATGTGTACAAATGAACATATACAACTGTTGGCCCTGGCAGAAACTAAGACGGAAGTCTTGCCGGCTGAAAATTTATGGAAACACATTGGTTTTGATTCAGCTATATGGTCACCGAGCATTGGCCGATCTGGTGGTCTTGGTGTATTATGGAAATCCTACCAACTATCAAACGAAACCCTGTCGATTGTGATACATCTTCCGAGAATCATAGGTTTACGATACGAAAACCTAAGTGACAATCTCACGATCATCTTATTGTTTGTCTATTCCCCGTCTGATCCTCGGGATAAGAATCCGTTCTGGGTCGCGTTAACAAGAATCGTAACAGAATCGTCCTTCCCATGCATTATTATGGGAGATCTGAACGAAATCATGTGTAGAGAGGATAAACTTGGAGGTGCTACCACTTTGACGTCTAGATTCACGCGTCTTATTGATTTTAAGAACAGTTGCTCTCTTTTGGACTTGCCAACTTTCGGGAATCCGTTTACATGGAGGAAATTTCCCGAGGCTCCGGATAACATCCTCGAAAAATTGGACCGAGTGCTTGTCCATCACCAAATTCTCAACCACTTGCCAAATCTCATCACAAAAAACGGGGCTTTCTCATCCTCTGACCACTGCCCCATACAAATAATCCTTGATTGTAGCACCACATTTAAAGCACCACCATTTAAATTCGAAAATACATGGCTTCAACGCAAGGACTTTCGCAATATAGTTAAACAATCCTGGCGAGCTTCTTGCCCGGGATCCGCTATGTTTCAACTCGTTTTTAAACAGAAAATCCTAAAACAAAAAGCTAAAGAATGGAACAAACGGTCATTTGGCAACATATTCCGTCAGTTGTTAGAGGTAGAGAATGATTTATTAGAAATGCAATCAACTATTGCTAGCGGGCAATTCCAAAGCCAAAATAATAAAGAAAAGCGTCTGCTACGGAAACGAGAAAAACTCCTGCTTTTTCAAAAAACATTTTGGAACCAAAGAGCTAAAATAAAACATCTTAAGCTTACAGATTCTAACACATCCTATTTCCACCGTGTCGCTTCTGGCCGACGAAACAGGAAACAAATACGTAACATTACTACTGCAGAAGGTACCCTGATAATTGGAGAAGAAAATGTTAGGCAAGAAATTAAAAATGATTTTCAAAAACGCTTTACTAAGGAAACGATTGACGAGAGACTCCTTAATGAAATGACTAACATAATCCACCCTTCAATCACCCCGGCTGAAAATGAATTCCTTACACGAGCCCCAACAAATGGTGAGATTAAATCCGCCGTTTTCAACCTTGGAAAAAATAAATCTCCAGGTCCCGATGGGATGACGGCCGAATTCTACAAGCATTATTGGGATATTCTGGGGAATTCGATTATCAAAGCCATTAAAGGTTTTTTCAATTCTGGGAAAATCCTTAAACAAATAAATCATACATTTATTTCCCTACTACCAAAGCTGTCTAACTATCTCCAATTCAGGAACTCAACAGCTGTCTAACTATCTCCAACGTCAACTCCCTAGAAAAATATCTTGGATGTCCAATTATCAACGGCAGAGTAACCAAAGAAACCTTCGAAGATATTATCTGTAAATCTAGAGAACAACTGAGTAAATGGCGTGCTAACTCGCTATCTCAACAAGGTCGAGCTATTCTTATAAACTCAAATCTATCAGCCAAACCCTTATATACGATGCAGAGTTTCTTACTGCCATCTTCAATTCATAAAGAACTTGACCAGATTAATAGAACTTTTTTCTGGAATAAGGATCTGCAACACCGTCCGTTGATTAGCTGGGATAGAATTTGTAGAAAAAAAAAATGCGGGGGCATGGGGATTAGAAAATCCAAAGAAATGAATGAAGCACTACAAATGAAACTGCTATGGAAAACGCTGGCTGAGCCGGACAATGTTTGGGTGCAAATAATTAAGTATAAATATCTTCGAGAGGATGACATTCTCCATTATAAGAAAAGTGGTGCCACCTCCTGGCAATGGGCGAAACTTACAACTCTAATTGATAAGTTCAAAAAGGGGCTTATTTGGTCGGTCGGCACCGGAACCGCTATCAATTTCTGGTATGATAACTGGATTACAACATCTTCTATTCAATCTCGAGATGATTGCCCAAGAATTGATAACATTAATGATAAAGTGAGTGACTATATTCTCGGAGGTAAATGGTGGGAGGAGAAACTCTCTGTTGTTCTCCCACACAACATTGTGGAGGAAATCCTTGACATCCCACTCCCAGTCTCAAATTTTGTAGATAGACTATACTGGTAGCCGGACCGAGAGGGCTGGTTCACTACGTCAAGCGCATATAAATTGGTTTCTGCCGAATCTTCAATTCCCCTAGACAACAACTCCTGGATCTGGCATCTCGACATCCCACCTAAGATCAAAAAATTTCGATGGAAAGTCTGTCAAAACGGCCTCCCCACGGCTGCTAGACTAGCCCAACGAGGGGTCCCTATCCCTCCTACATGTAACCTTTGTAATTGCCCAATGGAAGATGATGTTCATCTACTATTCGAATGCCAATACTCGAGGTCTCTCGCTCTTTTCCCGAGCCACATAAACTCTGCAATAGTAAGCCAAATCACCCTATCAAGAGATATTAGCCCAATCATGTCATTCATTGGGTATAACCTACCAAAGGCTGCTCTTAGTAAACTTGCTTTCGCTTGGTGGACGACGTGGTATATTCGAAACGAACATGTGTTTAGGCAGGCACCAATCCCTCCGAGGGACACCACATTGAAGCTTATTAATACACATGAGAAAAATTGGAGTAACACTCACCAATATGACAATACACTAGATGATAACATCGCCCCTCATGCACGAACCAGCAGGCAACTCGTAAAGACAAACAAAACCCGGCATATCAAGTGGCTCAAACCACCAAAAGGCACGTTCAAACTCAACTTCGACGGTTCGTCTCTGGATGATAAACGCAGTACCGCTGGGGTGGTTATCAGGGACTGGCAAGGACACCCAATACATATAGGCTATAAACAATTGGGTATTAAAACCGCGCTTCAAGCGGAAGCACTGGCACTCAAACTTGGGGTACAAATGGCCTTACAACTTCATATTGACAAAATCCATATTGAAGGAGATGCCAGCATAATTATTAACCATCTAAACAACAAATCGAGATGCCCATGGGAAATCGAACTCATCTTGTCAGACGTACAATTTCTTCTAACAACTATGAAAGAAATTTCTTTCATTCATGTACCCCGTCTTGGCAATAGAGTGGCTGATAAGGTTGCACACCTTAGCCACTCTGCCAGGGGTATTGATATTTGTAACAATTCCGGTCTTATAGACCTCATCCGCAAGGATGCTCTCGGGTAGAGCGTGCTCACCCGAATTTTTTCCTAATCAAAAAAAAAATCTATTTGACATGTACTCATGGCTCATGCATCACACTCACTCTCTATCCAATCTTTTAAAGAGAGAGGAAAAAGTAATTAAATAAATAAATAAAAAACAGGTCCTCGAAAATTCAATGGGTGTGGAGATGAGTATTTTGAGACGGCTAATTAGACCTGAGCATGGGCCGGGCCGGGCGGGCTTGGGTCGGGCCTCGACCAAAATTTCAGCCCACTACACCGGGCCGGGCTTGGGTCAGGCCCGGTATTTGGGCCTAGTGTCTTGCCCAAGCCCGCCCTCTTTCCCGGGTCGGGCCGCCCACCGGGCCAAGCGGGCCTAGGTTCTCAAATTCGTTTTATGTCCGAAATCGAACTAAAAAAGTGGCAAATTACAACATTGTATAAATACTTTCAAATACGAGGCAAATATGGACAATATTAGCTTACTAACAAATGCAAATCAACGTTATAGTGTGCCAATACTTTTAAGCGGCACTCGAGCTATGCGAGAGAAATCATTTAGGGTTTTTATTTCTCAATTGGATGTGATTTTGAATATGAGAACGTTTATGATTGGGAATAGTTAGCACTTAGTACTAGTATGACACCGGTAATATAGTTATAAATTATAGAAATTATGTATATATTTTTACAATACTCTATATAATTTATATAATTATAATTATATATAATATTATTATAATACCGGGCCGGGCCCATCGGCCCGCTTGGGCTTCACTATCCGCCCAAGCCCGGCCCACTGGCCCAACCGGGCCGGGCCCGCCGGCCCGCTTGGGCCAACTACTCTGTCCAAGCCCGCATATTTTACCGGGCGGGTTGGGCGGGCCGGGCGGGTTGGCCCATGTTTGCTCAGGTCTACGGCTAATATAATGAACGTAACGCATTGGAGAGTTTATCACGAAACGTAATTTATCGCGATATGTATGTATTTGTTCTCTCTTTTTTTTTATTCTATATGTATTTGTTTTTTTTTTTTTTTTTTTTTTTTGATCTTAGTCCAGTTCGATCGACTCAGTCGCTCTACATCTGGATCGGGTACTGTATGGCCCATTTAAGGGGTTGACCCTCCCACTCACGAGCGATTCCATGTTTCCAAGGGGATTCGAACTTCGAACCTCTTGGCAGGAGATGTAGCCCCACAACCACTACACCAACTTGTGATTAGTAGTTCTCTTATCTCGAGGAAGCGGTGGTTGTCAATTAGAGTGAGGTGATGCAATATGGGTGTTCATAACCGGGTACCCGACACGACACGGTTAATTGTGTCGGGTACCCGATAAGAAATTACCCCAAATAGCCGATCTGAACCGTGTCGGGTACCCGACACGGTTAACCCGGTTCTCGGGTGTGGGGGAGAATCGAACCTTCAACCACCCTACAATTCCATTTTTACCTTCATTGAAGACAACCAACTGGGCAACATGCTTTTTTTTTTTGTCATAATTGGACATTAAATTCTGTATATTTAATCTTTTTCTTTCTTACCAGTTGCAATTAATGAAGAAAAGTAAAATGGGAGACATATTTAAAATTAGAGAATCAAACCCCAGACCACTAACTTCCGTGTCTGCACTCATACCACTATGGCAACCCGGGCATTATGAACTTTTTCAAGAATATATTGTACTAATCCTACAAAAATTATATATTTAAATTTTAAAAAAATAAACGGTTCGTGTCGGGTATCCGACAACGGAATTTGCCCGATCCGAACACGAACCATTTATGTTTGTGTTTTGCCGGTTCGTGTCATTTACGTGTCGTGTCATTTTCGGTTCGTGTTTTTTCGTGTCGTATCGCCGTGTTTTTGTGTCGGGTCAGTCGTGTCGGATTTTTCTGCACACCCCTATGACGCAACATGCCTTAGAGTTCAAACGGTTCCATCACGCTCCAGACGTGACTGGACCGTAACAACTATATACACCAACAATGGTTAGTTTTATAGTAGCAACATCTAAAATAGAGAATTATACTCCGTATAAAATCAATTATATTAGGGCAAATTGTATAAAACAGCATGAACTTTAGGAGTGGTTACACTCAGTGACACAAATTTTAAAAAGCACAAAAATAATCACCAACTTTGGGGTTTAGTTGCGGTTAATGGCACCTACTCCATATCTCGCTAATGTGGACTAGTGTGAGTGCTTACATGGATTTTTTTTAATTAAAAAGGCATATAGCGAGATACGGAGTATGAATTAGTGGGAATGCTTACATGGATTTTTTTTTAAAAAAAATTATATGACATAAAAGATGTGCCCAAATTATGAAACTAGCTAAGTTCCGTTTTTATTTTTTATTTCATGTAATTTGGAGCTATTTGTAGGGGTAGAGATAGACCGAAAAAAAGCTGGATGGAGGTTATTCGGCAGGATCTCAATCTGTTCAACTTGTCGGAAGAATTGACTTTGGACAGAGACCGCTGGAGGAGGTCTATTCGGGCTTATGATGTTTAGTAGTACTAGCTAGGCTGGGTGTTTTGTCCTATTGTTGTTGCTTCTATTCAGCCTTCCTATTTGCTTCTTCGTGCCTCTTTGTCCACTGTTTAGCATGCTTTCATGGGAGTGATATGTCTACTATTTTGGGTCTATCGGAAACACTCTCTCGATTTATTCGGGGAAAGAGTGCGTACATCCTGACCCCCAGACCCTGCTTAATTGCGGGATATACTAGGTAGTTGTTGTTGTTGCTGTTGTTGTAATTCCAAATCAACGATAATTGTGAAAAATATAACATTTGCACATTAAAATAACTAGTACCAAATTTTAATTTCCAAATGTTATATTTGTCACAATTATCTTTAATTTGGAATTACATGAAATAAAAAATAAAATTGGAACCTAACTAGTTTCATAATTTAGAAACACCTTTTATGTCTTTTAATTTTAAAAAAATAAATCATATAAGCATTCTCACTAATCCATATCTCGTTATATGCCTTTTTAATTAAAAAAAATTCCATGTAAGCACCCAACTAGTCCAAATTAGCAAGATAGGGGGTACGTGCCACCGACTACAACTAAACCCCAAAGTTGATGATATTTTTTGTATTTTTTTAAGTTCGTGTCACTGAGTGCAAATATGACTAAAGTTCGTACTATTTTATGCAATTTGCCCATTATATTATATAATACTTTATATAATAAAGGAGAAGTAATCATATAAACTAATCTATCTCTTCTCCTAGCCGATCTCACCGATGAGAAGAATCTATCCCTATCCTCCTCCTCCTAGCCGATCTCGCCATGTCGATGTCGCCGGATTCGGCCCCTAGGACGCCGGAATCTGGGGCGGAGAAGAGGAGGAAGCTTCTCGGGGCGCTCGCGAGCTCACGCTGTCGGATCTGCCGTCGGAGTGAAGAGCGGATTCTTAATTATCACAATCCTAGATATTGCTCAATCTCCCGAATCTCCTCCCCGACAGCTCAATCTCCCGAATCTCCTCCGCGACGCCGCTCAGGAAATCCCTTCCTTTCTCCTCTCGACGCCGGAGGATATGGCGTAGTTGGTAGTTGCCGGAATCGGGGGCTCTTCTGATGAGAGAGAGAAAAATAGAAGCGAAGAGAGAGCAGGAGCGAAAACGAAGCCCTAAAACTTCCTCATCAATGGCGATCCCCGACATATCAACCGCCTGATCCCGAGCTTCCTCTACTCCGTTTCTTCCTGTCCCTCCAAGATCTCCACACCAGATTTCGGAAGCCTTACTGATGTGGACGCTCCACTACCATCTCATCGCCGCCGGCGCGAATCACCAAGAATTTCGTCATCCCGTCGCCTAGCGAGAAGATTCCGATGTACTCCCCCGCCTTTTACGCCGCCTGCATTGGCAGAGGCATCCTCAATTGCGGTCTCGATCCCCAACTTGCTCACGGTGAATTCGCCTTTCACCTTCTCCCCCACTTCCAACTTGTTCACAGTGATTGGATGCCAAGAAAGCGGTAGCCTATTTGACGTTGAATTCAGCAGCTTTGGCAGAACAAGCTCTTGCAGCACCCAGTGCTAGGTGTGGCAGTATGGGGACGTCCGAAAGGTGTTTGATGAAATGTGGGAAGTTTAGATTCTTGAACCACAAAGTGTAAGTATGAACCACATATTCTAATCCATCTAAACCACTTGGGAAATATAACAACTATTTAACTATATATTTATTTTCTTCTGTTTGGGCAGGTTGCGAGTTGGGTGTGTTTTGTTGTGGGAAATTTATACTCAATTCAAATTAAGTCAATTTTATTAAAATCATGTTATATACTTGTATGTATAGTTGAAGATACACTTGAAGATGCTGTATGATTGGAATTGACTTAATGGGCATTGAAAGGTATGCATAATGTATTCCCCTTGATGGTTGGAAGTCTGTGTTTTGATGTATGGAGCTGAATTCAATTGTTGTTTATTAAAATCATGTTATATATTACTCTGTTTACAACTTTACATAATTGGATATCAATCAATTTGTATAAAATTAAGATGTATGGAGCTGAAGAATTTTTTTTCTAAATAGCCAAAAAACCAAAAATGATTAGGGAAATAGCCAAGATCGGAAACAATTTAGGGAAATAGCCAAAATAGGGTAAAATCGCTGTTACAAACAGCGACTTTACCAAATATTTTGAAAAAAATTAATAAAATATGTAAGTCGCTGTTATAAACAACGACTTACCTTATTATTATTTTTTTAAATTTTGAGTTATAAAAAATTAGTTTATCTGAAAACGAAAAAAAAAAAAAACATATTGGGAGAGTCGCTGTTTCAAACAACGACTCTCCCTTTTTTATTTTTTTTTAACCTACAAAGTGAGCAATAGAAGACGCCGACGCCGTTGTCAGAGGAAGAGGATGAAGCGCTGGTCACCAAGTAATCTCCCCCACGAGCTGTTCATCAAGAGTAGCAGCGAGAGCAATTTGCAGCCTTCGGCACCAGGGAAGAGGGGTACCAACAGCCTCGGTTGCGCCATTGCGAAGCGAAGGGGAAGAGGGAGCAATTACCGCCTCCAGATCCCACCGCCTCCGCCACTAGAACTCACCACCTCTGCCACCAGATCTCACCGCCTCCGCCTGGGCTCAACAATTACCGCCTCCGCCTATGCGTGGCCGAATTAGGCTTCCTCCATATCCTACCGCCTCCGCCTCAAGATCCTACCGCCTCGATCCGCCTGGACTCAGCAATTACCGCCTCCTCCTCGGAATTAGGCTTCCTCGCTTCCGAATTCGGCTTCCTCGACCGCAAATCAGCGAACATCGCCTCCGAATTCAACAATTTCAATTGATGTTTTGCTGTTCGAACTTATTTTGTTCCCCGACCTCTCTGTCTCTGGTTTTGCTGTTCGACTTCTCCGACCTCTCTGATGCTAAGGGCGGCGCTGTTCGTTTTGCTATTCCAACTTCAAGGTTTGGAGGAAGTCGGAAGCCTCCATGTTTGAGGGTCACTGGAGGAAGCCGGAAGCCTGTGAGAATCGACGTTATGGAGGAGGCCGGAGCAAGGTTTTGGGAAAAAAAATTAAAAAAAGGGAGAGTTGCTGTTTCAAACAGCGACTCTCCCATATACAATTTTTTTTTTAGTTTTCTATTTGTTTTTCGATTTAAATTAACATTTAAAAAAAATCTCGGGTAAGTCGCGCTGTTTGTAACAGCGACTTACGTATTTTATTAATTTTTTAAAAAACTTTGGGTATAGTCACTGTTTCAAACAACGACTTTACCCTGTTTTGGCTATTTCCCTAAATTCTTTCCGATCTTGGCTATTTTTCTAATAATTTTTCGTTTTTTGGCTATTTAGAAAAAAAATTCGGAGCTGAATGCAAAACGGAGGGTGTCCATGGTGTTAGTTCCTGAGCGGTTCGCTTGCGAGTGGTTGTAGATTTGTTGAAGCATTTTAATGTTTTTGTTTCATTTTGTAGTTTTCTGTACTGTGTTGCTATAGCTTGTATGTATATATTATGATAAGGTAACCTTTCATTTCATGTTTGTTCTTTAAATTTTTTATTTAGTTATCTTTGAACTATCAATTCAATTTAACATTTATATGATGCATAAAATCTGCATCGTAGTTGATCGATCTTGATCATGCCCTTAACCTAAACCCTAGCCTGCAAACAAGAACGAACGAGGTCGGGGCGGGGCTTGTCTCCCCCGTAGGACCCTCTGACGCTCAAGTCAGTCCTCCCGAATTTATATTCGTCGAGTGTAAGTGAAACGGTCAATATATTTAATTCAGGGAATTGGAATAGTTTTGATATTTAATAAAAGAAACCGTTACCGTATTGATGTCGGTCGAGACATTAAATATATGAAACGGTCGATGCATTTATGTGGGTTATCACAGTAGAATAAGCAGTAATTGATAAAAGACGGAACTGCCCCCGTATCGTGATTTCGGGATTTTCCCTCTTACAATTGCCCCTCGGGTTTCCTCATCATGTCTCAATAATGAAGGAAGCCAGAAAAATCGGTGAATCATTGGCCGTAAATGGCGAGTTGGCGACCTATTGGCCTTGAGCGGTGATTTTGGCCTCGAGTGACTATCGTTGGCCTTAAATGGCGATTTGTTGGCCGTAATTGGCGATTTCCGGTGGCCGTAATTGGCGATTTCCGGTGGCCGTAATTGGCGAGTTCCGGTGGCCGTAATTGGCGATTTCCGGTGGCCGTAATTGGCGATTTACGGTGGCCGTAATTGGCGATTTCGGGTGGCCGTAATTGGCGAGTTCCGGTGGCCGTAATTGGCGATTTTCGGTGGCCGTAATTGGCGATTTCCGGTGGCCGTAATTGGCGAGTTCCGGTGGCCGTAATTGGCGAGTTCCGGGGGCCGTAATTGGCGATTTCCGGTGGCCGTAATTGGCGATTTCCGGTGGCCGTAATTGGCGAGTTCCGGTGGCCGTAATTGGCGAGTTCCGGTGGCCGTAATTGGCGATTTCCGGTGGCCGTAATTGGCGATTTCCGGTGGCCGTAATTGGCGAGTTCCGGTGGCCGTAATTGGCGATTTCCGGTGGCCGTAATTGGCGAGTTCCGGTGGCCGTAATTGGCGATTTCCGGTGGCCGTAATTGGCGAGTATTCACTTTTTTGAACAATTGTTGTAACTTTGAAGACGTCGTTTCCTGACATCTATAGCCGTTCGACCTGGTCAAAAAACATTGCAGTACTTCTACATAATTCAAAGCAATTACACCGTTAGAAGATCAGTATTGTGATAGGTAGTGCCCCTAACACGTTATGTGCCCCTGCACACAGTTTATATACCTTTTGGAGAAGTAGTATATGCTAAAATTTAGCTTGTAAGAGCTACACACTCATTAAGAAATTCCCACAAGTAAGAGGAATAGAAAACTTAGCTCACTCCTTGGTTTGAGTAATAAGAGTTATGGTGGCCAGAGTGGGTAGAATATTACACCTTTGGCTTGTAGCTCTCAATGGATCAGCTCATTTTGATTGCATCTGTACATTGCCCAACATCATTGGTAGGACTTGACTTTTAGGGTTGCCGCTAAATCGAACTCGATCAGCTCCGTGCTCATATCCCTTTTATAATTTCCTATTCAAAACTGCATAATAGACAGAGCAAACCAAGATAAACAAGGGACTATCGGGATAATGGGAACAAGATAATGACAAGATAATATTAGAAAGATCAGCTGGTTTGTATGGAATAAGATCATGACAAACTTAACCATGTAAAAAGAAACTAGGAAACGTGTTGTTCAAAATAAGATTAGAAAGACTTGACAAAAGTAATCAAGAGGCAACAATAGGCATGCGACACGAGCCAAACACAACCAAACAAGATGCTTAACTCTTATATATGAAGTCGATCCTCACATACTACCCCCTTATAGTGAACTAATCAATTTAAAAGCAAGCTTCCACAAGTTGGACTCTTACAAACAGGTAGAAAGCAATCAACAAATTCAACCACTCACAATCAACTAAGTTAAAATGAAGCACCGAACTTTTTAATTGATTGCCTTATTAGCAAAGATAATATATACATAGTATTGATTAATAATAGTAAATCAATAAGCCTTTCAATATCTAAAGAAATGTACAGTAACAAGGTTGAAGATGTGAACAACATAGATAGCCAGTGCACACATAAACACGGTGATGCGATCATGAAACACTATACACATGCGATTACAGAGTAATTAAAAATAAGTCATCCAGATCGGAGCCCGATACCAAGAACCGAAATTAGCCATTCAAGATGGCAGAAATCAGAGTTAAATTGAAGCATAAAGTAGATTTCATCAAGCTTCCCAAACGAACAGCAAATTGAGCGACCACTAGGCTGATCGATTTGAGGCTTGAGCAGCAATGCACTCGAGAAGTTTTGAATTGCAATATATTGAGGCATGTAATATTCATATTCAATCTACACCAAGAGCCTAATATATATATCATTATGATCATAAAAAGAAATAAATAGTCGGGGATTGAGAAACTTAGCGTGAGTTTGTTTTTCCCGCACATCCCCTTTGAACGTTGAGCAAGGGCCTTGCACTTCTCCATCATAAGCGGCCACTAGGCAACCACAATCACTGGATAGAGAACTTTTCAATATGATTTCAGGGGTAGATTCTCGATTTCTGAGAACTTTCGCCTTCTTTGAGATTACCATTTGAAGATAGGGCAATTTGCAATTTTTTGGAACGCTGGGCCAGATTTGCAGTTAAGCCTAATTTATCACCTTCTTCGTTTGGAGTTGCACAGATCGAGCAGCGGCGGCGTACTAAGTCACTTCGAGTGCAGGAAGGCAAGTGACAACCCCGATAGCACATGGCGAGGTACCGGCGACTAGCGGCGAAGGAACACTCCCCTCCCCTACGCCCTTGCACCGACCGACGTCTCCTGTTCGGCTTCGATTTTAGCGCCTGCGCAGAGAGGGCAGCAGCCTAGACGAGAGCCCGATGTGCCCCTGGCCCCCCGGAGAGGAAATCGGGATGTAGCTAGGTTTCAGGCGTGAAGTCGAACGGATCTGGTGAAGACGCGATGGCGTTGGCCGGGGACGGGCGACACCAGCAACGACCCAATCCACTCCCCCACGAACGTCTTGTCAAAGAACAGACTCGATCCAATGGTAAAGCCTTGATTAACTTTCGCTAGGAACTTTGATCACATAGTCTTTTGATCGATCCCCACGGACGGCGCCAATTGTGATGCATAAAATCTGCATCGTAGTTGATCGATCTTGATCATGCCCTTAACCTGAACCCTAGCCTGCAAACAAGAACGAACGAGGTCGGGGCGGGGCTTGTCTCCCCCGTAGGACCCTCCGACGCTCAAGTCAGTCCTCCCGAATTTATATTCGTCGAGTGTAAGTGAAACGGTCAATATATTTAATTCAGGGAATTGGAATAGTTTTGATATTTAATAAAAGAAACCGTTACCGTATTGATGTCGTTCGAGACATTAAATATATGAAACGGTCGATGCATTTATGTGGGTTATCATAGTAGAATAAGCAGTAATTGATAAAAGACGGAACTGCCCCCGTATCGTGATTTCGGGATTTTCCCTCTTACAATTTCAATTCAGGCCTCATAGTTATGAACTTGCACTTGCATACTCTATGATTCGTGTTTTTTCGGTGTGCTTCAGGGTTGGTTAATACTAAGTGATTTAAGGGTTTAATACTAAGTGGTTTAGGGGTTTTTATACCAAGTGGTTCAGGATTTTAATATCAAGTGGTTGAATGTTTTTATAGCAAGTAGTTCAGCACATATAGAGTAGTGTTTCATGAAATAAAGAGTAATGGTTCATCAAATAAAGAATAGTGGTCCATCAAATAAAAAGTATTGGTTCATGAACCATTTTATTTGAAAAATAAATAAATAAATAATTAAAAATATACATTACAAGAAAATAAAAGAAGAGTGAAAATTTTATATATTATTAAATAGTAGTGGTTCATCAAATAAATAGTATTGGTTCATGAGTCATTTCATTTTTAAAACAAATAAGTAGATAATTAAATATAAATATTAAAAGAAAATAAAAGAAGAGTGAAAATTTCACAATTATTAAATAGTAGTAGTTCATCAAATAAAGAATAGTGGTTCATGAGCCATTTTATTTTAGAAACAAATAAGTAAATAATTAAATATAAATATTAAAAGAAAATAAAAGAAGAGTAAAAAGTTTACAATTATTAAATAGTAGTAGTTCATCAAATAAAGAGTAGTGGTTCATTAAATAAATAGTATTAGTTCATTAAATAAATTAATAAAAACAAATAAATAATAAAAAAAAACATTAAAAGAAAATAAAGAAGAATAAAATTTTTACAATTAATAAATTGTAGTGGTTCATCAAATAAATAGTATTAGTTCATTAAATACATAAATAAAACAAATAAACACTAAAAGAAAATAAAGAAGCATAAAAATTTATGAAATCAAGAGTGGTGGTTCATCAAATAAAGAGTAGTGGTTCATGAAGAATGAAAACTTCATGAAACACTTCTTTATAACTTAATGAACGACTTCTTCATAACTTTATGAAACACTTATCCATAGCTTTATGAACCACATCTTTATAACTTCATGAATCACTTCTTTATAAGTTCATGAACCACTTCTTTATAATTTAATGGACCACCTCTTTATAGGTTCATGAATCACTTTTTTATAGCTTTATGAACCACTTCTTTATAAGGTTTAACCACTATAAATAAAAGGGTTGAATCACTAAGAGTAAAATGGCTAAACTAATAAGAGTAAAGGGGATAAACCACTAAGAGTAAAAAGGTTGAACCACACAAGTACAAAGGTTAACCAAAATGAGTAAAAGTGTTGAATCACTAAGAGTAAAAGGGCTGAACCACATGAGTAAAAGGTTTGAACCACTAAGAGTAAAAGGGTTGAACCACTAAGAGTAAAAAGGCAGAACAACTAAGAGTAAAAGAGCTGAACCACACTAAGTGTAGAAGGATTGAACCACTTCTTGATAACTTGGTAAACCACTTCTTTGTAGCTTTATGGACCACTTCTTTATAGTTTCATGAACTACTTTTTTACAACTTCATGAAATAAAGAGTAGTGATTCATCAAATAAAGAGTAGTGGTTTATTAAATAAATAGTATTAGTTCATGAACCATTTTATTTTAAAAAAAAATGAATAAATAATTAAAGAATAAATATTAAAATAAAAGAAGAGTGAAAATTTTACAATTATTAAATAGTAGTGGTTCATCAAATAAAGAGTAGTAATTCATCAAATAAATAGTATTGGTTCATTAAATAAATAAAAACAAATAAATAATTAAAAAATAAACATTAAAAGAAAATAAAGAAGAATAAAAATTTTATAGGCCCGGCCATTAACCACTTCTTTATAGCTTGATGAACCACTTCTTCATAACTTGATGAACCACTTCTTAATAACTTGATGAACTACTTCTATATAGCTTCATGAACCACTTCTTTGTAGCTTGATGAACCACTTCTTGATAACTTGATAAACCACTTCTTGATAATTTGATGAACCACTTATTGATAACTTAATGAACCACTTCTTCATAACACATCTTTATAGCTTGATGAATCACTTCTTTATATCTTCATGAACCACTTCTTTATACGTTCATAAACCACTTCTTTATAGGTTCATGAACCACTTCTTTATAGCTTCATTAACCACTTCTTAATAACTTTATGAACCACTTCTTAATACCTTCATGAACCACTTCTTTATAGCTTCATGAACCATGACAAAGGATTTTTAGTCGCCTTAAATCCTATCAAATATAACCGACTAACCTAACTAATGTAGTTTGGCAAGTACGGGTCGATCCCACAGAGAGTCAACGATTTGTATGCAAGTCAAGTGTGCTAAATAAGAACTAAAGACAAATAGGGGGTTGTGATGGTTTAAACTAACTAAGAATGCAAAAATAAGCAAAACAATAAAATAAAACAGATTGAATGAATGAATATGAGAGAATAGCTCAGGTCAATCAATCTCAACAATCAGGTTTGTTCATTGATCATCGAAATCGATTAGATAACTTCCTCCTGAATACTTTGTTGTGGAAAGACTAGGTCTTTTGAATCCAATTCCTTATCGAATCTAGTTAACAGGACAACCAGACCCTGAAAACCCTAATTATCAAACTGATACGTTTGGGATACCCGATCCTTCGCATGTGGGCTTCAGATCAAGAACCACGCCGTATATTTGCTCCGATCTTGCAATGCTCTTTGATATCTCCTGATTTGGAACAATTTAGACAAGTGATTAAAATTCTGATTTAGCGACAGAATTAAACTTAGGAAAATTCAGCAACTTTAAAACAGGGAAATAGCGACAGAAACAGAGAATGAAGAACAGCGAGGAAGGCGGAGCCGGGTTGCGCGTTTGCTGGGCACACAGGCCTTCGGCCTCAGGGTGTGCGAGTGATGCGCGCGGGAAACTCTCGCTGGTAGCGATGGTGACAACGAGCGAGGGCGAGCACACAAGGGAGCGCGCGCGGGAGTTCCTGGGCGCTGGCGAGCACGGTGCGCGGGAGTTGTCGACGAGGCTGGGCGAGACGCTGGCGAGGCCGATGCGCCTTGCTCGCTGAGAGCGGTGCTCGCGGATGTCACCAAGGGCTGGGCTTTCCTCTTTTGCGACAGTTCTGACTTTAGGGTTGTGTTTGGATTTAGGCTTGTCGATGGAATTCAAGGTGATGGTGATGGTATGTGATTGCCGAAATAATAAGAACACAAGAGCAAGATAGCTTTTGGGATTGACAATCGAAGAACCCTAGATCCGTTAAGGGTTTCTTCAATTCTAATTCAATCTGATTAATTTCAATAGAACTACAATGTTTAAATAGAAAACCTAAGAACCAATTCTACCGTGCAAGATAGAATTTAGGTTGATAAAGATAGAATTTTAATCCTAAAGATAAATAAACCTAGAAGATAAAACTTAATCTAAAATTCTAATATATGAAATAATAAAATATGATAATTAAGAAATATAAATAATAAAATAATTAACGCAGTTTCTTTAACGACTCCCAAGGTGGAGCCTTCTTCTTCCGCTTGAGGATGACATCATTCTCCTCCATTTGAAATCGACTCGTCCTCGAGTCGTCGCCTGGATCAAGATCGTTGTTTGACCCACAGAAGGCCATCTTGACCCGCATCATTCTCCCCCTCTTATCTTCGATTCGTCCTCGAATCGAGTCAGCAAAGATCAGCGAGGAAGGAGCAACAACCTTCGAAGAAGATGATGGAGGAACGGGTGGAATAGGTGCCAGGAGAATTCGAGGTATAAGAACCCCAAAAACAACACCTTCATGCGCGATCGTTGAACGGACTTGATCTTCAATAAGAATAGGATCAATGAACACACAAATCTCAGCAACTGCAACTTCATGAACATGCCCAAGAGGTACAATCGCTAACTCTTGAGACATGTCATCAAGTACCTCATCCTCGTCAACGGAATCAACATGCTCGTCCTGAACACTATCGCAGTCTGCTTGCAACATAACTTCGGAGGCGTTTCTAGGAGAATCTGGTAGTGTATGACCTACCGTTGGAAAGATCTCGAAGTTATCTACGCAGGGGCTCTGAGATGAAGTGGTTCCGAGGTCGGAATCAACGGGAAATTGCAAAACAAAATCATCGCGCTGAGCTGTTTTCTGGGCAACGAATTTGTCCACGATTTCTTCAGCCTTTCGAAGAGCTTCTTCCTTCTCCCATCTTTGGCGATCCTCTTCTTCTCTTTGGCGACGCTGATATGACGCATACCAAACATCCCAATCGACAATGTCAGATCTTCCACTTCGAAATTCCTTTTCTTTATATTGGCGCAACCATTGATTGTACCCTCGTTGGCGTTCTAGTTGAAGTTGTTCCCTAACACGTCGTTGTTCTTCCTCTTGACGTTGAAGCCAAAGTTGGCGTCTTTTGACTTCGCGTTGATGCTCTAGGGTTTGTTGTTGTAGCCAAGCTCTCCGACGTAACTCTTGTTGGCGTCGTTGTTCTTTGGCACGTTCCAAAGCAAAAAATCCATCCAATGGATCGGGATCATCTTCCCAATCTCCCCATATCTCCCAAGCCATCAAATCAAAACATTAATAACATCAACTCAAAAAAACAAAGAGCGTAGCATAACCTGTCTCTGAGTACCAATTGGTGTATAGCAATCGGCTAGGCCGGCCAATTGCTAAACTAAAAGCGTCGATCTTGCTTATGCTCTTTAAATTCCCTGACTTGATGTCGAATTTGTAACTAGTAGACTCCGAGAATCGCTAATTAATTAACGAATGTTAACTAATTAACAATTGACGCAGACTCGTAACCGATTGAATTCCTTCTCACCGTTGGTCTCGCAATTAACTATTTGGCTTTTGAAATTCAACAATGGTGGCTGCCCTCACAAATTGCCAACTGAAGTGACGTGGGACAACCTGATGAAAGTGAATTTGAATGTAAACAATATTTGATCGGCAAAATCGAATGCATACGAACCGGAATACGGGTGGATTGATAATCGAGAACCCTAGATCCGTTAAGGGTTTCTTCAATTCTAATTCAATCTGATTAATTTCAATAGAACTACAATGTTTAAATAGAAAACCTAAGAACCAATTCTACCGTGCAAGATAGAATTTATGTTGATAAAGATAGAATTTTAATCCTAAAGATAAATAAACCTAGAAGATAAAACTTAATCTAAAATTCTAATATATGAAATAATAAAATATGATAATTAAGAAATATAAATAATAAAATAATTAACGCAGTTTCTTTAACGACTCCCAATGTGGAGCCTTCTTCTTCCGCTTAAGGATGACATCATTCTCCTCCATTTGAAATCGACTCGTCCTCGAGTCGTCGCCTGGATCAAGATCGTTGTTTGACCCACAGAAGGCCATCTTGACCCGCATCACAAACAATCTTAAAACTATCAAGATTCAAACAAAGACAATCGACACACAAAACCAGTTATTGCATCAATTGCAAATCAATTTTCTATACAAATCCCTAAATCAACCAGCTTCAGAGATTTGTATTTTGCTACTCAAGGATATAGATAACTCAACCAGTAATTACCTATATCTAGCTATAGATTATCATGAAAAGACATCAGTTGATCAGACTAACGGAAATTCACGAAAACCCTAAACAATCTAAGCAAAGAATTGATATATTCAACGAAGAGTATTAAGAACGGAAATCTCACAATGAAATAGAAAACCTGAAGCTTCGATTAATTTCCCCGAGCCAAAGAGTTTAGTTGTTCATAATCGAATAAAAACCACCTTAGGTTTCTAATGGCTGCCCTCGTACCTCCATCATGTCCGAATGCCACCCCCCAAAACAAGAACTCCCTTGTTCTTCACAACAAACCCACTGTTTCAAGTCCCCTCTCATTACTTTCATAATCAAAATATAACCTACATAATTGAATTAAGTAACAGCTGTCCCGGCCCACTTCATGCAAATGCTACAAAGCTCGGGTACGCCATAAAACAACTCGGCCGAGTTCTTGACCAGCTCCACCCGAGTTACTGTTCAACAGCCCACTTGACGTCCAGATTTCAGTGTCTTAAAGGTCGAATTTGGAAAAGTCGTAAACACGGAAGTTGTAGGTCTTCGAATCCTCTTTCCAACAAGTATAAGTACGCCCCGATCCGATAAATACAACCTTCAAACGACTCGTTTTAGTGCAGCGTCGCCAGCTTGGACAGCTCCAATCCTTTACATGTTTAGCTACTCTCCTCGGCTCTCGTGCTCTTCTATTTTCGTCAAATCTTTGAGCATTGGCTCGAGTTTAGCTTCACCTCTTTGCAATCACCTGAAATCATGCACAAATCTCGTAGATTCCGACTCTAATTGAAACATAATGAAAACATGAAAAGTACTCTAACTCATGCATTTTACCCTACTTAAACACATCTAAATGCTTATATTAACACTACCTAAATGTGCATGATCAAACTACCCCACACTTGAACCTTTCTTGTCTTCAAGAAAACAAAATCAATCCAATCAAGCATCCCACAAATACACTCTTCATGCATTCACCTCGTCAAAATACAATCCAAACCAAGTAGGAAGCACAAGGCAATAATCAACATCATCACATGTATTTGAGCAACTCAAAGGCTTAGGCACATTTCAATCCAACCTCACCGGGTATATAAAGTGTTTCACTCATCGCTCTTGTGTTTAGCCTAAGTCAATTCCGCTCAAACTCAATCCAATGCAACTAAGCTCCATGAAAATTGAAATCCACATCACAATCTCCACCGTGAGTGACATTACAAGCAATAATCAGCATGAGGTCTTGCAAGGGTTGTAATGGGGCTCGGTAAGAAAATCAAGGTAGGGAAAGATTTAGGCTTTGTGGTGCTAAAAATCCGGGAAAAAGAGATCTCAACTACGACCGGAAAAACACTCACAACCAAATATTTCTTCAACCAATAGAATTCAAACTTTAACTCCATTCACAAATAGAAACTTAAGCACAACTCTTGTTAACCAACTCACACTTTGTTACTTCTTTTTTTCTCTTGATTTTTCAATGATTTTTCTTCTCTTTTCTTGATTTTTTCCTTTTTATGATTTTTCCTCGACTTTTACTCCTAAGTGAATTTTATCCTCCTTAGGCCCCGAGTGTTAAGCACAATAATCATCCATACGAAGCTAAAAAAGAATACATCACCCATACATAATTTCCAAATGCTCAAAATACTCCACTAATACACATTTTCACCAATCTTCTCCCTAATTCCCGGATAGGGCAAGGCTAAAATTGGCTAAAAGACATTTTTGCGGGGCTAACAAAAATGGGCTAAAAAGCTCAAATTTGGCTTCAAGCAAGGATACTATGTAAGGTGGGAAGGGAATATAACATCGCTAACAAAAGATTAATGCCTCAATCACATGAAAACCACAAGTAATAATCAAAATATACGGCCTTGAAATAGATATCAATCTCAATTCTCAGAGGTAGTCATATTATTCATGTGCATTTAGGTTAGTTTCATGCATCATTTTAGAGTATTTTTATTGTCTTTTTGTGTGGTTTCTGTATTATTTATGATTCGGAGATCTACACAAGCTTTGTTTGTGTTTTGTAGGTTTAGGTCGGTGATTTGGGCTAAATTGCATGCATCTAATGGAAAGAGATTGAAAGAAAAGCAAAAGAGACGGGTGATAGAGCAAGTATATCAAGCGAAACACTCATAGGAGCTCAAGGTGGTGTAGCACAACTCGCGGAACAAGGCGTTTGTGCAATTTTCAGCTTCAGCAAGCTGTCACGACTCGTGGGAGTCTGTCACGAGTCGTGACAGGTGAACTCATATATATTAAGGGTGTCTGCAGGCTGTCACGACCCGTGACAGACTCTTCACGAGTCGTGACAGTGCCAGATCAGCCCAACCTTTCACATTTCCCTTTGTTAAAACAAATGTAATGGCCAGTTTTCCAGGGGAGTTACGTTCTTGTTTTTGGGAAAGAAAGCTCAGGCCAAAATTGGACATTGTAGTTGAGCTTTTG
This sequence comes from Persicaria tinctoria, assembly GCA_037127255.1. Lineage (NCBI taxonomy): Eukaryota > Viridiplantae > Streptophyta > Magnoliopsida > Caryophyllales > Polygonaceae > Persicaria > Persicaria tinctoria. Next base: position 30,888,232 of record JBANSL010000001.1, read on the forward strand.
GTGAACTTTGGAGACTAGGATTTTTGGAGAAGACAACTTGTTCTTGTTAGTATGATTATTGCCTAAAACTCTATGAACTTAAAGGGCCTAAATCGGTTGCTTGAGCCCGAAAGGAGAATTGCTAACCGATTTAGACACATTCGCGCTAAACCCGAAAGGTGATGCGCGATTACCTTAGATAACCTACCTCCACAATTTGATTTTGAAATCACTCGAGCAAGAAAATATTTTATGCCTATTGACGATGCATTGTTGGTATATCCTTAATCCTAGAACATTTTCCCATATATATTTCATAATACTTAATTGCTTTCCTTGGTTACTTTACACACAAACACTCTCAAATCTGCTTGTTTGGTCCGAACTTGTTCGAACTAGCTCGAAATTACAATCGATACTCCATTGGTCCTTGTGATACGACACTCGATACACTACAACTGAACCCCATACACTTGTGGGTGTAGGTTTTAGCCTATCAAGTTTTTGGCGCCGTTGCCGGGGACTGGTGCTAGTATCGATCGTCCTTTTGACAACTAGTTCTCTAAGTTCTTTTTGTTGCTTTGATTTGTTCTTGTTTTTGGCCTCAGGTTGTGATTTGAATGCGAAAAAAGAAAGACTCTACCAATCTATTGCCTTTTGATCCTGAACGTGAACGCACATTCCACAAGAGAAGAGCTACGATGGCTAATGCAATCGCTAGATTGGCAGAACTAGAGCGACAAATGGCTCAAAGAGATCAAGAAAATATTGAACTTCGACAACAGCTGGTTGATCAACAATTACAGGTTGGCCAACCCCAAGGGCCGGCAACTCTAGGAGAGCGAATGGATCCAGCTCAGTTCCTACCATGACCAGGTGTTGTTCTTCCTGCTTTAACACCCGCTAATTTTGAGCTAAAGCCTGCATTGTTGAATATGATAAGGCAGAATATGTTCAATGGGCTTCCTGCTGAGAGCCCTCATCAGCACATATCCACCTTCAAAGAATTGATGGATACAGTGAGAGTTCAGGGTGTCACTCCGGAAGAGTTGTTATTGCGATCATTCTCCTTCTCACTTGCAGGGAAAGCTAGACATTGGTACAACTCCATCCCTGCGGGCACAGTCACCACCTGGGAGGAACTGTCATCTGAGTTCCTGAATCAATTCTTTCCGCCAGCCAAGACTACTGAGATGAGGCGGAAGATAAATGCTTTTGTAGTTGGAGATGGGGAGAACATCCATGAATCGTGGGAAAGATTCAAGGATCTTTTGTTTGAGTGTCCTCACCATGGGATATCTAAGCTGAATCTGTTAGAGATTTTCTACAAGGCTGTCAGTGACAACACTAGAGTGCTTATTGACTCCTCATCTGGAGGAGAATTTTTGGAAATGGGAGCTGAAGATGCTTGGGCGTTCATTGAGAAGACGGCTAAGAGATGTGGGAAATACTCGCAACCCAGGGCGCTCTCTACTGTAAAAAGAGTTGCAGGGATCTATGAGGTGGATGCTACAACTTATAAGGATGCTAGATATGATTCATTGGCCGCTGAAATTAAACGTCTAGCCTCAGTAATGGAGAAGTCCTTGTCCACCAAGGAGATGAGTGTTGCAGGCTCTAGACCGGTGCCATGCCAGTTCTGTGGATCCCAAGATCACACTATCTCGGCTTGCCAGATCTACGCCTCCCAGGGTGATGAAAGTCAAGCGGAGGAAGTTGGCTACATGGGTAACAACTACAATAGGGGTCAAGGGTATAACCGAAACTTTAACAACTACAACCCTCGAGCGAGGGACCACCCTAGTTTCTCCTATGCCAACAAGCAAGCTGCAGAAGGGCCGCCTCCTGGTTTCCCACCAAAAGCCCCACCACAGAAGGACAAGATGGAGATAATTATGGAACAACTTATGGGAACCGTTAAGGGTCTAGCTGGAGAGGTGCAGAATCTCACTAGGGAGCAGAAAATGCTTGAGACTCAAGTAGCTCAGCAAGCCAACAACACCGCTAGGCCTACTGGTCAGTTTCCAGGGAAGACGGAAGATAACCCCAAGGGACATATTTCTGCTGTGTCTCTAAGGAGTGGTAAGCAATTGGAGGACCCGAGTCCTTCCGAGCCAACTGGAGCTCAAGAGAATGCTAAGGAAGGGGGGAAAGCTGCTGAATCGGTGACAGAGCCACCATATGTCCCACCTCCTCCTTACAAGCCACCGCTTCCATTCCCACAAAGGAAAGCTCAAGCTCAGATCGAGAAGCAATACGGGAAGTTCTTGGAGGTGTTGAAGAAGCTCTACATCAACATCCCCTTCACCGATGCTTTGTCCCAAATGCCCTCCTATGTAAAGTTTTTGAAGGAGATCCTCTCTAACAAGAGGAAGCTAGATGAATGTCAGACGATGTTTCTTAATGAGGAGTGCAGCGCCTTGATCCAAAACAAGCTGCCACCTAAGCTGGAGGACACAGGTAGTTTCGTTGTCCCTATATCTTTTGGTCATGGTCCTGATTATAAAGCTCTATGTGATTTGGGAGCTAGTACAAGCTTGCTTCCTCTCTCTATTTGTAAAAATCTAGACTTAGGAGAGCTTAGACCTGCTAGGACGCAGCTTATTATGGCGAACAGGTCTGTAGCCCACCCTGCTGGTATCTTGGAGGATGTTCCTATAAAGGTGGGTAAGCTCTTTGTACTTGTTGATTTTGTTGTTTTAGATATGGATGCCGACATTCGTTGTCCGGTTATTCTTGGAAGGCCATTTTTGGCCACTGCAGGTGCCGTGATTGATGTCCGAAAAGGGACTTTTTCCTTTGAAATAGGGGATGAGAAAATTGTGTTTAACCTCCCTAAATCTTTGAAAGCCCCTGGTTTTGAGGATGAATGTCACAGGATTGATATAATAGATGAAGGAGCTCAAGATGTCATGACGGAGGTGATTGAGCGAGACCCTCTAGAGCTATGTCTTATGGAGAGTGTGACTGATGTTGGTGATGATGAGCTACTTGCTGAAGTAGTTCAGGATTTGGAAGCTGTCGCAGAAGACCCCGAAGCTGTTTTTGAGGTTTTGCAAAAAGATGAAAAAGACTTGGGAGATGCACCTAAGCTAGAGTTGAAGCCACTTCCTTCTACTTTGAGGTATGAATTCTTGGGTCCTAATTCCACTTATCCTGTGATTGTGAGTGCTGGCCTAAGTCTGGATGAAACTAAAAAGTTGTTGCATGAGCTTAGATTGCATAAGAAAGCTTTAGGCTACACCATTGATGATTTGAAAGGGATTAGCCCCTCCATGTGCATGCATAGGATTTTGATGGAGGATGATCATAAACCCACCCGAGAGCATCAAAGAAGGTTTAACCCTAACATGAAAGAAGTTGTGAAAAATGAAGTGCTTAAATTTTTAGATGCCGGTATTATTTTTCCTATTTCTGATAGCAAATGGGTTAGTCCCGTTCATGTGGTTCCTAAGAAAGGAGGGATGACTGTTGTCAAGAATGATAGGAATGAATTGATTCCTACTAGGACTGTTACAGGTTGGAGAATGTGTATAGATTATAGGAAGTTGAATGCCTCAACCCGAAAAGATCATTTCCCCATTCCCTTCATAGATCAGATGCTTGAGAGGTTAGCTAAGCATTCTTATTACTGTTATTTGGATGGATATAGCGGATTCTTTCAGATTCCTATCCATCCAGATGATCAGGAAAAGACTACTTTCACTTGCCCTTACGACACCTTTGCATATAGGAGAATGCCTTTCGGTTTGTGTAATGCCCCTGCTACTTTTTAGCGTTGCATGATGGCCATATTTTCTGATTTCATTGAGGACATTATGGAAGTGTTCATGGATGACTTTTCTGTGTATGGTTCCTCTTTTGATGCTTGCTTGTCTAACTTGTCTCGAGTCTTGCAACGTTGTGAAGAAGTGAACCTTGTCTTGAATTGGGAGAAATGTCATTTTATGGTAAGGGAAGGTATTGTCCTTGGTCATTTGGTTTCTAACCGTGGTATTGAGGTGGATCGAGCTAAGATAGACTTGATTGAGAAATTACCACCTCCTACCTCGGTTAAGGGCGTTAGGAGTTTTCTAGGCCATGCTGGCTTCTACAGGAGGTTCATTAAATATTTCTCTAAAATTGCTAAGCCTCTTTCTAACTTGCTAATGAAAGATGTTGCTTTTGATTTTTCTCCAGAGTGCCATGAGTCCTTTTGCAGGTTGAAGGAGGCATTGATCTCAGCTCCTATTATGCAATCTCCTGATTGGGATCTCCCATTCGAGATAATGTGTGATGCCAGCGACTACGCAGTTGGGGCCGTGTTGGGTCAAAAGAAGGATAACAAGCTCCATGCCATCTACTATGCTAGTAGGACTTTGGATGAAGCTCAGAAAAATTATGCCACAACAGAGAAGGAATTGCTTGCGATAGTCTTTTCTTTTGAGAAGTTTCGGTCTTATCTGGTGGGTGCTAAGGTAATTGTGTATACGGATCATGCTGCGATCCGATACTTGCTGCAAAAGAAAGATGCAAAGCCGTGTCTGATTAGGTGGATCCTTCTCCTCCAAGAGTTTGATTTGGAGATTAAGGACAAGAAAGGCGTGGAGAACCTGGTTGCTGATCACTTGTCTAGGTTACCGTCGGAGCAACTAGAGCACACTTCATCTGAGCCTCCCATCGACGAGTCTTTTGCGGATGAGCATTTACTTGACTTCGCCGCTGAGATCTTGAGCACCACTTTTGAGGTACCATGGTATGCCGATTTTGTGAACTACATTGTATGTAATGAGCTGCCCGGTGATCTGTCATTTCAGCAAAGGAAGAAATTCTTGAAGGACGTTGTGCATTATTATTGGAGTGAGCCATACCTTTTTAAAAGGTGCTCCGATGGACTTTACAGGAGATGCATTCCGAGGGAAGAAGTCCTTAGTGTCATCAAACATTGTCATTCTCTACCAGTTGGAGGTCATGCTAGTACCTCCAAAACGGTGGCCAAGGTATTTCAATCCGGTTTCTATTGGCCTACTATGTTCAAAGATGTTAGAGAATTTGTTGTTTCTTGTGATGAGTGTCAAAGGACAGGGAATATCTCGAGGAGAAATGAGATGCCGCTGAATAGCATTTTAGAGGTTGAGTTGTTCGATGTGTGGGGAATCGATTTCATGGGGCCTTTTCCATCTTCTGGGCCATACAAGTATATACTTGTGGCGGTGGATTATGTGTCGAAATGGGTTGAAGTTGTGGCAACCCCCACCAATGATGCTAAGGTAGTCACAAAGTTTATCAAGAATGTGATCTTCTCGAGGTTTGGGGTTCCTCGATTTCTGATTAGTGATGGAGGTTCTCATTTCATTGAGAGGAATTTTGAGGCTTTGCTGAAGAAGTATGGAGTTCATCACCGGATTGCAACCCCATACCATCCCCAAACGAGTGGGCAGGTTGAGGTCTCTAACCAGGAGATAAAGAGCATCTTGGAGAAAACTGTGTCTCGCTCCCGAAAGGACTGGGCAACAAAGTTAGATGATGCCTTGTGGGCTTACAGAACCGCTTTTAAGACTCCGATTGGTACTACTCCATACAACCTGGTGTACGGAAAATCTTGCCATCTCCCAGTTGAGTTAGAGCACAAAGCCTATTGGGCGATTAAGACATTAAATTTGGATATGAAGCTAGCGGGAGAAAAGCGGCAATTACAGTTGCAAGAGCTTGAGGAGCTGCGTTTGGAGGCTTATGAGAATGCCAAGATTTACAAGGAGAGAACTAAAAAGTGGCATGACAAGCACATCGTACCTAAGGAGCTTCAAGAAGGCGACCTCGTCTTACTCTTGAACTCGAGGTTGAGATTGTTTCCGGGCAAGTTGAAGTCGAGGTGGAGTGGCCCTTTTACGGTAAAGAAGGTTTATCCACATGGTGCTGTTGATGTTTGGAGTGAAAGGACCGTTGAGTTCAAAGTAAATGGTCAAAGGTTGAAGAAGTATTTCGCCGGACATCCGATCGAGAGGGTCATTTCCGTCGACCGTCTTGATCCAAGCACTTGAATGTGAGGGAAGGTCGGCTTTAGACCTTAAACCAGCGCTTCTCGAGAGGCAACCCGAGGTAAGTAGTAGGTAAATTTTTCTTTATTTTGTTTCTTTTGCCTAAAACAGGTCCCATGAGTTTAGGCCTTAGCTCAATTTTGTTGAGAAGTCTCACGAGTCGCGGGGCAGTCTCACGAGTCGCGGGGACCGGCCTTGATCCCAGCTCCGCCTACTGATGGCTCTCACGAGTCGCGGGGGAAGTCTCACGGGTCGTGGGGACTTGTTTATATGCTTATTTTATTTTATTTTATTTTCTTTTTCTTTTCTTTTTCTTTTTTTTTCGGTTTAAGTTTTCAGAATTTTATTTCCATGAAAAAAAAAATTAAAAAAAAAAAAAAAAGCGGAAAGAAGAACGCAAGTTGCGTAGTCTTATTCAAGCTCTCAATCTCCCTGCAACGCCTCATCCCCGCCTGCGCTCGCCACCACCGGCTCCCAGCCGCACCGGAGCACCCCTGCCGCTTGCGCCCAGCCGAACCGCCTTCCCCCATTCCGTCCGCGCCACCGGACCGCCACCAGAAGCCCCGCCCTTCGCAGAGCCCCTCTCGCGCCCACCATAAACCAAATTGTTCAAATCTCAAATCTTCATTTTTTGCTCTTAATTTCTTCGAAATCTCTGGCTATCCAAGGTATCCTCCTACTCTAACCTTGTTTTTCCTTCAATTTGTGATGCTAATTTGTGGGATTCATGCGAATTGTGAATACTTAGGGTTTATGAGGAAGTATTTGGGGGGTTTTGTGATTGAATTGTTACTTTGGGGAACTATTTGTTTGAGATAAATTGGGGATTTTTGATTGTTTAATGTCATGCTTGATTGGCACCATTCAAGTTGAGAATGTGAATTGACCTAGCTTGTTCATGGGATGATTTTGGTTATTTGGCAAGTTAGATGTTTGAATGGTGAATTGAGGTTTAGGCTAAACGACAAGTATGGGGTGTGTTTTGCAACATTGGGTTGCAACATTGCTATAAATTCACCTCTCATTTCTCCTACTTGTGGACTTACATTGGGCATGTTTGTTTTGGCTTGTGTTTTTGGTGTTTTGCTTAATTTTGTGTGTAGGATATGGCAGGAGGTTCAAGAAAGCGAAAGTCAATTGCTTCTTCTTCATCACGGGCTATCGATGTTGTGCAATTCGCTAATGCCGATCAAAAGAAGAAATATGAGGAGCATATGAGGAGGACGCACATAGGCACACGTTGCACTACTAGAAAAATCCAATTAGACATCTGTTATCAACAGATGTCTTTCAAAAAAAATTCCGATCTTTATGTGGGTGTAGTAAAAGATCAAAATTTTCACATCGGTTTTAAGCCGATGTCTTTTCCAAGTTAAGACATCTATTTTATTTTTAATATAGATATAAATCAACCCCTCAAATTTATTTTTGACATGTTCACTTGTTGTTAAAGCCTTGTTATTTTTCATTTATAAGTTTTTTATCATCTCTACACCAAGTCTAAATTTTACATTTATATCACTATTTTTAAAATAATCAATGTATTAAAACAAAATAGACATCTTTTTTATTATATTTATTTTGTGTATATTAATTTGATATACATAATTTATAATTTTTTATTGTTTTAAAATAATCTACTGCATGAAATAGGTAAATAACTGATGTATTAATATGATATGGACATCATTTTAGATTTTTATAAAGATGTTGTTAGCAATATATATCAGTTTATATTCACATTGTGATGAAAAAATATATGTTAAACATTGATTTAGATTATTTAGACGATGTCTATAATGATACTAACATCTATTTTTATGTAATAGTTCGATTTTATAGCTATTACAGCACAATAGTTTTCTTTTCATCTATAATCCGATGTTTTTTCGTTTGATACACAACACCCTTTCCTCGTAAAATAAGATTTTGCAAATGATGGGCAATTTAATGAACATATACATTAAGATAAACGCGAAATCAATATTTACAAATGTTTTACAAAGGATAGATACTTGAACGATACACTTTTACAAAAGATAGGTACTTTTAAATCAAGAGGTTGAGAAAGCATTTTTTTTACTGAAGCAACCAACCAGTGTTTCATAAGCAACTTGCATGCCTTGGCTGTAGAATGGCTCACTCAATAAGTGTCTGCAGCAAGACAAACAAATAATTAAACTAGAAATAGATGCTAAGAGTAAACAAATAATTAATCCAAAGCAAGAACAAAGGAATATACAAATCCATCAAGTCTACTAGAAGGTAGAACTGAGTGTTGCAATATCTTATATGGTTACCTCTCTCGATCGATGTTGCTTTTACTCAGATTTTCCAGCTGCATTGTGCATCAGACTGCATCATATTTTGACAAAAATATGCAAGAAAAGATGAAAGGATTAACTAGAACAGCTGAACAAGGAGTAAAGGTGAGTTCTGAAAAGGGTTATTGAGCAGTGACCATTCCAATGCAACCACACATCAAACTCTCATCCCCCCCGTCTCTTACAAAGGCTAAAATGTTCTTAGATCTTACAATGTAGATTCTGAATGAAAGCATACTAACCTGTTAACACCAGTGGATATGTCAGACATGTTCAAGGAAGGTTGTGTTATAGATGTTTGGGCCATCCTCGAGAATATGACCACAATCTTGCAGTCCAGAAGCCTCACGGACAACACTTCGGCCTTTCACTTTGATGGCGGCCATGCTAGCAGATTCACCAATTGCTTCCATTTTGTATAGATCAAATGGAAGTTTTTTTTGTTTTGCAATACAATCAACTAGATAATATTCTCTTACAATAGGTATTTTCATCCTCCTCCCAACATTGGGTTTAACTACATTTAATACATAGAAAATGACATTTCCTTATGAAATACAGTAAAGATGTCTCGCATAATTTCCCTAGCCTTCCTAATCCCAAGATTTGTCTCAGTCAAATCTTCACCCATGAGTAGACCAAGCAATTATTATCTGCATAGAAACAAGCAAGCAATAAAACTTAATTCTAGATTTCAATAATGTTTTCAGGTCTTTATTGGGAGATAGAGTATCAAACTTAAATCCACATGTTACAAGACCTGTCTTGATCTTAGGATGAACTTGACCACCTGCTGCCTCAATCTATGAGAAAAAATATGCACAATGACTAAGAAATAAATATAATAACCAATCAATAAATAAAGCACTATGATATTGCATATACAAGAATTGAACAAAATATTTAGAAAGGTAAAAGTGGAGTCTTGATCTTTGTTCTGACCTGCACTTTCAAATATAATGCTAAAGTAAAATATTACGACATGAATACCACCAAGTTGCTGAAGCGAAAGTAAACCCCGTACTATCTTCCTTGTAAATCTTGATGTTACATAGGGAAAACAGTTAACTTTCCTTACCTTTTAAAAATAGTTACTCCCATCTGAGCAATACCCATTTCCAAAGTTAAAACACCTGCAATCAATAGACATGCAAATACAAGATGCATTATTCTCTAGGGGTGGGGGGAGATAACTCATGTACATCCTCTACTTGATATTTATGCATTGTCAAACTCCAAAAAAATGCATGTAAAATTAAATGAAATTCTCAGCTTGTACAGGTATGAATTCAGAGCAAGTTAAGGTTTTCCAACAATGCCAAACTTGAGCATGAATGAATATGTTCAAGAGATTATAAACCATTCCACAAGGCCTTTAAACATTTGCTTCAGATCCATATTAATCTACTGCAGATTCAATCTAAATGCAAGCCCTTTAAACTTCTTTTGCCCGACATATTGAGACCATCATATTAAACATTAATAATTTTTGGTGAAAGTAATAAGAAAACATAATAAGAACAGTTTGGGAACTAGGAAAAACTTAGTCATTCAAAGAAAAACGTAATTTAATAGTTTGGGAACTAGGAAATTTAAATTCTGAAAAGTAGAACTAAATGTCATCTTCTTAAAAGAAGAACAAAGGTAAGATTACTTACTTTTTCTTGTCAATATCAGGAATGTCACTCCTCTCAACTCTCTCTATGACAACCTGAAACACATCATCTAAACATATGATTCTTCTGATCAAGCATTTGCACACTAATGAGTAATGATCAATAGAAGCTGATGATATAAATATAGAGTTTCTTACAAGAATTCAATATGGATACTTCTCTTTGTTATGCGCAGCTTTCGCTTGCCTCTTCTCTGAAACAATACACAAATGACTCCCTAGGTTAGAAAGTATAAGAGCTACTCAATCATGATACTGGAACTGTAAAGTGTAAACTTAGGCCAACTAAGAGAAATGGCTAAAGGATCTCTGACAAATCAAGCAATAGTCATAACAATCATACCACATTCAGAGATCTGAATAAAGTTCCTAGCACTAAATCAGATCGAATTGTATCTAAAAAAGTATTATATCAAATAAGTATCCAAATACACAATACATATGCCATAGCAAATACAATGTCATCAGTTGGATCGGCATCTTGTGATTGTTGAATGCTAAACATTGGAAAGAAAATAATTTATCCTCATGTTACACTTTTTGTGGGGTAAGGGTTCACAATCCCACAATAAGGGAAAAAAGGCGAGAAGATTCAAAGTTTAAGCAGTAGATTGTTTTCCAGCCTTAGCTTCACTTCACCTGAGACAAGTTCTCTAACAAAGTTCACATGTTCAACCTCCAAATTTTCAATTTTTAAATGAGTCAAATAGATAGGCAAAGAAAAGCAAAACCAGTATAGATTCAAAGGTACATTCAGATGATCATGTTCATATATATAGGTCATTATGTAATGTTTTTTAGCACAAAAAACTTAGGATTCATGATTGTTTAGACTTGTAAATTTAAAGGATGATCCTATTAGAGGCTTTCTATTTTAGCCTCATCCAGCCCTAATCAAACAAAGGAGTAAAACAACGTTGGTTTCAATTAGGCCAGAGCGGACCATCAAACCCAGTGATGCAGAAGAGAGAAGACTTCAAAGCAAAAAAGAGACCACTAGGCCAGCATGTCATATCAAGGATTCGTTTGTTAGTTCATTCTTCTCTTTTTTTCAATTTGGTTTCTATTTCCAAACTTCAGATTAGAGTGGATGGAGAAGAAAAGGGGGAGGGTTATACCTGGTTTTGGAATCGCTAACCCTCTTATGGCTTTGTCGGTCTGTTCTAGGGTTATGTCTACTCTTGATTTTCATTAGTACTTCACCATCTTTAATCCCCGTTGAAAGTAGAAACCCTTGGTATGAAGGGGAGGAGAAAAGAGGAATCTTGAGAGGGAGAGCCACCGGGAAAGAGACCACAACAGTAGGGAAAGGCGGCCACCAGAGAACGGCAACAAGGCCCCGTCGGACTCCCCACGAGTAACCACGCCACCAACGGCGCAAGCAAATATCCATTCACCATTCACAGAATCTCCATCGATTTCTTTCAAGTCTGCCCTTTCATTGTTTCTTTCTCTTCTGTCATCGGGTTCTTTGGTGAGCGTTGTTTTGGGGGTTGAAGGTCTCGATTTGGGGCAGATATTAAGCTTGATTTCGTGTCTAATTTGAGGTAGATTGTTCGGCTAAGGGTGGTGGCTGCTAGAGGGTTCTAGGGTTCATACTCCTGGTGCCTGGTGGAGAGAGTTTTCTAGAGGGGTGTCTAATTTAGAGGAAGAGAGGAATATGGAGAGAGTTTTTAGAGGGTCGGGTGTCTGATTTTGAGGAAGAGAGAAATAAAAGGGAAGCTTTATTTTTTCTAAGTATTTCAATATACTTTGAGCGGGTTTCCAAATTTTAGACAACCATCCAAATTTTTTCAAGTATTTCACTTTCGCTTTAAACCCGCGCGTTTTAAATTTTTTAGCAATGAATAATTTCACATCTGTCAAAAAATTGAACCGATGTCTAATTTTTTTTCAACATCACAAATTTAAAAACTAATATAATAGACTAATTTAACGTCTGTTGTTTTATTGACAGACTTAAATTACATGATGTCTAATTGCAGTATTCTAGTAGTGTTGGTACCATGACGCTTCTATGCAAGCTTTGGGGCTTCAAGATGAGATTCCGCGCCTCATGGCGACTATCGGGGCGGACACTTTGTTGAGCATGCAATACCCCTCTTATCCGGCATTGACTTCTGAATTGCTTAGCACATTTAAGATGGTAAAGAAAAGTGTGTGGGATAGTAGGGTCACCATTACATTCCGACTTGGAAACGAGGAGTTTGAAATCGGCATGAAGGACTTGAACGGATTCCTCTCGTTCCCCGAGAATTGTGACGATCATAAGGTCACGACCAAGGACCTCAAGCACTTTTGGCTTCAACTCACCGGTCGTTCTGATTACAGCACGAGCTCATCTTCGAGTGTCGACATTGTCCACCCGGCTTTCCGCACCATCCAACGTCTTCTTGGGAACACAATATACGCGCGGAGTGAGTGCACCAAATTACGACAAGGAGAGCTGATTTGCCTTTGGTGCATGGTCCACAAACGCCCCATCGATCTGGCTGCCGAGGTCGCCTCTAAGTTAGTCGCTCTCGCCGCCACTCCCAAAGGACCAGTCCGCATAGGAGGACTCATTGCCAGACTTGCCGATTCGTGCAATATTGACCTCTCCAAGTACTCTTCCATCCCCCCTTAGTATGTGGATTTAGCTCATCTGAAGAGTTCAGGGATCATTCAAGGGGAGGTGTCCTCTTATGCTTTAAAGATCAATCAGATAGGGAGGTTCAAGCCATTTCGTGATGGCCCTGTCAGCACAGAAAACCGAGTTGATTGGTATGAGTCTTGGGTTGGAAGTCCCACTGCGCACATAAATGATGAGAGAGAGGACAATGAGATGGCGAATGATGCGCCCGAAGATGGTCTCATGGTGGATTCAAGTCATCATGAGCACGGTGGAGCTTCTTTGGATGAGCAGATTTCTTCCCTCCATCAGGATATGAAGGATTTCCGTACTCACGTCGATGACCAGTTTTCTGAGGTCTTTCGACGATTGGATTTTCAAGATCACCTTCAGAAACAGATTTACTACCATGTGACGGGTCATCTTTATGACCATGATGCTCCTTTCCCACCACCGCCTACATAGGAATTTGTGAGTCTCTCCCTTCCTCTTGTTTATTTCTACATTGGGGACAATGTAGGAGTTAAGTATGGGGTGGGGTGTACATACATTTGCATTGTATATATAGTCTTCATTGCATTGCATTTTCATTGCATTTCCACTTGCATTATGCACTTTTATTTTTATATTCTCAGTTTTTTTCTTTTTTTTTTTCTTTTCCATCTATGTTTGGCTAGTGTGTGTGATAAATCCCCATGTTTTTAAAGAATTCACAATGATATGTTGATGATCTAGGAAGCTCAAAGTTGCTCTTGATTTATGTGTTAAGCTCAGTTTAGATGAATGAATTGCCTAGCTTATGAGTCATTGATGAGAATCATGCATAATTCAGCTTCCTAAGCAACCACCCTGATGGAAGGAGCCTAAAAGGACATAACTTGAGTCCTCTTATACCATATTGAGAGGCACTCACATGATTGCTTAATCTCTTGAACATGCATTAGAATCTGGTTTGAAGGTATTCTGTGCATATGCATGACTTTGATGTGATAGAGGCATGATATTTGTTTCTGAGCCTATTTTGCCCTCCTTTTCCTTTTCCTATGCTAATCCTCTGCTTGACAGCCCATTGAGCCTTTAATTGCCTATTTTTGGTAGCTCCTCAAAACATCCCTAGCCTTATTATTAAGCCTATTACCCATCCGGGAGTTAGGACCATGAGTAGTGATGGTTTGTGGAGTGTGATGGTTGTTGAAAAATTGAATGTTGAGTATGGATAAGAAATGGAAGAGTTGTCTTGATATTGATGTATACTAGTGAAAGTGAAAGAAAGGAAAAGAGGAGAGAAGAAAAAAAAAAGCTTCTAAAGAAAAATGAAAGAAGAAAGAAGAAGAAGTTTGAAATGAAAATTCTAGTTCATCACTAATGTGCAACAAAAGAATGCAAGTGTAGCACAATAAAGAGAGAAGAGACAAGAGTGAGCTTCATTGTCTAAGTTTTGGTGTGTCGATGTAAGATAAGAGGTGGAGTGATTTCATATGAAAATGGTGCATGAGTTTAGATGGTCTAAGTCCCGGATTTTAGCACCACAATTCCAAAAAGACCGCCCTTCCCTCTATGTCTTACCATGGCCCCATTACAACCGTATAAAGACCTCTTGATTTTAGTCATATACATGTGTGGGTGGTGGATATCTAGAACGCTATGCAAGTTTTTGGTTGATTAGCATCATCGTGAGACCGAGCGAAATTGATCCGTCTAAATACATTTGAGTGAGTGTGATTCACTAAAGATATTCCATGTGAGGTTTAGGGGTTGATGATTGCATTTTTCTGAATCAATGATGATGACTTAGCAAGGATGGCATGCGTTTATGTGAATTGAGCAAAAGTTTGTATTTTCAAGCATCGAGTGAGCTGAGATTGTTGAACATGTTTTGCACTTGTGATTTTGAATACCGAATTTTGCTTGGGGACAAGCAAGGTTTAAGTATGGGGTATTTTGATAACACTTAGTTTTATATATTATTCATGTGCATTTAGGTTAGTTTCATGCATCATTTTAGAGTATTTTTACTGTCTTTTTGTGTGGTTTCTGTATTATTTATGATTCGGAGATCTACACAAGCTTTGTTTGTGTTTTATAGGTTTAGGTCGGTGATTTGGGCTAAATTGCATGCATCTAATGGAAAGAGATTGAAAGAAAAGCAAAAGAGATGGGTGATAGAGCAAGTATATCAAGCGAAACACTCATAGGAGCTCAAGGTGGTGTAGCACAACTCGCGGAACAAAGGCGTTTGTGCAATTTTCAGCTTCAGCAAGCTGTCACGACTCGTGGGAGTCTGTCACGAGTCGTGACAGGTGAACTCATATATATTAAGGGTGTCTGCAGGCTGTCACGACCCGTGACAGACTCTTCACGAGTCGTGACAGTGCCAGATCAGCCCAACCTTTCACATTTCCCTTTGTTAAAACAAATGTAATGGCCAGTTTTCCAGGGGAGTTACGTTCTTGTTTTTGGGAAAGAAAGCTCAGGCCAAAATTGGACATTGTAGTTGAGCTTTTGGTGAACTTTGGAGACTAGGATTTTTGGAGAAGACAACTTGTTCGATCTATCAGATTTCGGTAAATTTTATTTTCATCTCTATTGTTCTATGTTTGTCTTGCCGAATTTGATTGCATCAAGCATGAACTTTTCCATGAGTGGCTAGACTTCTTGTTCTAGGGTTGGGATTGTCCCGACAATGCGGAAATAGGCTTGTTCTTAGTATCTCTCGAATGATTCCTGAATTATGTTGTGGTTTAATCATGTTGTGCTTGTTCTAATTGATGTGAGTCGATTAGATCCGATTTAGGGTTTGAAATTGAAAGACTAAAACACCTAAATTGGAATTTAGATGGTGAATTGAGACCGAAAGGCGATTAGGATCCATCAGAACTACATGATTAAACCCGAAGTTTATTGATTGAAAGTGAAACTAAACTTCTTGAGGATTCCTAGGTTATCATGGATGTTTTGGGCAATTTTGATATTATTCGGAGCCGAAAGGCGAAGTTAGTATGATTATTGCCTAAAACTCTATGAACTTAAAGGGCCTAAATCGGTTGCTTGAGCCCGAAAGGAGAATTGCTAACCGATTTAGACACATTCGCGCTAAACCCGAAAGGTGATGCGCGATTACCTTAGATAACCTACCTCCACAATTTGATTTTGAAATCACTCGAGCAAGAAAATATTTTATGCCTATTGACGATGCATTGTTGGTATATCCTTAATCCTAGAACATTTTCCCATATATATTTCATAATACTTAATTGCTTTCCTTGGTTACTTTACACACAAACACTCTCAAATCTGCTTGTTTAGTCCGAACTTGGTCGAACTAGCTCGAAATTACAATCGATACTCCATTGGTCCTTGTGATACGACACTCGATACACTACAACTGAACCCCATACACTTGTGGGTGTAGGTTTTAGCCTATCAACACACAAGAAGCAAAGAGGACATCCATAAAGCATAGTCCCAATAAGGCTAACAAAAACTCACAAGGTAAATTTCCGTTGGATTTCAATGCCACCTAAAATATAAGAGTTATACATGCTCAATCAATCCATTATCTAATGCTCCAATAGATTAAACAAATTTGACAAGGATCAACAATTCAAACATATCATGGGACTTATAGTTAGATTAAGAAGACAAGTGGTACAGATGGGGGTTATCTGAAATGTCCTAAATCTAGAATGTCATGCATGATTTTTTATTTATATGCTCGACTAAGAATAATAACTATGAAATGCAAAGAAAGAAATATATACAATGCAACCTAAATGAAAACATGTAAATGTTCCCTCCCCCACACTTAATTCACACATTGTCCTCAATGTGAAAAATAAAAAAGAAAGGAAGAAAACACTTACAGAGTCATCTACATATCAAGCGGAGGTGATGCATTCAAGCACAAGAGTGTGACGAGCCAACATTCCTTCTCGTCTCAACCTCAAGGAGACACTACAACCTAATCTCTACAAACAAGAGCCAAGACAACACCAACAAATAAATATTTGTTGTCCCGGAAAGGACAACTCACAATAATGATCAATGGTGTCAATCCACTCCCAATAACACACAAAGCCACAAACCTCAACAATTTGCAAATTGATAACAATTAAGCATAATTAATCAAAACTACAATCAATAAACTCAACAAGAAACTCTTATCAAGTTTAATATCAAAAAGCAAGATCAAGTCAAATGCTCAACACTCCATAATTTCCAAATTTGCAATTTCACAATTAAGCACAAGAATCCCAATCTAAATCATAAGCCTCAATCAACCTAATTCATCCACAAATTTCTATCAACAAGTTACTTATTCACCCAATTTGGCATCCCAAACTACAAATTCAAGCCAAATTCCCCAAATCAATCCCCTTCCATCAACAAATATAGCACAAATAGGGTTTCATTTCACCCAAATCAACTCCTAAATTACACAAATTTATTCAAATTGAGAAAACCTAGAAATTGGGGGTTTAAAATTTTACCTTAACACCTCTAATGGAGGAGAGGAAGGAAGAGGGAGGCTGACCGGCTGGTGGTCGGCGTGAGGAGTTCTGCCGGTGTGGCCTGGCGAGGTCGGCTCAGGGCGACTCTGTGGGAGATGGTGGCTGGCGGCTTGGTTGCTGGGAGAGAAGGAAGAAGAAACTCGGGCGAGAGAGGCCAGAAATCGGGAGAGAGACGTGAGGGCTGCTGGTCGGAGGTTGGGGCTCCGGGATGGCTGAACGAGGGCGGCAGAGGACGGAGCTATGGGGGATGGTGATCGGAGTCGGAGGGTGTTGGAACTCGGGAGAGAGAGACGCGTTTCCTGTCTCCTTTTTTTTTTTTAAGGAGACCCAATATAGCTCGGGTGTGACAAAACAAAACTCGACCGAGTTAAAAACAATTTCACCCGAGTTCTACTTGAAGAACTGTGCGCCACTTGGGTTGGCCAAGGGACTCGGCCGAGCTTCTTGCCCAAGTAACCTACTGTAATTTTCTTGATTTTGGCCCCATTTTTGACGATTTTTTTTTTGAAATTGAAATTGAAAACTTAAACGAAAAAAATGAAAAATGCAAATCTAAATTACTCACCTTGGGTTGCCTCCCAAGAAGCGTCCTTGGTTACCGTCATAGACTCGACGTTTTGGTTATCCATTTAAGACTCACTCGGACATCGTCAGTGCCCTCAGCAGCAAATCAAACTCTTGTGCACACCATCTAGGTAGATTAGCACTACATACGAATAAGTTGAAGTCAAAGTACGTCCTCAACTCTTCATATGTTTGAGCGTGACTCTCCGCCGCGGGTATGTAGAACCACCAATTCAGTTCCATTGGTGGTATGTCAAAATAATGAGCCCAAGGGTCGACATAATCACCAACCTTCTCACCATTGCAGAAGATATCAATTATTTGCTCAGGAGCCACAGAAATTAGCTCCGGACTTGGTTCCTTGATAGGCGAGCTCGGAAAAATCTCATCGAATGAAGGAGACAATAAATCACATGGAATCTCATACGTCGACTCATGATACTCCATGTCAAGAAGCACTGTACTTTCCTCTTCATCCCTGAAGAAACTGTCATCATCTGCGAACATGTCCTCCTCCCCCAAAACATTATCATGCTCATAGCTCAAGGGCAGGAGAGGCGGTGGGGTGGACTTGGATGAACTCAACGAAGAAGGAATGGGAATCACGCACTCACCTTCATCATCATGACTTTCTAAGCTTCCTTCGGGTGTGACAAACAGGTCCTTGCCACTCCATAGGGTGTTTGTGGTGAGGCTCTCTATCGGGTTAACCACCGGTTGAGACGGTAGTTCACTCGCTTTACATGATAGAATCTCATTCCCCACTTGGACCATTTGGTGCACTCGTTCACCTAGTTTCGCGATCTGCTGATACAATTGCTCATTCTCCTCATAAGAGGCCATGTATAGATCCTCAAAAGGTGCGTCGAAGTAATCCATCGGTTGAGGTTCCAGCTCAAAGGACACTTCCTGCAAGGCCTGGTGACCCATGTAGCAGATAAGATCCCAGATTCCCACCAAACCTAACCGTGCTAGACTTCCGCCGCTCATGTATATAGCACGCGTCTTTGTCTCAGCAGTCATCCCCTCTATAACGCAGACAACCATATCTCGCAAACTATCGTGGAAACCCCGCACATTGCGGATGTCCACACACCTCTGCAACCTAGTGAGATATAGGTGAAAATTTTCACCTTCGAACTGCAATATTCTCAACATCTTAAACTATTAGTAGCATATGTACTGTGAAACGTAAGATAGGTTCACAAAAAAAAAAATTACTAGCTAAATTAGTACACAAGACAAACACACAAATAACAACTTGACTCCCCGGCAACGGCGCCAAATTTGACAAAGGATTTTTAGTCGCCTTAAATCCTATCAAATATAACCGACTAACCTAACTAATGTAATTTGGCAAGTACGGGTCGATCCCACAGAGAGTCAACGATTTGTATGCAAGTCAAGTGTGCTAAATAAGAACTAAAGACAAATAGGGGGTTGTGATGGTTTAAACTAACTAAGAATGCAAAAATAAGAAAAACAATAAAATAAAACAGATTGAATGAATGCATATGAGAGAATAGCTCAGGTCAATCAATCTCAGCAATCAGGTTTGTTCATCGATCATCGAAATCGATTAGATAACTTCCTCCTGAATACTTTGTTGTGGAAAGACTAGGTCCTTTGAATCCAATTCCTTATCGAATCTAGTTAACAGGACAACCAGACCCTGAAAACCCTAATTATCAAACAATCTTGAAACTATCAAGATTCAATTCAATAATCGATGAAGTCTAAAGGAAATCAACAAAGACAATCGACACGCACAACCAGTTATTGCATCAATTGCAAATCAATTCTTTATACAAATCCCTAAATCAACCAGTTTCAGAGATTTGTATTTTGCTACTCAAGGATATAGATAACTCAACCAGTAATTACCTATATCTAGCTATAGATTATCATGAAAAGACATCAGTTGATCAGACTAACGGAAATTCACGAAAACCCTAAACAATCTAAGCAAAGAATTGATAATATTCAACGAAGAGTATTAAGAACGGAAATATCACAATGAAATAGAAAACCTGAAGCTTCGATTAATTTCCCCGAGCCAAAGAGTTTAGTTGTTCATAATCGAATAAAAATCACCTTAGATTTCTAATGGCTGCCCTCGTACCTCCATCATGTCCGAATGCCACCCCCCAAAACAAGAACTCCCTTGTTCTTCACAACAAACCCACCGTTTCAAGTCCCCTCTCATTACTTTCATAATCAAAATATAACCTACATAATTGAATTAAGTAACAGCTGTCCCGGCCCACTTCATGCAAATGCCACAAAGCTCGGGTACACCATAAAACAACTCGGCCGAGTTCTTGACCTGCTCCACCCGAGTTACTGTTCAACAGCCCACTTGACGTCCAGATTTCAGTGTCTTAAAGGTCGAATTTGGAAAAGTCGTAAACACGGAAGTTGTAGGTCTTCGAATCCTCTTTTCAACAAATATAAGTACGCCCCGATCCGATAAATACAACCTTCAAACGACTTGTTTTAGTGCAGCGTCGCCAGCTTGGACAACTCCAATCCTTTACATGTTTAGCTACTCTCCTCGGCTCTCGTGCTCTTCTATTTTCGTCAAATCTTTGAGAATTGGCTCGAGCTTAGCTTCACCTCTTTGCAATCACCTGAAATCATGTACAAATCTCGTAGATTCCGACTCTAATTGAAACATAATGAAAACATGAAAACTACTCTAACTCATGCATTTTACCCTACTTAAACACATCTAAATGCTTATATTAACACTACCTAAATGTGCATGATCAAACCACTTCTTTATAGTTCAATGAGCCACTTCTTTATAGACCCATGAATCACTTCTTTATAGATTCATTAACCATCACTTCTTTATAGCTTGATGAACCACTTCTTTATAGCTTCATGAACCATTTCTTTATAGCTTGATGAACTACTTTTTGATAACTTGATGAACCACTTCTTGATAACTTGATGAACCACTTATTGCTAAGTTGATGAACCACTTCTTCATAACTTCTTTATAGCTTGATGAAACACTAATTGATAACTTGATGAATCACTTTTTTATAGGCCCATGAACCACTTCTTTATAGCTTGATGAACCACTTTCTGATAACTTGATGAACCACTTCTTTATAACTTCATGAACCACTTCTTTATAGCTAGATGAACCACTTCTTTATGGCTAGATGAACCACTTCTTGATAACTTGATAACCACTTCTTGATAATTTGATGAACCACTTCTTGATAACTTGATAATCCACTTCTTCATAAAACATCTTTATAGCTTGATGAACCACTTCTTGATAACTTGATGAATCACTTCTTTATAGGTTAATGAACCACTTCTTTATAGGTTCATGAAACACTTCTTTTTAGCTTCATGAACCACTTCTTTTATAGGTTCACGAACCACTTCTTTATAGGTTTATGAACCACTTCTTTATAAGTTAATGAACAACTTCTTTATAGTTTTATGAACCATTTCTTTATAGCTTCATGAACCGCTTCTTTATTGTAAAGGCTCGGATTTTCAAATCCTAGTTTTTCGGAAAAAGAGAATTAAAAATGAAATTAAATCGGTTTTAAAACTCGTTTAGCAAATTCCGACCGGAAAATAAATTTAACCAACAATTTCCGTCCTTTTTCCTTAGAAATTCAAAATAATTATCGGTTGGCGATATCCTTATCGATTTTAAAACTCTAATTGATCGAGAGAACGAGAGTCGGGAAAACTAACATTAAAAACTAATTGCGGAACTCGAAATTCGCGTATTCAGGATTTATTTCCGAATATTATTTTTAACTATTAACCATTTCAACATTCAACCCTCCCACCTAATCTTTCCCGACCTTACCCTGCAACTGAACCCATTCCTCCCCTCTCCCTATAATTCTAGCTGCAAGGATCAATCTCCTCACACAAAGCCCCTTCCCTCCCACACTCATCCATCATTCTGCCCTCCTGCGTTTCTAGCAACATCAGCATCACCCACCGTCACCTCTCGTTCCCTCCGATGAACACCACCGATTCTTCTTCCTCCTCGTCCCTCCTAGCTTCTTGAAGGGCAGCTGCAAAAAGTTCAGCCCCACCTCCAGCAGCACCGAGGCAACCCAGAAGGCCCCAACGCCACCACCGAGCCACCGAGGTTCCATCGCCCCGATTCGTTCTCGAACTAAACTTCCGGTAAGCCGTTATCACTCGTTTTCAATCGGAATTGCCCTCGGACATCACCATCGCGCTCACCCATGCTCGATGTAGGTCCGACGAGCCATCGCAAGCCACCGACGACGCCTAGAACACCGATCGAGAGCTCCGGAGTCGCGAATATCCTCGGTGAGCAATCGAATCTCATCCTTTCCTTGATTCGTTTTGGGTTAGTCCTTCTTGTCTTCGATGGGTCGAGAGAGAGAGAGAGTCGGGGATGGGTAGGAGAGGAGAGGTGAGCTCGGGGCACAGGCGAGCGTGGGTGCGTGAGCGTGAGGCGAGGCGAGCTCGAGAGCAGGCGAGCCTGGGTGCGTGAGCGTGAGGCGAGGCGAGCTTGAGATAGTACAAATATAGGGGGTGGAGCACGGTAAGTTGGGTACGGTTTTTGACAAGCGTGCTTATTTTTTTATTTTAAGCACGGTTTTATATTAAAAGTGTGTTCCCAACCCCAAATTCAACTAAAAGCAACACGCTTTTCCATAAAACCGTTCTCGTTTATTTCTCAGAAAATATTTAGACCGGTTTTCGTGTAAAGCGTGCTTAAAAAAACTTAAAACGAACACGGTTTAATTTTCAAAGTGTGTTCCCAAAACCAGATTTGACTAAAACAAACACGTTTTGCTATAAAACCGTTCTCGTTTGTTTGTAAAAAAATATTTAACTCGGTTTTCGTGTAAAGCGTGCTTAAAAAAATTACAACGAACACGGTTTAATTCTCAAAGTGTGTTCCCAAAATCAAATTTAACTAAAACGAACACGCTTTTCTATAAAACCGTTCTCATTTATTTATGAAAACTAGTAAGCTCGGTTTTCAAGTGAAGCGTGCTTAAAAATAAATTAAAACGAACACGGTTTCATTTTACAAGTGTGTTCCGAAAACCAACTTTAATTAAAATCAACACGCTTTTCTATAGAACCGTTCTCGTTTGTTTCTAAAGGAATAATTAGCTCGGTTTTCATGTAAAGCGTGCTTAAAAAAATTAAAACGAACACAGTTTTATAAGAAAAGTGTCTTCCCAAAACCAAATTTAACTAGTGAGAACACATTTTTCTTTAGTAATTAGATTAAGTAAATGCACAAAGTTACAAAAAAATTCCCTAGCTCGGGTGGCAGGAGTGTAAAGTGGACGAATTCAGTTTGAGGGTGCAAGAGGTCTTGGGTTCGACTCTTGGTTCGAGGGTGCAAGAGGTCTTGAGAGAAATATGAACGAGCACACTTTTTATTTAAAGCGTGCTTACAGAAATATGAAAGAGCACACTTTTCATTTAAAGCGTTCTTATTATTAAGCACGGTTTGAAAAAAAGTGTGCTATAACTTTTTTTTAGCACACTTCAATTGAAGCGTTCTTATAATTGGTCATATGACAATTTTAAGAACGCTTCAACACAAAACCGTGCTTAAAATATGGGATCACGGTTAAATAGTAAGTGTGCTTGTTTGGGAGCGCACTCACTATAAGCACAGTACGAGAAGTGTGCTCCCATGCATAAAAAAAGCGTGCTCTGATCCCCCCTTTTGTACTAGTGAGAGCAGGCGAGCGTGGGTGTGTGGGCGTGAGGCGAGGCAGAGCTGAGGTCCGAGGCGAGGCTGGACAGGCGAGGTCGAGCTGGACGGTGCCGAGAAGCCGGGCTCGAGTTCCGTCGAGCGCGACGACAGGACAAGGAAGAATGGTGCCGAGCGGGAGTTCCATTTTGAAATGAGGAAGATGAAGTTGTGGCACTTGTGGGACCCCCTCCGTTTTATTTTATTTATTTACTTGTTTGGTTTAACCGGTTACGAGTTAATAGTTGCGGGTTTGGTTTGGTTCGGTTCGGTTGGGTTTAAATGGGTTTGGTTCGGTTCGGATTGAATTGTTTACTTGTTTACTTAAAATAAAATATGATATTATTTGGGGATTAAGGTATAAAAATATTATTTTTCGAGATTTTATAAAAGGGTGGAAAGTTATTTAATAAATAAATTGAAAAAAGAATTTAGCGAGTATTTTCAAGGATCAGAATTCTTAAGTGTTTAATTTGGATTTGAAACGGTTTTTGGAACTAACTTGGGAATTATACTTGTTCGATTACTAACTAGCATGATAATATGAGTGTTTGACTAACGACATGATATGTGTGACTAATAGCATGACTTGCGGTGATTTACTATATGAGATTAAATGTTAGATATTATGATGTTGATATATATCTGTATGCCAAGTGTGAGTATGAAACGGTAATATGTGAAATTGGCTAAGTGTGATATTGAGGTTGTCATGAGCTGATGAGGATGATGTTATGATCGAATTGAGAAAGGTGTTAATTTATGAGATATGATGAGACAATATGAGAATTGAAGATGAGATAATAATGTTAATAATGACAAGATGGTTGAGTTATCATATGTGTGTATCTTACATGTTTCATATGTGACTTGTGTGCTTTGTGTAAATTAGACTTAGACTTATTATGTTATTTATGGGATTACTAGGTGATCTCTGATATGTTGGATTGCTTGCCATTGCTGATCATTGTTTGGATTCTGCGCTTCTCCAGGTAAGTTCTTTGAACTTACTCATGATGGGCGCTCTATGCATTGGGTGTTATATAGTAGGCTAGTGTCCATACACCATACGACCTAGAATCACGCTTATGAGCTAAAGTGAAAATCATATGATTGCTATATGTCCTTGCAAGAGAACGGCCGTTATCTGTGAAGTAACTAGAGTCTTTGTTAGGGTCGTAGGACGACCCAGTCCCATCGGGTCCTGTCCTGAGTCAATCGAGTCATGGAAGTTCCTTTACTTATATTATGAGCACGATTGCGAAAGCTGCCTGCGGGCTTTATTATTTCTTATGGGGCAGGTTGGGCATGCGTGCCGCCCGATTATTATGGAATGCATTCACGAGCTGGCCAGTTTCCGCCCTATCAAAAGGGGGTGGAGGTAGGAGAGGGACATGCTACTTGGCAGGATGCTTATTATATGCCTCTTAGAGTGTGTTTAGACACGCGCATTAGTGACCTGATTATTGACCTAGATCCCCCTCTTTTTTTTAAATTCAGGTACCCGTTTCACTCCTTGATTTCGTGTTGTTATGACGGGTTCCATTCATATGGCGGAGAGTGAGTGTTGAAACATGACTTCACCAGACTTACACTTTTAGGGATTTCTTCCTACTTATACTCTGTTTGACTCGGCCTTGGCGCAGAACTAGTTGTATTGTTTTCATTACTTATGTCCTTTGCATGATAAAATGTTTTCTGCGTTGGAGACTTTGGACAGGTACAGGGGTTTACCCCGGGGTCTCCAATGGACTTTCAGGATTTGGGTGCGAAATCCCGCTTTAAAATACAAATCTTCGATTTCAAACCTTCAACCTGTACTCGGAGCGCAAGATCCTAACGAGGGGTTTTATCCCTCGAAACGTAACTCGGGAATCATAATCCCGGGCCGTTACAAAGGTGGTATCAGAGCTGAGGTTTTGCAATCCGAGTACAATAGGTTGAAGAGGTTTTGAAAATCGCCCAATGTTTTCAAATGGTTTTGGAAAATATTTTTAAAAGGGCAAAATGCATTTAATTGGAATTAAACGTAAATGAATAAAGGGAAACAATCTCGGGGGTAGAGACCAAAGTGATAGACATCCCTTATGGATGTAGAACTCGGGGAAGGTTAGGCAAAATACTAGCTTTTATTTATAGGTGGGCCTAGAAGAGTCCAAGAAACACCACTGAGGTTGGAGTGTTGAGTTAGGAGACCGTGAGGTTTTTGCCCCTCTGGTTAGTTGTCCCTCGAAGGACGGCATAGATCGTCTCTATGCTTACATTTATATATACATATATGCAATTGGGCCTGAGGGCGATCCTCCTCGAAGAGGATCATATTAATCTTGTTGATTGCTTCTATTATGAGTGCTATTGTGCTTAGGATAGCGAACTAATCAATATTCCTTGACTTGAATCATGTGTTAAATAACTGTGCAAATGGGATAGCGGGAGAAAGCCTTGTTCTTATGTAATTAGAATTCATGTCTTGTTGGAATAGCCTTCCATAATTCAAACCCTCTAACGGTTCTGACTCTGTCATCCGCCCCACCAAAACACCTAGGCATGTTAGCAAGGGTCGAGAAGCATCCGCCACTACTAGAAATTTGTTATTTAACATCGGTTAATAGCCGATGTCTTTCAAAAAAAAAATCGATGTCTATGTGGGGGATGTAAAAAGTCAAAAGTTTTTCACATCGGCCAGAACCCGATGTCTTTGTATGTTATAACATCGTTTATATTTTTAAATCCGATGTCTTTGTTATCCTATAACATCGATTATAAAATATAACCGATGTTATAATGTACAAAGACATCGGCTATTACCCGATGTTAAACAGTTTTGACTTTCTACATCCCCCACATAGACATCGATTTTTTTTAAAAAACACATCGGCTATTACCCGATGTGAAATGATATATTTGCGTTTTTTTTAATTATTATCGTAGCCTATGCGGGATTTGAACCCGCATCTTTGCGTTTGAATGCAATGCTCTACCATTTGAGCTAATAGGCTTTAAATTAGATTGAAAGGTCTTACATAATATAGCAAAAAGAGCATGTAAAACCAAGTGTCAAATACATGATCATATATGAACCTATATATAACTATAAACCTGTAGAGGATGCAATGGAGCATGCCCAACACCATTAGGCAAAGTGAATCAACAAAATAAAAACATCCCAATTAACCAAAACCGGCATAACTACGGCCTTTAGAGCATTAATGAGATTAATGAAGCAGATAGTGGAGGGGTAGTATTCCCTACTTGTTTCTATCTCGTTTAACTCATACTGCATATCATAAACATGCATGCAAAGAGCAACAATGATGAGATTATAGAGCTCTAGAAGTTAAAGCAGAGGAAGAATTCAAGTCAATAACCCATTATAACTCGCTCTTAAAAAAAAAGCACTTAATTATCTAACTTTTCAAAATTTTTTTGAATAAAAAGTTAATATTGCTCTTTATATATAGAATCATTCTACTAAGGTAAGTACTGCTAGAAGCATGCTATCTATAAACCTATAAAAATTGTGTCCTTAGGGTCCTTAATGACTCTCAACCATAATGACCCTATAATAATAATAATAACAAGAAAAGTTTTTTTATTTAAAAACTTAATTGATCTTTTTTATGCATAATAATATCTTGACTCTTGAGGTGTGTTGAGCCCTTCATAAATGAGTGCCATTATTCATCTTATTACCTAAAAAATTACTTATAATTTAATAATTTAATATTATTTAGAATTGATGACAAATTAGCCATTTATTGTATAATGTTGTCATCCCCCTTCTTTGTGTACTGTATAGTCTGTTGGTGTCAATTCAACGTTGAAAATTAGGCGTTTACATTCAAATTAATTCACAGAACCGTTTCATGACCGATGGTTTCTTCCTTCTTCATATATACGGGGGTTCTGCATATGTAAGTTTTTCAGATTCAAGGTCGAATGTGGGCGAGCGAAGCAGCACTGTCGAGACCAAAAGAGTAGGGCAACAGGCGAAGTGCGAGGGTTGCTCTGGGCGAGGGCTGCTGTGCTGCTGCGTCGGCGCCGCTATTGCTCATGGCTTCGCTGCTGTTGCTGGAGGCGAAGGGGAAGACCGCGAGACCTAATTGTAAGTTTCTCCTATTTTAGGTTTGATCTTCTGTCAATAATTCAATTAATTCGAGATTGATGAATGTTAATACACGTTATTGAACTTATTGAATTGATTTTGTTGAAATGTTAAATTGATTTTGTTGGAATTGTTAAATTAGGGTATGAGACTTGAGATTTGAAAAATGAATTTGGGGTTTCAGGGTTTGTGTTTTAAATCAATCTGTTGGAGGGATGGTGATCACTCTAAGCGTTTGTAGCTTACTTGGAATCTCCTCTACTGGTTCTATTTACGCAGTGAAGACGCCTATCAACGTCTGCCTATGGAGGATGCTTATGAAGGATTTGATGCCAAGGCATTATCAGAACGTAGCTAAAGTGCTTGAGAAGACGAAGAGCCTGCAAAAGAAGCTATAGAGTCCGCAATACAAGACATGGAGAAGGATAGAGATCGCCTAGACAATGTAGATATTTGAAGATCGGAGTTGAAGGTTTACTTGGAAAAGGAGGTTATTCAGCCTCTATATGAAGCTCATATCACTTTCAGGCGGATAAGGTTTCCTATCCTGAAAGGGGTACGGAATACGAGTTTCAAAGAGGAGCCGCTGATCAACAGCTGTAAGCGAGGAGGTACTACATCACGCCTAAAGCGAACAGAGATCGGAAGACAAGCATATACAGGATGGGAAGTGTGTTCAACACGATAGGGCAGTGTTGCTGAAGAAAGAGCTAGAAGAGTACATCAAGTATGATGTCGGAGGTCACTGTAATGATAATTGGAACCTGGCTCACAAGCTTATGCTCACAAGTATGATGTCGGAGATCACCAAGCTTTACTTGAAGCCTTACCCGAGGATGATGATCGGATCGGTCTGGATTACAGTGTGGACACAGGGACTTTCGTGGTGAGAGTGAGAATACGAAATGTAACGATTGCTTCGGTTGCACTGGACTCCATTCAGCGAAGTGATAGCACTCCGCACTATGCTTCCTCTATATGTGACTCCTAATCAGAGACTACCATTCTTCAACAACATAATGGACTTGATTCTTACGACAGGCTTCTTGGATGGTTGGATTGATTTCCAGTTGCTGGACTTCATCCTGTTTGGTTGGGACTGGATTCTGATGCCCGGTGACTTGCTGTGGGTAGATAGGTTTTTCTGTAATAGAAATGACTTGGAAGATATATTTGATTTATGGATTGGGACGGTTGTTATTAATCAATACATCATCAAATACAAAATTCAATTTAAATAAGCTCTATGTTAAATTCAACATCAGGGAGCTTCTACTGCTACAATATCACAATCCATACCATGTTCCTAAGGAAGAAGACAGTACTACCACAATTATAAGCAAGATAAGTTAGATCCTCTTTAGACTAACCAATGTCCCTAATAGTCATCGAAAGGAACATACCTTTAGATGGTTTATGGACAAAGCCCGGGACTGGAATTTGAACCTTAGCAATTACATCTTTTGTTATATCTAATACGGAGTATATAATATGGCTCAAGAGTCATTTGTTATATATAAACACTTAATTTACTTCTATGTTATTTTGGATATATTTATTTTATCATTTAGACTTTTGTTATATTTTATAAGTTTTTTTTAAAAAAAAGTATGATCATATTTATTTTATCCCTCTTTTATTTTTTTTGTTTGTATTCCCTAAATAGAGTATGATCATTTGTTTTAAATCACACTTTTTACAAAAAATAATCCAGTATGTTATTTGTTTAAAATTGCATATTTTCTTAAAGATAAATGTGATGGGAATTAGGAAGGTCAAAGTCATAACCGTTTCTTATCATATACAGTATTGTTATTGTTATTTTAATCTCACTAATTAGGAAGGTCAAAGGCCATAATGGTTTCTCTTATGTAACTGTTGCTGAAAACTCGAATGTAAACGGTTTAGGTAATTAATGGGATAGTAAATCAAATGATAAAAATATATCACCAAGTTTAAAGACAATTAATCACAATAAAATATATAATTAATAATAAAAATATCCTACTATATATAGGGTTAAGGACGAAGAGGGGAAGGTGAATTATGGAAACGTCCTCGAAACATCTGTTGAATTCGATTCCGATCACGGTCGTTCGTCAACTGCTTTGATATTTGTCGATTTCTCCCATTCACCGTCAATTTTTTTTTATCGATGTTTTTAGGAATAGATTGTTTTCTTTCTCACAGATTCTTCTTTGTTCATACAGATGAATATATGGACACATATATAGTTTAGATTAGGGAACAATATAACATAAAATAATATGTTAAATAATATTAAAAATATCAAAACTTATATGTTCTGTGCATATTTATGTCCCGTGCGTAGCACGGGCATGACTTGCCTAGTTATAATTAACAATACTCACTGAATTGGAATAATAATAATAATGTCTAATAATTATGGTTTCAGATTACTGAATTTAGAAATGAAAAAAATATCTAGACTTGACCTCTTCAAGGTTGGTTGCATGAGCACCCTCAGCTGCCTTTGCAAAGTCTGCAGGAGTCACCTTCACAACAGGCTTGCTTGAATCCATGAAACCAGCCTAAGGTGAAGAAAAATGAAGAAAATCTATATGAAATAATAACCTGAGTTGTGTTTTTAATGTTGGTTGTGATTGGAGAACGAAAAGAATACCTCTGCTGCTCTGTACATCGAAGAAAAACGAAGAGATCGAGTATGAAGATAGCACAAGTGTAGATTGAACTAAGATCAAGCCAGAAAAATGGTTCCGCAACTCACGTTCTTCCTGCAACAACACAAAAGCAATACTAAATAAGTTGAGTGTCTTAATATATAAAAGCAATCCAACTATTTTGTAAACAAGAATGTTGAATCTATAATATGAACAGAAACCTTGTTAAAATTTTTTTATTCGTTAATGATTGCTAGTCAGCAAAATGGTTAAAATGTTTCCTATAGATTTGTAAGTATTTGTGTTGGTGGGCAATTGCCTTAGCTCCTCCATGGTTAAGTATGCACGCTTCTTTTCTCCTTCCTTATTTCGCATTTGGTTTTGTACCTATGCAAATACACCAATGCAAGGTATTAATAAATTAAAATATTTAGCTATCACTTAAGGAAAAAAAGGAAAACTTGATTTCCAAAGTTTAAAAATATTTAGCCAATCATTCCTAATAAATATTTATTCAAAAATGAAAATTAGATCAAGATAACATCCACATTTGATCCACTTAAGATAAATCCTACTCAGTTTTCAGCTATTTAACCAATTAATCACTTTTTTCACTCAAATAAACAATAAGAACCCACAAAATGGATGTACAGAAATCAGATTCATATGCCTAAACAGAATACAAATTCAGAGATTCTATTAATGAGACATCTCAAACTGCGGTGATTTTTTTAAAAAAGGAACAATCACCTAGACACAGATAAGTGCAGTCAAACACGATTCATTTGACGTATGTTCTATATACTTCCGCCACAGACTACAGTTGGCAAAGTTTTCCATATTATTAGAAAAAAACTTGCTTTGATGGAAATGTGGAATAAAATATCGAAAGGAAGATCAAAAAGTGACAAAACCTAAGAACATGCTAGGAGTCAGTAAGTACATACATGTCTGACAATTGAAGCCAATGACAGAATTCTCCAGGTGAGACCATCTCCAGCTGAGCTAGTAGTACCTCAGTTACAACACGCATCAGAGGAAACAAAAAGTATCTCCAAGCAGCATCAAACATCTCTTCGGCCTGCCAAAGACAGTAATTGGCGTTCACCCTTTAAAGCAAGAAGAATACAATTCATTAAGCATGAATATAGCCATGTACCTGATCTGGATCAATATCCCTCAATCCATCTATGTACCTTAATCAAGAAAGAAGAAAAAAGAACATGACACGCATCATTGGATATAAAACAGGATGCAAACAAACTAAAGAACAAGTTAACCTCAAATTAATATCATAAAAAAATGGTATAGCTTTATGAGAATAACAACACTAGCAAATATCAGAAGGGCATTAGAAAATTTAATCATTAAAATAACTAATGCTAAGAGCGGCTTGATTGGCCAATCCATGTATATGCAGCCAAAATTTCACCAAATAACTTTAAATATCAATCTAATTAATATCTCAACACTATAAGCAGAGCATAAAGTAGAAAAAACAAGAGGAAGCTTACATAAACTTTTGACTTCTCCAATCTCGTCTGTCAGTAAAAATTCACGTCTTTAACAATAAAAGGATTGTGAAACAAATGAAAATCAAGCTTGAAGGCTTCACGTCTTTTGCCTTTGCTCAGCATCTGCTTTACTCATGTCAGAAATCACAATATCTTGAAGGCATTTCTTTGAAGGCTTCTCATGCAATAAGTATCAAGTCACTAGACTCATCTGTCATCACATTGTCAAAGAGGGCTAAACGATCTCTAGATGGAAGGAAGAAGGCGTATGAATCTTACTTCTAAAAAAATCCTAACTGATAGCAATATACAATCTCGGATGGAAGAAGCCTAATTTCCTAATGCAACATCAATTAAAAAAATTTAATTCAAAGTAATCAAGAACATTCAAAAGATCAGGTCAAAAGAAGCTCCAAAATTCAAGGAAAATGACAATAGAAGCCAAAAGCAAGCAACAAAACAAAACCCTAGGTCCAATTGAAAAGAAGAGAAGTAAGCAAGCAAGAAACTGTAGTCAAGAACATTTGAAAGATTAAGTCAAAAACACAAATTAATGGTAGCTAGAAGAAAACTCGATCTAGAAGTCAAAACATGCAAGAAAACAAAACCCTAGGTCCAGTTGAAAAGAAGAGACCCAAGGACTGAAGGAATACAAAGAAGAACAAGGAAGGGTTCGGTGGAGACTACCATGGATGAAGTCTTCTTCTTCCTCTGCTTTGGTTGCCATGGCGCCAATACTTGATAAGAGAAGGAAGGGTTCACTGGAGGCTGCTATGAAAGAAGTCTTTTTTCTTCCTCTCCCTCGGTTTCCATGGCGTCGATACCAGATGAAAGAAGGAAAGGTTCTGTGAAGGCTGCCATGGATGACGTCTTCTTCTTCCTCTTCGGCTGCCATGGCTTCGATACCAGATAAGAGAAGGAAGGGTTCCGTACTTTGGTGGAGGCGCCTCAAGAGAAACGAGGTGAGAGATGGGAAAGTGAAAAGTAGATCTGAAAATGGAGAGATAAGCGGATGTGGGCGGGTGTTCAAATAAATTAGGTTTAGTTCCGCGCTTTCTAACTTTTTTTTAAAACACATCTTTAACATCTGTCGAATAAATGAGACGATGTCTCTACTTTTATTTACATCGTAAATTTAAAAACCGATGTTAAAAATTTATTTAACATGGCAGGTTTTTCTGACTGATGTTAATGAACCGATGTTAAATAACAGAATTCTAGTAGTGCGCTCTCCCCGTTTTGAGTCATGTTTTGTATTTCACCGTCGATGCTTTTATCGAGTCTCGTACCTTT
Organism: Persicaria tinctoria; assembly: GCA_037127255.1. Classification (NCBI taxonomy): domain Eukaryota; kingdom Viridiplantae; phylum Streptophyta; class Magnoliopsida; order Caryophyllales; family Polygonaceae; genus Persicaria; species Persicaria tinctoria. The sequence continues at coordinate 30,921,204 of JBANSL010000001.1, forward strand.
GGAAATCGTGTCGGATGTGATGGTATCTAAGTATGTTAGTGGGGGTGAGGATTTAGATTGTGTCGAGATAGAAGTCAGTTGTTTTATGGAGTCAACCCTTTCAATCCTCGTAACGGACAACCATGTCTTCTTGCCACAAAAGTCTAAACACGAGTTCTACCCATCCCTCTCGGAAATGGTGTGAATGTCCTTGTGTCCTACCCAGCGATTCATATTAGCGTCCCACGGGGAAATGGGGTGGTGAGTCGGTGATTGCCCTTAGAGAATTCAGCCAAGTTATAATGATAGCCTCCTTGTGATTTAATGACATGCTATATTGGTATAATTCAGCATGACTTGTCTAGTACCTTGCCTGGTTGCACTTATGAGTGGGTGTATGTGTCGTATGTATTGAATTTCCATGATTACTGTCTCCCTATGAACTAGGTCCATGATAGTGTGGTCAACTCTCGTTACATGTTTAAAACGTGAATTGGATGACTTAGCATGCCAGATTAACCTAATTGGACCTCATGAATGTGTACATGTTTAATAAATATTGCTAGTATCATATAGGACATATACCTCCCGGTTATAGGCCCTCGTATGATTGTGTGACGTCCTAGTCTTACTATGCGAATATGTAGGTATGTGATGAGATAGTTGCTATACCAACCCTGCATGAACTGACCATACCCTTAGCATGATTTTTAGGGTACATATTAGCATGCTTGCCTCAACCCCGTAACATTATGACTTGCTTAATTGTGTATCTAAATGAGTGATAAGTCGTGCATATGATATCCTGTGATGTTTGCTAGGTCTTGCATAACTTATGTCATATATGTCCTATCTCAGTCTGTGCATACATGTTTTTGGTCTATCAAGCATGATTGGTGAATGAAATGATAGGTTGCTAGCTTGTTCTGTGCACATATAAAGATGATTATATGAACATGTTATGAATGCCTAAATCGATATTCCTTGAGATAGGTGCATACTGGTGTGAAGTAATGTGATGATATCTATTGATTTTTATGTGTTTGTGTGCCACAATTATAAGGGCATCGTTGTAACTCTCAGGTAGGGATCTTCTCCTTGGTCTCGTCGTCCCTAGTCTTGGTCCATGTCTGAACTCTTAAGGAAGCTGTGTTGTCTACCCTTGTCTCTCCCCCATCCCCGTAACTTCTAACCCTTATGATCCTTCGATGAGCACCGATATGCAAGAAAAGACCGACGACTAAGTGGCACCGGAGCGGCGCAACGGAAGTGTGATGGGACCATGACCCCTAGGCCCCAAGAACAACGTCACCGATGGCAAAAAGTACGAATATGCTTCAAAGATGACAATCGTGAACAGGTTCCTCCCAGCAGACACGAGAAAGAGCATTCTTAATTCAAATCGTGGATTCTTCTATACTAATCGGAATCGATGTTGTGTGATAGGCCAAGAACTGACATAATTGAATGTGTGATGACGGATGTGCTGAACTGGTAGTAATTATTGCCTGACTAACTTGTTTCTATGATGATGTGCCTTGGTGCTTGGTATACTAACTTGCTGGTTAGTAGATTATGGGTTATATGTGTGGTGGTGCATCTTCTTGGGCACGAGTCGAGAGATTCTTCGGTAAGCTGGTCGGAGATAGTGGTCAGTGAGTATAATTGAGCTCCAGACATGTCTTAGGTGAGGAGTGGAGTAGTATGGAGAGACTTCGAGGGAAATGTCCTAGTGAGAAGTGGTAGTCTAGGCAGATAGTGTGGGTGGGTAGTATAAGAGAGTGGTTGGTTTGGGTCTAGACTAGTTTCATTAGGGTGATCTTGAGTTTGGGTGTGGGTAGGGGTAGTTAGGATAGTTCTAGAGGTGGATGGGCGAGCTAGGAGTTGATCGGGGGATTCTTGAGGGGAGGTGTTGTGAGACGGATTGATGCACTAAGGAGGGTGTGTAGATAGTCTAGGAGCGGATCGTGGGCGGTGTCGAGGATGATCGATTAAGGAACGTCTAGGGAATCGTAGAATATGGGACTAGGTGATGTGTGCTGTGTGTGGGAGCGATTTCGGTAAGGGGTGAGGCTGAGGAATTGCCATGGAAGAGTAGTTTGAGGTTGCTTAGGAAATTATCGATCGAGGATATTAGGTTGTTCACAACAGGGTTGTTCGCATGGTTATTAGGATCCCGATCCGGATCCTACGATCCTACGATTCTAGGATTCTAGGCAAGGTTTTGATCCGGATCGGGGATATAGACTCCTTCGACCTAGGATCCATGTAGGATCCCATGGATCCTATGGGATTGTCTGGGATCGGTAGGATCCTACCGATCCTAGAAAAAATATCCGATCCTAGTAAAAATCATATTTGTGTAATTGTGTTTGTTTTGTTTAAATATTGGGCCTTCTAGATACGATGAACCTTTTTATTTTTTATTTTTTTGATAGCCCACCTCCTTAGAAATTGAAGGCATAAGAGTGAAGACGTTGAATTGAAACCCTAACCCCTTTGTTTCGTTACTCAACTCGACAAGTCTACGTCCGAGCGCCTGAAATTGTTCATGATGTGGTTAATTGCGATGATGGCATTTGAAACTAGAGATGTCATTGGATATTTGGATGTGTGATTTATCTCTTATATGTTTGTCATATTTTAAGACATTATCCTTGTCTGTTTGTCACCTTTTGAGACATTATTCTTGACAAATTATGAATGTTAAATGCTTATTATTGGACTATTTTAGTTACATAATTTGTTTAATGGAGGAAAAGCTTAGTTTTATTTTAAAATTAAGGTATTTGTTTAGGATGGTTTGTTTTTATTTTATTTTTAATTTTTGTCTAGGATCTTACGATCCTACGATCCGATCCTACACCCTTGTCTCGATCCCACACTAGGATCCCGATCCTAAAAACCATGGTTGTTCGTATGATGAGTATTTGGGGTTGTTTAGATGGGATTGGTAATGCTTGGGGAAATTATGAGTGAAAGATTTCTAGATCGTTGTTGGAGGATTTTGGCATAGGGAATGAATCGGGATTTATGAGTGGAGGTTATTCTGACTATTGAGGTAGAGGATGTGAAATGAATCTTCGAGGAAAGGCTGGTAGTTAGGCAAGGATGTAGTTGAGATTCCTAGTAAGACTGTGGGCTTAAGGTTGAGATAGGGAGATTATGATCGAGTATGGATTTGGGAATTAGGCAAAGCAGAAGGTATTGAGGATGCTAGAGGATAAGAGATTTTAGAAGGTTGGTGAAGGAGTGGTAACTTGAGTGGTTCAGGTTTCGTGAGTTCTGGAATGGGATGAGTAGGTAAAATCATTGGTTGGTCTTTGAGGATAGGCGTTGGTGATGAGGGTCTTGGTAATTCGTGGTTGGGAGTAGCACGAGATGGATTTCTGCATTAGAGTTGGTCGAGAGTGACAGGTGTAAGATGATTAGTATGAGTTTGATTCTTAAAGGTGGATGGTTGGTGAGAGTGGTCAGTGGTGCGTGGAATATGATCAGGTTAGCAAGGTGATTCGAGATATCTCTTTGGGAGATGATGTTCATGCGGAGTCTTGAGAGCCTAGAAAGAGTAAGCGAGATTGTTAAGAGGTGTCTAGATCAATCGTGAGAGCGGTTTAATTAAGGATATGGAATTTCTCTTAGAGGGTAAAGATGGGACTAATAGAGGACCCCTAGGGAAAGAACGTATTATATATGGAGTCTTGGTAGTAGATCGAGTTGTTTAGCTTGTTGGCATGAGGGAATGTTGTGATTTGGGAACCCCGAGAGATAGTTTTAAATGGTCGAATGGAAGGTATGATTGTAGATCGGGATGTCGAAGTGGTTTGAGTTGGTAGAACTCGGTGAATTTAATCTTAATTAATGCAAGAGCTGATGGGTAGTGGTCGTGTTTTGTCATGATTGATAGTTATAGGCAGGTTCTCTGGATGATGTGATCTAGCATATGCTTTACTTGGGGCCGAATGTGGTGCGAATTTTATGCTATAGACCATGTTGATTCTATTATGTATTGTCATTGACAATAGTGAACTGTTAGTACTAACATAGCTGAACTCGATGGAATGCTAGTGTACGGAAGTACTTATTTTCCTCTATTGTGATGATGCTTGGCAGTAGCATGAGTATGATGTGCTTACCTGATTGATATGATGTGCTTATGTGTTTGATATGACGTGCTTATCTGATTGATATGGTGTGTAACTTCTGTGAGATGATATGATAAATCCTTCCATGAACGATACGATACTAGATATGTTATGGTATGTGACTATTCGTGACATGAGTATGACTGGTTATGAATGTGTGATACGATGGCTATGTTGGATAATTGCTATGATATATGATGACTTGAATTGGAATTGCTAGGATTATAGAACCAAATTGATGAGATTTGATTCCGACTTGAACCTAGGAAGGAAATATGGGATTATCCCTTAGAGGTGGACAATTCCACCTCTTGAGATTTGAAAATTGCTTGATTAACGTTGGGTTAGGGAATTTTGAATGGTGTTAAAAAAAAGGACTGAGTTGGATTAGAGAAATCGAACGCGATTGATAACTTCAATGATTTTGAGACCAAACATTTTCAAACTAAGGACTCTCTTGAAATTTTCTAACCGAGCTTGCATTATGACGCCCCACGAAGTGGATACATGCATTTTATAGGGGCCCTTATAGACTACTTGCTAAGACCTAGTGGAGATGTTGTAATGTTTTTCGAGTTATGATATAGCTGAGAAGTCGAAGTAAGGATGTGGTAGGGGGCCATATTACATCCTTGCTACGATATATTGGAGATATTATGATTATGACAACGGTACTGTAAGGATCTCATAAGGGCACTTATGTGGTATTTACGGGATCAATGGCATGATTCTTGGACTCACCAATTTCAAACTTCATCCCCTGTTTTAATATTATTTTAGTCTCGGGGACGAGACTTGTTTTTAGAGGTGGATGATGTAAAGGCTCGGATTTTCAAATCCTAATTTTTCGGAAAAAGAGAATTAAAAATGAAATTAAATCGGTTTTAAAACTCGTTTAGCAAGTTCCGACCGGAAAATAAATTTAACCAACAATTTCCGTCCTTTTTCCTCAAATATTCAAAATAATTATCGGTTGGCGATATCCTTATCGATTTTAAAACTCTAATTGATCGAGAGAGCGAGAGTCGGGAAACCTAACATTGAAAAATAATTGCGGAACTCGAAATTCGCGTATTCGGAATCTATTTCCGAGTATTATTTTTAACTGTTAACCATTTCAACACTCAACCCTCCCACCTTATCTTTCCCGACCTTACCCTGCAGCTGAACCCATTCCTCCCCTCTCCCTATAATTCTAGCTGCAAGGACCAATCTCCTCACACAAAGCCCCTTCCCTCCCACACTCATCCATCATTCTGCCCTCCTGCGTTTCCAGCAACATCACCATCACCCACCGTCACCTCTCGTTCCCTCCGATGAACACCACCGATTCTTCTTCCTCCTCGTCCCTCCTAGCTTCTTTAAGGGCATCTGCAGAAGTTTCAGCCCCACCTCCCTCGACACCTCCAGCAGCACCGAGGCAACCCAGAAGGCCCCAACGCCACCACCGAGCCACCGAGGTTCCATCGCCCAGATTCGTTCTCTGAGTTCACCATCGCGCTCACCCATGCTCGATGCAGGTCCGACGAGCCATCGCAAGCCACCGACGACGCCCAGAACTCCGATCGAGAGCTCCGAAGTCGCGAACATCCTCGGTGAGCAATCGAATCTCATCCTTACCTTAATTCGTTTTGGGTTAGTCCTTCTTGTCTTCGATGGGTCGAGAGAGAGAGTCGGGGATGGGTAGGAGAGGAGAGGTGAGCTCGGGGCACAGGCGAGCGTGGGTGCGTGAGCGTGAGGCGAGGCGAGCTCGAGAGCAGGCGAGCGTGGGTGCATGAGCGTGAGGCGAGGCGAGCTCGAGAGCAGGCGAGCGTGGGTGAGTGGGCGTGATGCGAGGCAGAGCTGAGGTCCGAGGCAAGGCTGGACAGGCGAGGTCGAGCTGGACAATGCCGAGAAGACGGGCTCGAGTTCCGTCGAGCGCGGCGGCGGGGCAAGGAAGAATGGTGTCGGGCGGGAGTTCCATTTTGAAATGAGGAAGATGAAGTTGTGGCACTTGTGGGGCCCCCTCCGTTTTATTTTATTTATTTACTTGTTTGGTTTAACCGGTTACGAGTATATAGCTGCGGGTTTGGTTTGGTTCGGTTCGGTTGGGTTTAAATGGGTTCGGTTCGGTTCGGATTTAACTGTTTACTTGTTTACTTAATTAATAGTATTTAAAATAAAATATAATATTATTTGGGATTAAGGTATAAAAATATTATTTTTAGAGATTTAATAAAAGGGTGGAAAGTGATTTAATAAATAAATTGAAAAAGGAATTTAGCGAGTATTTTCAAGCGTCTGAATTCTTAAGTGTTTAATTTGGATTTGAAACAGTTTTTGGAACTAACTTGGGAATTATACTTGTTCGATTACTAACTAGCATGATAATATGAGTGTTTGACTAACGACATGATATGTGTGACTAATAACATGACTTGCGGTGATTTACTATATGAGACTAAATGTTAGATATTATGACGTTGATTTATATCCGTATGCCAAGTGTGAGTATGAAACGGTAATATGTGAAATTGGCTAAGTGTGATATAGAGGTTGTCATGAGCTGATGAGGATGATGTTATGATCGAATTGAGAAAGGTGTTAATTTATGAGATATGATGAGACAATATGAGAATTGAAGATGAGATGATAATGTTAATAATGACAAGATGGTTGAGTTATCATATGTGTGTATCTTACATGTTTCATACGTGACTTGTGTGGTTTGTGTAAATTAGACTTAGACTTATTATGTTATTTATGGGATTACTAGGTGATCTCTGATATGTCGGATTGCTTGCTATTGCTGATTATTGTTTGGATTCTACGCTTATCCAAGTAAGTTATTTGAACTTACTTATGATGGGCGCTCTATGCATTGGGTGTTATATAGTAGGCTAGTGTCCATGCACCATACGACCTAGAATCACGCTTATGAGCTAAAGTGAAAATCATATGATTGCTATATGTCCTTGCAAGAGAACGGTTGTTATCTGTGAAGTAACTAGATTCTTTGCTAGGGTCATAGGACGACCCAGTCTCATCGGGTCCCGTCTTGAGTCAATCGAGTCATGGAAGTTCCTTTACTTATATTATGAGCACGATTGCGAAAGCTGCCTGCGGGCTTTATCATTTCTTATGGGGCGAGTTGGGCATGCGTGCCGCCCGATTATTATGGAATGCACTCACGAGCTGGCCAGTTTCCGCCCTATCGGAAGGGGGTGGAGGTAGGAGAGGGTCATGCTACTTGGCATTCGGTGTGGATCCATTTATCGTTTTCTGCATTATATTAAACTGTCAGTATATATATATATATATATATATATATATATAGGATGTGGTTCAAGGGTGCACACCTCTTATAGTGTACCTTGTGCACAAATATAGACCCTTGATCTTATTGAAATTGATGGACAAGATTAAAAGTGTTTTTTTTTTAATTTTTACTAGAAATATGGTGGGCCCGCTTTTCCAACCCATTTACCCTCTCCTTAGGCGCGTGTAATCCGTGTATGTATTGCAATTTGCAAATGAAGGGTATGCGCACTTTCCTTTCCTTTTTTTTTTAGTGCGGAATTATTTTTTTATATAAAAAACAAGTTAGTGGGTTTACATCATTTTTTTGCACAGAATGATTAAAGGTGTTTTTTAATCTTGCTTTTTTTTTTTTTTAACTGCCATTTTTTTTTTAAGTTGCGGATTTTTTAAGCGGCTTTTTTATATATATTTTATGAAAAATAGGAGTGATATGTTAGTGGAACTACCTGATTTTGTTTGTTTTTAAAAATTGTCAATTTAAGCGAATAATGTTTAACATTCTACCGAATAATGTTATGTTATATGTTTTCAATCAAGTTCATATTAAAATTAGCCAATTTCATTGAATAATTTGTTACGTACTACCGAATAATGTTTTGTTTTTTTTTTCACATCAAATTCAGATGAAAGAAACCTCAATTTTCTAAATAATACTTACGATTTATACGAATAATGCTTTATATTTCACTGAATAATCTCATAGTTCATGTGTTACGATAAAAAAAATTCTTCTATAAACGAATAATCATTAGAAACGAATAATGCTTGAATCTCATTGAATAATGTTTCATGTGTAACGTATAAAATTAACCATCTCAGATTTCTCTAAAAAAATGGCAATTGTAATGAATAATATTTAGAGATTCGCCGAATAATACTTGTATTAAGAACTCAATAAATAATATCGAAAACCTTAGAACTCAATCACACATTGATTTCGAATTACAAAATACACATATTCCATTGATTAAGTATTCAGAATTCAATTAATAGTACGGATCGACAATCTCATCTCCTACTCTTATTTCGAATTACAAAATACACACATTCCGCTGAATAATTATTAAGAATTCAGCATAATTCAACGAATAATATCGACCAATCTCATCTCTCGATTACAAAATACACATATTTTATTGAATAATTATTAGATATTTACCGAACAATGGTTGAATTAAAAAATAAAATCACTCGATCGAAACTTTATTGACCGGCCACGAAGATCAGTCCTGGTCTTTGACGGTGGAAGAGAAGAGCGGCGTCGTGCTTGGTCTCAGATTGTAAATCGACACTATGGAAACAAATCTGATGGAAATTGGGAATGGGAATTGCACCGACAAGGAAATGGGTCCGATTGAGAGAAGAGATTTCAGATCAAGAAAGCAGAGGAGTTGGGGAGGGGGAACCAGAGGAAGTCGTTGCAGGAGGAGGACACCAGAGACGACGAAGGCGAATTGGAAGAGGGATGAAGGACCTCCTCCACCGGCAATTGGGAATTAGAAAGCGAATTGGAAATTGGGAATGGGAATCGCACCGGGAAGGAATTGGAAGGCGAAACGTATCGGAGTTTGGAGAGGAAAGAGACGCTAAAGATGAATGAAGAACCGAGCCCCATCGCCCGACTGAGAAGGGATCTCAAAGATTAGGTTCCCACCACGTCTTCTCCTTCCTCTCGATCTCGCCATAACTAGAAGGAATAGGACGAGAGGGGCCCAGTCATCGGTCGTCGCTGGCCTTCGCCTCTCGCCGCCTGTATCTATGCTCACTTCTCCGCCGCACCTCCATGGATCTGCCTTCGTTGTCCGTCCCTGCATTCGACTCCGCCATTGTTGTGTGCTAGACTTCAATATCGGGTTGTTTCGAACAACCTCTCTCCACATCCATGGAGGCTACTTCAAATAGACACTTTTTGAAGATGATAAATGGACAAATTAAATTAAAAGCTTGATGAGACTGAGAGCACGCTTGATTGAGGAGGATTAGGCAAATTGTGAAGATCTGAAATTTTAGATTTCAGGGAGGATTGTTGAAGAGATTGTACCCACGCCCAAAGATAAGTGTGTGGGGGGTTAATTTTGAATGGGGCCCATCATTTTTTAATAAAAAATAGAAAAAATTGAATTAATCCCAACCCTCAATTCCATCTCAATCAAAGGTCTAGATTTGTGCACAAAGTACAACATAAGCCTTGTGCACAAATTACCTATTCCCTATATATATGTGTGTGTGTGTGTGTGATTTAATTTCCGCATTGCATTACACATTTCATCTTAGGGATAGGATGCTTATTATATGCCTCTTAGAGTGTGTTTACACGCGCGCATTAGTGACCTGATGATTGACCCAGATCCCCCTCTTTTTTTTTAGATTCAGGTACCTGTTTCACTCCTTGATTTCGTGTTGTTATGACGGGGTCCATTCATATGGCGGAGAGTGAGTGTTGAAACATGACTTCACCAGACTTACACTTTTTGGGATTTCTTCCTACTTATACTCTGTTTGACTCGGCCTTGGCGCAGAACTGGTTGTATCGTTTTCAGAACTTATGTCCTTTGCATGATAAAATATTTTCCGCGTTGCAGACTTAGAACAGGTACAGGGGTTTACCCCGGGGTCTCCAACGGACTTTCAGGAATCGGGTGCGAAATCCCGCTTTAAAATACAAATCTTCGATTTCAAACCTTCAACCTGTACTCGGAGCGCAAGATCCTAACGAGGGGTTTTATCCCTCGAAACGTAACTCGGGAATCATAATCCCGGGCCGTTACATTTATAACATTTTATAATAGGGCTAAACCACTATGAGTAAAAGGGTTGAACCACTATAAGTAAAAAGGCTGAACCACTAAGAGTAAAAGGGTTGAACCACACGAGTAAAATGGTTGAACCACACGAGTAAAAGGGTTGAACCATTATGAGTAAAATGGCTGAATCAATAAGAGTAAAAGGGTTGAATCACTATTAGTAAAAGTGCTAAACCACACGAGTTAAAAGGTTGAACCACTATGAGTAAAAGGGCTGAACCACTAAGAGTAAAGAGGCTGAACCACTGAGAGTAAAAAGGGCCGAATCACTAAGAGTAAAAGGGCTGAACCACTTCTTGATAACATCGTGAACCACTTATTTATAACTTGTGAACCAATTATTGTTATTTTTTTTCAACAAAACATATACAAAGTGGGTGTCTATGTGTAGATAAAATTAAATTACGGCAAAAAATATAATTTTTTATATTTTTTTAACAAGTTAAAATGCCAAAAAATGATTTTTAAAAGTTCATATAAACACTTTTCACATGTACATAGTTTCTAATTATTTAATAAGTTGGCGCGTGAAATTAATTATTGTGTGTAATTTGGCGCGTGTACATGTGAGAGTGGGGTGTTACTAATTAATTTGGGTGAGTGTTACTAATTAATTAGGGGAAGCCGCTTGTCTCATATTTTTAATTCACTTTTGCACATGTGGACCAATCAAATTGCTTCTTTCCTTCTCACCCTAACAACCCTTCGCACCTGAACCTCAACCTATATATAAAAGAAAAAATTTGCAAAATAGGCACTTTTTTTGGACGAATTTGCAAAATAGTCACTCTTTTGGACAATTTAGCAAGATGTCCCCGATATATACCGTTTTCCAAATTGTAACAAGCGCTCTCTCTCGTACTCGCCCTCTCGCCCTCGCTCGTCGCCGGATCTGGAGGCGAAGATTCGACGTCGCCGGCCATGGCACCTCATTCCCAGTCGTCTTCGTCGATGAGGAGCAACACTTCGCAGCGTGGCGATCCAGGGCCGAGCTCCTCGCTCCTCACTCCATCATCGTCTCCTCGTGCTCGGGAAGAGTCCTTGCCATTAGAGGCGCAATTGGACGACGACGACGACGATGTTGCTCGAATCTCAAATCGGAGGCGCAATTGGACGGCGCAATTCCGACGACGATGTGGCTCCTGGAATTCGAGATCTCAGATCTGTTTCTCCGCCTCCTCTTCCCTCTCAAATCGCCGCCTCTAGGTATAAATCAGAGCGTTTTTTTTTGTTTTCGAAATTGATCATTGATATTTGCTTGACTACTTCTGCTTTGGTTGAATTTCTATGAAATTGGTGTTTGCTTCTCCCCGTTCTGCCCACTAGATAACTGCGAAACTGGTGGCTCCGCCTTCCTCCGTTTTCCAGATCTGGATTCTGAAATCGAGGTATCTATTTCTTCCTTGATTGCTGATTTTAGGGTTTCTACTGTACCGAATCTTCGCCTCCATTACCTTTGCCTCTTCTTCCTCTTCCTCTCTCTCTTCGTCGACATCGATTTGTGCACTGAATTTCAAAATTGCTTGATTTGTGCACTGAATTTGTCCAAGAAGTAGGACAACATAAACTTCAAAGAAAAAAACAGAATAGTGAAAGGGAAATCAAGCTTACTAATGGTTATCAAATTTTGAGCTTGATTTTGATCTTTGTATGTGGCGGCCGCTTTTGTATTTTGATTCTTCCTTTTTCCTTTAAAAAGATGTGGAGCCATGCTAACTGCATCATGTTGAAAGCAAACCAGATTAAATCGTAAGCCCTATCATGCTCATTTTCTCATCATAGTTGATGAATGTTGAAACCGTTGTCTTCTTTTACTCTATACCAAATCCTTTGTCAACTATTGAGGTTGTTGCTGCAATATGATGCAACATTTGATTGCTGACTGAACTTATTCATAATCCACTACTCTACTGTTGCTTTGATTTGTGCAATTTATGCTTTTTTAGGCTTTTTGGCTTGTGATTTTGGTTTTTGGTAAAAAAGATTGAAATCAAGTCCTTTTTTCTTATTGAATGAATCAAATTTTTTGCTTCTTAGATCTTAAAAATGACTTTGGTTGCTCGAATTGTGGTTCTGAAATGCTCTGTGTTAACCTAAATATCATATGTTTAATCTTCTCTATTGGCGCTTTGCTGACAATTTTGCTTGTTGTGTATGTTAATTTTCTTTGACAATTTTTTATTGCTTGCTGAAATTGAACGATAAGCTGTTTATGGCTTTGTATTTCCTCATTGGCGTGTGATTGTGATTGTGATTGATTGCTTGCTCTGTGTTGGCTTGCAGTTTAGTTGCTTTGTGTTTCGATTTCTTTTGTTCGTCGCGTTCTATATCTGCTGATTTGTGTGTTGTTTCTTGTAACTACCTGTGCTGATTTCTTTTGTTGCTTGCGTGTCATTGTGATTTTCCTTGCCGAATACTACTGGCTGCTGCTACCTTGTGGAGCCTTCAGAGATTGAAGCAGCAGCAATAAGAAATATGCTAATTCATCAAATCGTCGTTGTTGGTCAGGTTTGAAACACTCGTCTGATCTTCAATTTGCAATTGTGCGGTCTTAGCCTAAATTTTGTGCCTGACTAGTGACTACTGAGCCATTCAGAACCAACGCCGTCTTGGGGCTATTATTGTTCCAAACAAAGAAGAGGCCTTGGCAGCTGTGAAGAAATTATCGCTTGTAAATGACGACGCAACTGAGCTTAACAAGGAGACCTTAACCAACATGTTATGTCAAGAACTGCAGATTTGGTAAGTTATGAAGTCGATTCTGTAAGTAAGTAATTTATTTTTTCCGGCACTTGAAGCGCATAATGCAATGCTTGCTTACATCGGCTTATTTGTTTGGTTTTGTAGGACTTCATCGTGCTCCTTTAAGGTCGGCTCTATTGTAAGATGTTCAAAGCAGAAATAAAAATGCTAAATAATGCAAAATCACAAAAATTGAGGTGCTAATTCATTGCAGATTGATAATGGGTTGACGACACCAACCATGAAAGTTGGAAGAGACAAAGTTGCACATCGTTACAAAGACCAAATAGCCAAAATGTTCAACTAACTGTTATACTACGCTTTGTAGACATTTACCGGTGGTGATCAGCACTTGTAAAAGGGTGTATGTTGTTGTTTATTTTGTTTATTTGCAAATACATAGTGCTGCTTGATCAATCCAAATTACTTGTAGTTTAATAAGGTATACGTAATCAACTACTCATATATTACACGCACTTCAAGACTCTCAATCATTGTTCATTGAGAAGGTGATACACAGATTTGTATCGAAGCATATAATGGAGTATCAAAAGTAACGAGAGACTAAAAACTCTTAAAAAGGAAAACCCATTTCCACAAGTACAAAGCTGCACCTAGCCCATAACACAAAGTAATAACAAGAACCACATCTGATTTTGGAAGAGGCCGCATTGATAGAAGCTAAAGATTCAAAACCAACTACATGAAAAACCAAGATAGGAAAAAGATCAAAAGATTGAAATTTTGCTCAACATCATCTTATTTTTTCTCAACTATAGGTTATTTTTGCACAACAATTGAGATTTGTGAATTTGTTCTCAACATGATCTTATTTTCTCTCAATATAATTTCATACTTTCTCAATAAATTATTGCACAACATGCTCTTATTTTTGCTCATCAATACTTTATTTTTGCACAACATTTGAGACTTGCGAAATTGTGTCTCAACATGATCTTACTTTTCGTAAATATAATTCTATAATTTTTTAATAGATTATTGCACAACATGGTCTTATTCTTGTTCATCAATAGACAATAATTACACAACATGGGAGATTGGTGAAATTTTGATCAACATCATCTTATTTTTGCTCAACTATAGATTATTTTTGCACAACAATCGAAACTTGTGAATTTGTTTTCAACATGATCTTATTTTCTCTCAATATAATTCCATACTTTCTCAGTAAATTATTGCACAACATGCTCTTATTTTTGCACGACTATGTTTTAAGAGTTGCACAACTCTGTTGTAAGAGTTGCACGACTCTGTTGTAAGAGTTGCACGACTCTGTTGTAAGAGTTGCACGACTCTGTTTTAAGAGTTGCACGACTCTGTTTTAAGAGTTGCACGACTCTGTTTTAAGAGTTTCACGACTCTGTTTTAAGAGTTGCACGACTCTGTTGTAAGAGTTTCACGACTCTGTTTTAAGAGTTGCACGACTTTGTTGTAAGAGTTGAAACAAAGATTGTTGAATTGAATGGGAGCCTTCAAGTGTTTGGTGAGATGGCGAAGAGGTACGATGAGCTTGAGGTTAGGGTTGCTAATTATGAAGCTTTGTTTGAGAGGTTGCAGTCAAACCCTGTCAAACCTGATGTTAAGGACACTTTTGCAAAAGTTGATGACGAAAGTGTTAGTGGTTCTAAGTGTCAGGACACACCTGTGAAGGCTCGTGATAAGCACATTGCTGGTAAGACTGCGAGCTCTCCTGTGGTATTTCATCATGAAAGCACCAGTGGTGGTAAGTGCCAGGGCACACCTGTGAAGGCTGATGATAAGCACATTGCTGGTAAGTCTGCGAGCTCTCCTGTGATAGTTGATGGTGAACATGTCAGGTCTGGTAAGCCCCAGGACACACCCGTGAAGGCTGATGATAAGCACGTCCCTGGCAAGCCCAACTGCACTCTTGTGAGAGGCGATGATGAACGTGTCAGTGGTGGTGAACCCCAGGCCACACCTGTGAAAGTTGTTGTTGAAGATGTGAACAAAATTTTGAATGATGTTGTGTCTGATCTTCAGCAGTCTTTCCCTGACGAGGAGTTAATGTTCAAATCATCTGCCGCTTCTGGTGAAGTTGTGCCCGTGTCTTTGCCTTCATTGAGTACTGAGGTTCCAGGAGTGGGTAAGGAGTCTCCATCTGTTGTTGCTGACACTGATATTAATGTTTTTGGAGATGACGTTGGGATTCCAGCAACTTCAGCTGAAGTGCCTCAATCTACAAAGTGTGAAGGGGAAGGCGCTGGTGGTAAAGTTGCTGGAGTTACGGTTGACCCATCCCTGGAAAAGTACATTTGTCTGTCTGACAATGAGGATGACAAGGGTGCAGGCGTTGATTGGGATTCGTTCTCCAAGGATCCTGCAATCCAAATCGAAGTTGACCAACTAAAGGCTTCCAATCTTATCCCATCAAACAATACATTCTTGTATGGTCCAGTTGTGGAAGTGAAGAAAGTGAGGATGCCAAAGCATGCCCCTAAGAAATCATTGATCAGCTCGGAAGATCATGAATTTATTTATGGACTCGTAAAAAAACAAAGGTATGGTTTATTTTTATGTTTAGTATTTTGTATGAAATGTTGTTGTTATTGTATAAGTTACAACATCTTATGCTATATATATATATATATATATATATATATATATATATATATATATATATATATATATATATATATATATATATATATATATAGAGTATGGATCATATGTACTCAACCCTTAACGTGTATCATGTACACAAATCTGGGCCATTGAATTAAGAAGATCAACGGATGAGATTAAAAGTAACTTCTGATTATTCGATGGTATTGAGAGATTATTCGGTAGAATGAAATTATGCAATGGTATTGGATGATTATTCAGTAGAATAAAATTTACATTTTTTACAGATGAATAATTACGTGAATACAGATGAATAATCATGAACAAATAGATGAATAATTTCTGAGTACATGATACGCGTTAAGGGTTGAGTACACCGGAACCAACCCCTATATATATATATATATATATATATATATATATATATATATATATATATATATATATATATTTGCTTTGTGTACTCTTTGGAAGGAATTTTTCCTTTGTTGGTCCAATCTCAAGGGTTGATAGAAAGTTTTTCCAGCGGATTTTATTGAAGAATATGTGGTTTGATTGTCAGGTAATAACTGGTTGTATTTCTACATTATATATATATATATATAATGTAGAAATACAACCAGTTATTACCTGACAATCAAACCACATATTCTTCAATAAAATCCACTGGAAAAACTTTCTATCAACCCTTGAGATTGGACCAACAAAGGAAAAATTCCTTCCAAAGAGTACACAAAGCAAATATATATATATATATATATATATATATATATATATATATATATATATATATATATTTGCTTTGTGTACTCTTTGGAAGGAATTTTTCCTTTGTTGGTCCAATCTCAAGGGTTGATAGAAAGTTTTTCCAGCGGATTTTATTGAAGAATATGTGGTTTGATTGTCAGGTAATAACTGGTTGTATTTCTACATTATATATATATATATATATATATATATATATATATATATATATATATATATATATATATATATATATATATATATATATATATATTTGTGGATTACTTTTTATTGTATTATTTGATTGTTGAATTCACTTTTTTATTACTTTGTTTAGCATCTAGAAGCAGATTTGATTCACATTAGGAAGCGCATTCATGAGGACCCTGTCAAGTATCGAGATGTTCTTGTTCTTGATTGGCTATTTTATCTGAAGTACCTTCCCGACTATGCCTCATGTTATGGGGAAGACATAGATCTTGAATCCAGCATTGAGGATTATTTTGTCGGTACGTGCCCTGCTGATTATGGGAAGCCATGGGCATTGGTAAAGAAAATCTACACAATTTTCAACGTTATAAACAAGCATTGGGTGGCATTGGAGATTAAAATTGAGGATAGGGTAATCAATGTGTTCGATTGCAATGTTCCTGCTGTTAGGGAAGGCGTTCTTGACGACCAATTGCAACCGTTTGCTATTTGGCTCCCAATTCATTTAGCAAAGGCTGGGCTATTTGAAAACTTCGATTCCTCTCCTTTCCAGCTATACATGGTTCCTGGGTTAATGCATGATTCTACTGAGTATGTATTTCTTATCTTGTTTTGTTCTTTGGTTACGTTTAGATACTTATTATTTATATTCTTACATTACATTGTTTCTTTCTTTGTCTATAGGGCTTCATGTGGTGTGTTTACATTAAAAGCGATTGAAGCTTCTGTATTTTTGGGAGATGTTAAAAATTTCAACAACGAAAAGATCTTTCGTTTCAGAGAACTCATGTGTGCAGATCTGATCAAAGAAACTTGGAGTTTTAAATTTTAGAATGAGTAGTTGGATAGGTTGTTGTTGGGTAAGTGATGAAGTTCGGATGTAATCTGACAAATTAAGTGCTCAAGATAGATAAGAGAACATTATGGGCTGACACCAGCTGCGTAAGTACGAAAATAGTGGTGACACTGATGTTAGTTTCAAGCAGTGTTGAGACTGTTGTTGTATTTTGCTGAACATTAGGTTAAATTTTGCACAAACATTGATCTTTGTGATTTTTTTTCTCATTATGATCCTATTTTTCGTTAATATAATTTTCTACTTTTTAAATATATATTTTCTTACGCTGCTCTCTTGTTTTTGGTCATCGTTCGAATTAAATTTCATACCATGGTCGATTGGTGAAAATTTGCTCAACATGATCATATTTCTGCTGAACAACAGGTTAAATTTTGCAAAACAATTGATCTTTGTGAATTTGTACCCAATAACATCTTATTTTTGCTTAATATAAATTTTGAATCTTTAAATATATATATATTTTTACGATGCCCCCCTTTTTTTGGTTATCGTTAGAATGAAATTGCATACGATGGTCGATTAGTGAAAATTTGCTCAACATGATCATATTTTTGTTGAACAATAGGTTAAATTTTGCACAACAATTGATCTATGTGAATTTGTTCCCAATATGATATTATTTTTCCTTAATATAATTTTTGAATTTTCAAATATATTTATCTCATCATGTTGTCCTTTATTTGGCCATAATTAAAATTAAATTGCACACCATGGTAGATTTGTGGAAATTTGCTCAACATGATATTATTTTTGCTGAACAATAGGTTAAATTTTGCACAACAATAGAATTTGGACGAAATTGGTTGTTGGTTTATTTTAAACCTCAAGACATGAGCCCTTGGCCCAATAACTGATGAAAGAAGTTGGCCCAAGTCGGTAACTTTATTTAAAGCGGTGTTCTTCCTCGTTTCTTCAATAATCCAACGTTATTCAAACCCTTTCCACTGTCTTCATCCTTACCCTCTCTCCAAGTCTTTTCGTCGTCCTCCACAAGCTCTTCCTCTTTCCAGAGTCTTCTTTCCAAGGTGCGCCCTATTTCTCTCCCTTTCGATCTCCTGTAAACTGTATAAAATCGGTTAGGGTTTTTACATTTTGCAGCAAGTTTTATTTTGGTTTTTCCTGATTTTTAGATGAGTTTTACATCATCTTTCAGTCGGTTAGGGTTTTGATTTCAGCAATTTATATGATTGTATATTTATTTTATGTTGTGTATGTTTTGTATCCTTAGATGGCACTTCCAATTGAAGTTCAAATTGGTTACCATTACACTGTTGGGTCTTTTGAAGTGGTAATCACACCAAGGCGGACGCCTGTTTATGGACCTAGCATCTTGCACGTGGCTATCAATTCTGAAAGGATCTCGGAGCTGTTCCTGGACCATTTCACTGAGTGGAATGGGTTGCCGATGTCTTACTAATAGTGTAATCAGTTGTTAAATGAAGCAGGGGTCACTGCTGTGGTTCGAACTCAAGTAGTCAACCTGATGCTAATGGATAATACTCACAGGTGGTTTTCAGGCGATGCTGAGTTCGTTGAATATGCTCTTTGCCCTGATCTCATTATCGATGTACCTTTCATTGAAGAATCTAAAGATGACATGAGCTCTGATTCAAGCTCTCAATCTGAGATGAGCATAGATTCTGAAGAGCATGTGGATCCCCCAGCTTCTCCAGAGGATGTGGACCAGTGCTCTATATGTCTTGATCTGATGCTTCCATCAACGCCGACCCTTCGGTCACTGTGTGATCATACCTTCCACACAGGGTGTATTCTAGAGTGGTTGTCGTATGAACCCATTTGTCCACTATGTCGATCACCCTTTTAGGCTTATTTGTAATGTATATTTGCTTTGAGAAGACATTGTAGGTGCATCTATTTTCTGGTAGTTAAGCTAATGGAATGTATGGTATGAATGGAAGTTGGTATCTGACACCTTTTTGTATATGATTTCCATTCTAATCATACCAATGTATTTTGTAACTATTAGTCCTAATTGGTGTTTGGAAATGTATAATATTAATGAAATTCGTGCACTGTTAAATTTGTTTGTGTATGATTCTGTGTTTTTCATGCCCAAAGTATTATTAACATTTATTGTCTGATTAGTTTAAAGTAATGTCGACACCATAGTTGTATTTTTTGATTTTGCATTGTGTGTGGTGACACTAGGTGTTTGGTGTCCCAAGTAGTGCTGACACTGATATCAGTTACAATTAGTGGTGACACTGGTTTCCCCCCATCCCCCCCTGATATTCAAGTATTGTATTCTATGATTTTTGAAGTGTATGTATTTGTATTTTTTTTATTTTATAGTGTATGTGATGGACACTATGTGTTTGAGATGCAAAGTATTGGTGTCACTCATATTATATTACAAGTAGTGATGACACGAGTGTTGTATTTTTTTATTCTTAAGTGTACGGGGTGAAAGAGGTGTTATTATTGTTGACATTGTGGGTTATAATAGTTTGAATTTGTGGTGTCACCAGTTTGATCGTTTTTTGATATTTGAATTTCATGTGGTGACACTAGGTGTTTTAGACCCAATGTAGTGCTGACACTTATACTAGTTACAAATATTGGTAACACTACACTTGTATATTTTTATTTCAAAGTGTTTGTGGTTGCCAGGAGTGTTTAATGCACATAGTATTGACACCAGACTTGTATTAGTTACAACTAGTGGTGATAGCAGTCTTCTATTATATGGTTCTGCGAGTGTATGTTGTGTAAGTTAAACTTGCTCAACAATAGATTATTTTTGCACCACAATTGAGACTTGTGAAATTTTGTCCATTATGATTCAATTTTACTTGTCAATCTAATTTTATAGTTTCTTAATAGAGTGTTACACAACGTGGTCTTAATTTTTTCAATGATAGAATAAAGTTACACAATGTGTGGGGGTGATTGGAGTAATTTTGCTCAACATTAACTTATTTTTGCTCAACAGTAGTTTATAGTTGCACAACAGTAGTTTATAGTTGAAATATTATCATAATGATTATATTTTTTGTAAATATAATTTTAAAATTTTCCAATAGTTTTGTTTTTTGCACCATGTTATTATTTTTGCTCATCATCAGATTAAAATTTCTGAACATTGGCTATTGGTAGTAATTTGCTAAACACAATCTTATTTTTGCTTATCAACACATTAATTTTGCACAAATGTTTAAATTGTTGATATTGCCTTCAACATAACTGTTGGGCTTTGTTTATAGATGCCCGACCCATTTCCCGCTTATTTATACTGTGCTTAAACGTTGTTCAGATTGTCTGCAAGTCGTTTCATCTTCTTCTTCTTGTTCATCTTCATCCTCTCTCGTTCTCATCAAGATTTCTTGCTTTCAAGGTGCGATTCCTGTTGTGGTATGTACTCCTTTCTGTTTTCTTCCTTAAAAAAAAAAACGTTATCTGTTATTTTGATGTACTGCTTCAGCAAATTTTTTATTGTTGTATTCTCCGATTTTCGTTGAACTTCCCCTTGCTTTTTAGTCTATTAATGTTCATATATTGGTGTTGGTCTTGCTTATTTCCTATTGCATTATATTCCGTTGGTGTTATGTGATTCTTACTGTCATTAGAAGTCATCAGTTAGGGTTTTTCCAGTTTTTCAGGAATTTTTTCTCTTTTGTCTTTCTCTAATGTTTATTTCTTAATAATATCGATTTAATGTTTTATTTTAAGTCAATGTCTAATGTATGAGTATATTTTGATTTTGTCTCTGTAGGTTTTCTCTCCTTCAATGGCATTCCCAACCTATACTGAACTAGACTACGACTACATCGTTGGTACTTATGAAGTTGAAATATCAGGATTTGAGTCATACTGGTATGGACCTAGTCTACTTGTTGTGGCCATCCACTCTGACAGCATTCCCTTAACATTCTATGACACGTCTACTTGGAATGGTTTGTCTGTGAGTCTAGCCCGCTGCAACGAAGTGCTACAGGATGCAGGAGTAACTGTTGAGGTTAGAACCTAGGTAGCCAATCGGCTTCTAATGGATTACACTAGAAGTTGGTTTGACGCCGATGCTGATCTTGTTGAATATGGTCTTTGTCCCAACATCAACATCAATGTACATTTTTATGATGAGTCTTCGTCTGATTCAAGCTATGAGTCCGACATAAACGATGACATTCATATGGAGGTTGACCAAGCAGATCCTCCAGCACCTCCAGAGCCTATGGATGTTGACGGATTAAGGGAGATATATCACCTTGATCTTGATGATGAAGAATGTACAATTTGCCTGCTTCCAATGTCCGAGTCAGATCCTGTTCTTCAAACGCCATGCCAACATCACTTTCATCCAAATTGTTTACGATCTTGGATTTTAGTTCAAAACAACTGTCCTCTTTGCTGAGCAGAATTCTAGCTTTAGTTGTTATAAGTGTAGTATGTAATTTTGTATGGTACTGATGTAACCTAAAATACATTTTATGAATGAAATTTGTCCTTGATCACATTTCTTTCTGATTTATATTCAAATTATGGTAATCTTTGACATTTAAGTAGGTCATTTGGTGTGACACTAGTTGATCATATTGGTGGTTTCTGCTATTGAAGTTTATGGCTTGACATTTTCTGATATTAAAACTTATGTGTGTGACACTATTAGGGTAAGTTCCAAAGTAGCGCTAACACTGATATTAGGTACATTTACTTGAGACCCTGGGCTAGTATTCTTTTTGTGATTTTCAAGTTTATGATGTTGCACGAATTGGCAAGTGTTCAAAGTCTTTTTGTTACATTGTTGGTTAGAGTAGTTGGATCTATTGGTGACACTATTGTTATAATTTTGGTTGTTTTCCGTTTTTGATGTATTTGTGATGACACTAGGTGGATAAGGCCAAAAGTAGTGCTGACACGAGTTAGGTAATGTCTTCCAATTGTAACTGTAACTCAAATAACTGTAATCCGTTTTCAGTTTATAGTTTACAGTTTTGACATTTTTTTTATAGTTACTCTGAAATAAACTGTCACAAATAACTGTTACTCGTTGAAAACTGTCTAATTGTTGCCTATATATATCCAGTTATCATTCTTTGTTATCCATTGGCGCTTGAAAACTGGTTTTAACAGAAATACATCCCTCTCTAAAAAGATGAACTATGGTAACACTGTCGGCTTTTGCACGAGTTTCCATCAATTGATGGACGTGCTGGATAGTGTTGTTTACCCTGGTTATCACATGAATCTAGTTGATAAAGCATGCGAGACTAACAAAGAGGCTCGCAGGGCCGAGTTGTTGGAGGCTGTCGTGGTTCATTACACATTATATGAGGAATCACAAAGATCCATAATAGCAACTGAACATCACATCCGTATTGCGTCCAAAGATGAAGATGGTGAAGCATTATCAAAGGTGATATTCAAAGTTTTATCCATAAATTTTTTTTCCATACTGTGATTGAGTCTTGTCTTTTATCTTTTTATATAGATGGAAAGAGAACTGGGCAATCAAAGACAGTTGTTTGAAGACGCAAAGGACAATCTAATGGGGTGTGTTAAAGAGGTTTTAGATGCAGAAATGGAAAGGAGGAAGAAGATTGATGACTTCTTAGGACTGTAGTTCTACTATATTAATACGTAATAACATTGGTACTTATTTATATGTTGAATGTATTTTTTTTTGTTATTTTAGTTTATATGTGTTCCATCCTAATGATATGATGCAACATATTAATATCATAATAATCATATAATTATTTTGTAATTTCCTTCTTCATATTTCAAATTATAAATTGGGATTGAAGTTTTACGTCTATCCTTTGTTATACTGCGGACACATTTGATTAGTTTGTGGATTGTTTTGGTAAAAGTAGTGCTGACATTGTTTAACTAAGTTTTTATGTTACTTGTAATTTGCTCAACATCGTCTTAGTTTTGCTAAATAATAGTTTATAATTGCACAACAACCGAATGGACATTACTAAATCAACTGTTTGAATAACATAGACCACTTGATTATAAGGGCAGAGAATTGTGCTGACACATTGAAGAACAAACACAACTGTTTAGAAGCAGTTATAGTTGTATGCATCTTGACAAATACTATCCATAAAAAAACCACAGGGACAACAAACGTCTTAACGGGTACGAGAAAATTGACCACAGGGACAACACCTGTCTTAATTGGTACGAGAAAACTTTTCAGAAGTGATGTGATCTAGATTCATAGATTTTTCCTTTATTTTTCTACCAAAAAAAATGTCCCACATCGATTGTAAACACTTAAGAGGCAACAATTTTCTCCTATATATTTTGTAAGGCTTGCCATTTTCTAATACTAGTTGAATTTTTGACTTAAAAGTTGAGCACATTTGCTTCCATTGATTCCGGGGTAAGGATAATGTTTTTGGTGAGATGCTAAAAACAAAACCCTTTGGTGAGATGCGGAGGGAGATACCCTAGTGAGAGGCGAAGGTGTCGAAGGGTCGAGATCCTCAGAGTGCGATTCCGAGAGGATTGAGATCGAGTGTGGGAGGTTCAAGGGTGAGAGGCCTGCGAATTTTGCCATACATATCCGGTTACTAGTAGAAAGTTCATCTCTTCAAATAAAGGAGGAACCTCGTCGTCGATCCTGGCGGCTCGGAGAGTTCCCGAGCACATCAAGTGGTATCAGAGCTTTCGGCCAGGGTTCCTCAATCTTTTTGTGTTGTTGTCACAAGCATCCACAACCATCCGTTGGAGTTTTGTGCATGAACCAACCATTGAAGTGCATTACGCAGATCCAACGTACAGGGGTGTAATGTACCATTTGGAAGGGCCTTATGGATTTGAGAGCTTTTGCGGGACCGACCATCGATGCCTTACGCAGATCCAACGTACAGGGGCGTATCGTATTTTTCGGAAGGGCAACGCAAGATTCAAGGACGAATCTTTTTCAAAGGAGGGGAGGATGATGTGATCTAGATTCATAGATTTTTCCTTTATTTTTCTACCAAAAAAAATGTCCCACATCGATTGCAAACACTTAAGAGGCAACAATTTTCTCTTATATATTTTGTAAGGCTTGCCATTTTCTAATACAAGTTGAATTTTTGAGTTAAAAGTTGAGCACATTTGCTTCCATTGATTCCGGGTTAAGGATCATGTTTTTGGTGAGATGCTAAAAACAAAACCCTTTGGTGAGATGCCGAGGGAGACACCCTAGTGAGAGGCGAAGGTGTCGAAGGGTCGAGATCCTCAGAGTGCGATTCCGAGAGGATTAAGATCGAGTGTGGGAGGTTCAAGGGTGAGAGGCCTGCGAATTTTGCCATACATATCCGGTTACTAGTAGAAAGTTCATCTCTTCAAATAAAGGAGGAACCTCGTCGTCGATCCTGGCGGCTCGGAGAGTTCCCGAGCACATCAACCAAGATTCAGTTTCTGCCCCTGAATTCCTTTTGAAGTCATTCTTGCATGGGATTTTGCTGCCTTCATAACATCTGCGTTCACTTCATTCAACACTGAATATACTATATCTGTCAGATACTTCACACCTAGATTTGAAATATTCTTGAAATTGCCCTTTTCCAATCCACACTTGTACCCTCTCTCTGTCCCAAAGAAGGTCTCCATGTGCCGCATGAGGCATACCCTAGAATATTGAACTTTCTCCTCTCCAGCCCATGTGATGGGGACTTTTGATGTCGTTGCATCTGACACTATTTATGCCTTTGCTAGGAGTCCCTTATCTGTTAGATAAGCAATCAGCATATCCCCCTGCATGGATTTAATTAGAATTCATGTAATTTTAATTATAAAATGAGTTGATATTTAAATGAAATTATGACAAGGAAAGAAATATTAGATATCAGTAGTAAAACTTACCAAACATTCAAAGGGCGATGTGTAGGGGCAAATTGGATCACCGCAAGATGGTGTGACATCAACAATTTGGACCATTTTGTTTTTAAAGTTGAAGACAACCATGACATAGTCTTCTGTTCGTTCAACCGTAAATACAATCTAATCAACATAATAAAAAAACAAACAGACATTAGTGATTGGTCTTGTGAACTTTATTTATTTAATTGCAAGGGAGTACCATGTCTATATCCTTCAAAGAAAGGTGTAGTGACAATGACAATACAGTATCCATGTGGAGGTTAAACCTCTTGAATTGTTCATCACAAGCTCGTAATGATACACTCGCTACATTAAACTGGATGAAGAATAGAAATTAGTAAAAAAAAATATACGAATTGTAATAACGACTAACAATGGAGTGTAATTGTAAGTAAAAATTGTAAGAATATTACAATTTTGTTGATATTGACAAAAAGTCTTGCTGGTGATTGAGCACTTTTATACTGTTCCTTGTGGTTGAGGATAGCTGTCCATGCATCAATAATGACACTAGACAAGTGGGTTTCATCCTCAAGCGTAGCCACGTCTGTTCTAACAATTTCAACATACTTGTGCTTAAACGGAATTTCCCTGCAATGTCAATCATTTTGAAGATGGATTATATGAAAATAACCTTTTACTTGTAACCGAACATACTTTAAGAAGATTAAGTTTAAAATGAACTTACCTGCTGTGTGGTGTTTTCATTGCTAAATAGGCTGAAACAGTGCGCTCAATTTCAGAGATAGGATCTGTAATGTCAACAACACGCGAGTAATATGGGCTTCTCAAAGATGCAGAAGGTTTATGTGCTCTCCTTGTAGCTTCTTCTCTCTTCATGTTATTAAGTTGGTCTGCAGCATTTCCATCAACTATGTTGATCCGCGGCGACCTTCTTGGTGGCAAGGCAGCAGGGGGAATGCATTTTATTGTATCTCCCAAAGGGTTCACTGGTGGAGTATCAGCTTTAAATTGAGTGGGTAGGGGATTAGGAGTTGCTTCAACACCCTGTTGTATTGGGGACTGCCCATGGCTGTCTGGGGGAGCCTGGGCTGCTTCATTAGCATCCTTCATTTCAACCGATGTGTTCAATGATGTCCCTTCATCTTTCTTAAAAGCAGGGTCATCTAGAAATATATCAAACGAAAATTCCCCGTCCACTTTGATATTTGATTTCATTTTTTGCTTGTTCTGATATGCCATTTCGATCTGAGTAATTCAATCTAATAAAACAGGATCTGCCTAGAATTTCTCTTGTGATTCGGTAAAATATGGGCTTACAGGGTCATTCATATTTGACATGTCAGCAGCATCCGTAGTCGTAGGTGCCTCAGAAATGACATTTTCCACCCCTAAAAGATGGTTTGCTCCATGTAGAAGCCTTTTCACCTTGTCATCCTGTTGTGGTTCAATCGGGACATTCGTAGACCACTCAGCAAAATCAGAAATAGCAGATGCAAGTGCAGAAGTCTTTTGAGCAAACAACTTTATCCAACTCTAGAAGATAACATCACATAAAAAATAAGAATAAAAAGTCATTAGTAAATATCAGAACATTGCTATACTGTACTAATATTACATTGAATTGGTTTAAATAATTCATACAAACCTCAACTGGGGGTGTCTCTTTTTCTGGATCAGCATGGTGACTAGTGCCTTCATCGTTTTGTGCAGTAGGTTGCGTACAAGCTGTAGATGGTACGTCTTGATGGTGAGGAACAACTTGACGAGCCTGGACTAAGCCACAGCCAAAGCCTCCTGTACTTATATCATCAGTTTCTCATTGGCGCAAGATTTTGTAATTTATGCCAACGAAAACCGGGAAAGAACGAGTCATTCTTCTTAGTGCTGTGCTTGTGAATAATTTCACCCTATCCATGTAAAACAACTGGCACACCAAGGGGATAAACATATATCAGTATAACGATTGATCAGGGAATGCTGACATAAAAAATACTGTAGACATGTAGATAAAAGTAGGGGGGTGACATTTGTACTATTGACATGGTAAAGAAATTAAGTTAACATCAGAGCGAAGGTTTGAAAAAAATACTTACAATCAAGAATAATAGAGGCCCTCTGAAATGGCCATTCTCTTTCTTTTCCCAGCTTCTCTTTGCATCGACCAAACTTTCCAACACAATAGCACACCAATTTAAGTCTTTCAGGTCACCCAATTCAGGAACTACTCTTATTAAATTATGGTTGGCATGTCCGTTTCTTAGTGTATCAACCAAGATAGAGTCCAGTATAACGATAAAGTTCAGAAGGAATTGATCACCACAGTCAGTGTCATCTATCAATTTTTCCATAACCATAGCTGTTGTTATATTGTCCTGGACATCAAATGTGGTTTTCCACTCTTGCACAAGATTGAAATTCTCTTTAGCTGATTTTCTTCCAACTAAAACTTTCCCCATTGGGAATCCCATTGTGATATGCACGTCTATTTCTGCAATTTTCAGTTCGGCTCCATTAGCCAACACCAGGAAACACTTGTTAGGGTCAAACTGATCCACTAACCAATATGAAAGAAGTAGTGGTAGGGTAACAATCTCCAAGTTGAACAAAAATCCAAAGCCAATATCCTCAATCATTTTCCTTTGCTTGACATTCATTTTTTTCAAGGACGACACCAGCAAGCGTGGGCTTGACCGTGATTTCAATGATGGGAGATTTTTTTGTCTAGTGTTTCTCTCATTCCTCACAACCAGCTGCCTGTTTTCTGCGATGGGTTGTATGTCTGTGGTATCTGTTTGCTCATCAGATGTTATGATATGCACAGTTGGGTTTACATGTTGAACAACTGTCTCATTAGGTGAATGGTTTTCCAGCCTTGCAATTTCAATGGTCTCCACAGCAACAATGCTAACACGAAGATCAATCCCAGGGTGCACTTCTCTCTTACTGTTTTTTCTTAAAAGCGGTTGCGAATCTTTGGATTCAAGTGATCTACAACCCTCCCCTACTTCCAAGGATTTACGAGTCTCAGTATCAACATACAGTTCATCCTTGAAGGGAGGTGAATCTCTAGATAAATCAACTACTGGAGGTTTAACTCCAGATCGTTTTGATCTTTTCGAATTTCTATTTTGACTGTCTAGAACAGGTGAATCACTTACACTCTACGAACATTTACCTATAGAATGAACACTTACAATCAATTTCTACAAATATAATTGAAGAGATGACACTGTAAGAGACTGCATTTTATGCCGAACAAATTCTCAAATCCCCAAATTATCAAATTCCCAAATTCAGCCTCCAGATTAATCACATTAACTTCAATTTATTATGCGAAAGAAATTGAAATAGCAACGGTAGGTCTTGTAAGGCTGAATAATTGCTTGATTATAAACATTAAATTCGCTTGAATAAGTGCGATTTTTCCTAATTTTCATTGAAAACTAAGCCCTAAACCGTACTCGTTCTAATTTAAACTTTAATACACAGAAAACATGAAATCAAACCTTTCGGATCTGAAGACATCTTTATGTATATGATAAATCTCTTTCTTACAAGCCTACAATCAAGCCTCGGGAAATCTCGCAGAGAAATGGAGAGAGTGGATTTAGCTCGAGAAAGAAACTAAAAGAAGGTGATGGAAAACTTCTCGAACTTGAAAAGCGTTTTGGGCATTCACACATATTTGCTTTTTATATTTTTTTTAGGAAAACCGTTTTCATTTTCTTTTTTTTTTTGTTTGCCAATAAATCGGGAATTTTGTGAGACTTTATTTATTTGTTATTATTTTACTTATAATTCCATACCTTAGATTTGCTCAACATCGTATTATTTTTGCTCAACGATAATACATATATTGTACAACAACACTTTGGTAGCAACACCATCTTATTTTTATATATTTACGCTTTTATAGTTGCTTAATAGATTATTGCTCAACATTATATTATTTTCGCTCATCAATAGAATAAAACTGCACAACATATTACAAATGGGGAAAACTTGCTCAACATCACCTTATTTTTGCTCAACGATTGTTTATATATTGCACAACAACACTTTGTTTGCAATGACAT
The DNA here is from genome assembly GCA_037127255.1 of Persicaria tinctoria. Lineage (NCBI taxonomy): Eukaryota > Viridiplantae > Streptophyta > Magnoliopsida > Caryophyllales > Polygonaceae > Persicaria > Persicaria tinctoria. The sequence continues at coordinate 30,950,473 of JBANSL010000001.1, forward strand.
CTAATTTTTATCTAATTTTGTTTTCAAAGTTGCTTTATAGATTATTGCTCAACATGCTCTTATTTTTGCTCATCAATAGAATAAAACTGCATAACATATTACAAATGGGGAAAACTTGCTCAACATCACTTTATTTTTGCTCAACGATTGTTTATATATTACACAACAACACTTTGTTTGCAATGACATCTTATTTTTATCCAATTTTGTTTTCAAAATTGCTTTATAGATTATTGCTCAACATGCTCTTATTTTTGCTCATCAATAGAATAAAACTGCACAACATATTACAAATGGGGAAAACTTGCTCAACATCAACTTATTTTTGCTCAACGATTGTTTATATATTGCACAACAACAGTTTGTTTGCAATGACATCTAATTTTTATGTAATTTTGTTTTCAAAGTTGCTTTATAGATTATTGCTCAACATGCTCTTATTTTTGCTCATCAATAGAATAAAACTGCACAACATATTACAAATGGGGAAAACTTGCTCAGCATCACCTTATTTTTGCTCAACGATAGTACATGTATTGCACAACAACACTTTGTTTGCAATGACATCTAATTTTTATGTAATTTTGTTTTCAAAGTTGCTTTATAGATTATTGCTCAACATGCTCTTATTATTGCTCATCAATAGAATAAAGTTGCACAACATATTACAAATGGGGAAAACTTGCTCAGCATGGTAAAATTTGTATTAGTACATGGTAAAATTTCAGAATTTATTCTATATTATTGAATTATTGTTACTTTTCAAAAAGATATGTCATTTAGAAATTTATAAACTGTATTATCTACTAACATTATTCTTAAATAATACTGATGATAGAATTTGTGCTGACAGCCTTATCTTGAATGCTTCATCCTCCTCTTGTACTCTCCCAATGAAAGCTTTCTATTTGTAGGTGGTCTTCCTGCTCTTTTTCTTACTATTGGGGGGTAACAATTGATAGATTTGATCACATCAGGGATGTTTCCTTCATCTTCATCCAACACTGGATATATTGTTTCTGCATATGTCATATGCCATGCGTCATTGCTGTAAAATTTTGCAACAAAATCAGACACATTTGCTTTTATGTGTGTAATGGTTGCTAGAGCATGTACACAAGGTATTTTCTCCACATCAAATACTCTGCATGTACATGTCCTCGCTGATAAATCAACTATAGCTATAGCTCCTTGACCATTGATCTCAAATTGTGATTCATTCATCTTTTCTACTCTGCATGCTCCAACTTGCGCTTGTGATTCTCTTATCAACTTAAGGATCTCAGGAGTTATTCTGTCTTGATTTGCCAGTGCTTTTTCTCTCCTGTCCAGAAACCATGATGTGAGCTTTTCCCTAGCAAACTCCACAAGTGCCACAATGGGATAATCCTTTTTGCCTTTGAAAACAGAGTTCAAACTCTCAGCATTGTTGGATGTCATCATGTTGTATCTATCACACTTTGAATGTGCTCTGGCCCATTTATCAAAACCTGCTGACACTAGATATTCTGATAGTTTTGGACAAGTTGCTTTGATTTGTGTAAGGTGGTTGTTGAACTCTTGGATAATGTAACTCTCTGCTGCTTTTTTGAACATTTTCCCCAGCTCTTTTTTCTTGAACGTCGCTTTGATGTTTTGTTTCAGGTGCCACATACATATGCAGTGTGTAGCGGTTGGGTAAGCTAAAGAGAGAGCCCTTGAAATGCTAGCATGTCTATCAGAGACAAACACTAAGTCATTTGAAGGAGGCACAACCTGCAGCAGCTGATACATAAACCATTCTCAGGAGCTGTTGTTTTCGGAGTCAACAATACCAAAAGCAAGTGGAAAGATTTGTCTATTTGCATCTTGTGCAACTGCTCCAAGTAACGTTCCTCTGTATTTGCCAGTTAGGAATGTTCCATCAACAACAACAACCTGATATATATACAAATAAAATTACTTATGTTATCAAAGTTAAGGAAATCGATGACAACAGAATTTGTGATGACACTGTTTAAGACATACCTTCTTTAAGAGGGAGAATGCTCTTATGCACTGCCCAAATGACAGAAAGAAGTACTGAAATCTATCTTCTTTGTCTTTTGAAATCAAAGCTATAGTCCCATTGTTTCTCTCCACGAGCATATGGCAAAATGATGGTAAATCTGCATAATTTGATTCTGGTGTCCCCTTAACCATTTCATGAGCTATTTTTGATGACTTCCATGCTCTCCAGTAGCTAATTTGCATCTTTTGTTCTGTTCTCATTTTATCCTCTATCTCTGCTGGTCTGTATCCAGCGTCGACACTGTGTAATTATACTCAAATTAGAATAAATCATATATTAGAAAGCAAGTTAAAATATAAATACTATCTCTTAAAAAAAAGTTCTCACCTTGATTCGATGATACTTGCAATCACAGAAGATGAAGGCTGTTTGCAGTGTTTTGTCCTGAAATCCCATGTGCAGGTGTGCATTTCCACATACACTATGACCTCATGCCAAGTTGGACCAAAGGTTTTGACATGCACTTTCCATTTGCAGTCAGGATCTACACAATGCACTCTATAATACTTTGTATCTGCTTTTACCATGCGATAACCAAATATCTCAGTTATTGACAAGATTCCTAAAGCATGCTTAACTGCTTTCCTTGATGCAAAGCTTTTGCCTACGCAAATTAAGTTTTGTGAATTGAGATTCACATTAGGCACAGTAAAGCTATCAGCATCCCAATCTCTCATGTGTGTTGTAGAATAGAATGCTCTCCATATTTCATCTGCTGAATCTTCATCACTTGCAGTGTCACTGTTTAGAGAACTCATGTCATCTCCAACATCTTCCAACATTACACCTTTCATCCTGGTGTCACCGATCAATGTCATGTTATTTTCCCCTGTAACAATATTGTTAATAGTTGGATTGCATGCCACCAACTGTAAACTCTCAGCTGAGGATGCCTGTTGATCTTCAACTTCTTCACTATTTGATTTAATGCTGACACACAACTCCACAGCAAATTTAACATTCTCTAGGTCGGACAACCTTAAAAACTTTTTCAAATCAGCATCACATTCAACAAGAAGCGGAGCTCTCAACAGTTTGAAAGGGTGTAAATGATTGAATTTCAATTCCAATGCACTATCTATATTGAATCTGTTTGAATTTTTTCAGTTAAACCCTGTAATGTTATTAGAGTCAATCATAAACACCTTTGAAGTAGTGTCTACAACAAAGGTTGGACATGAATCATTAAACAACCATTTCCCACCACATACAACCGTAATAATGTGGGTTGCCATTGTAATCTGCAGAGTATGAATTTAAGAGGATAAATACATTTAAGTAATAACAAACACAATCTGATTAAAAACGATGACATGATCAACCAAAGTGAGTAAAATACACATCTTACTTAAAAGCAACAATAGATTTGCATTGTCAAAAGCAACAATAGATTTTCACACCTTGTGCAATTTTTCTATGACTTAATTGTAGTGCTGACATTGCTCAATCAATGTTCAATAACGATGACACGACCAACCAAAGTGAGTAGAATAAACCTGTTATGAAAAATTTGCGCCAAAGGCGCAAATTTTGATGCTACTGTATGTATAAGCATAGATTTCCATACTGTTATAGCATATATAAGTATAAAATATTCTAAACAGGCATCCCCTTGTGCAATTTTATTATGACTTCAGTGAAATTATGACATGGCTTAATCAATGTTGAATAAGGAAATCTAGTGATGACATTAGCAATCAAAGTCTAATAAGGAATCAATACTTTAATATAGAGTGCATATTCAAGTGTAGTGATGACATGAACAACAAAATGAATACAATACACCTGTTGTGAGGCGAATTATATAAAAGTTGCACTTTTCATGGGAAACTTCTATGATTAAGATATACTGATTATTTGAAACAATCATATTGAAATCACATCCTAAGCAATCATAGAGATGACTTGAGCAATGTAAAATATGAATAAGCATAAATAACCATAAACATACACATATTTGATTTGAAACTTGAATATTACATTTATACAGAAAAAAAATTCTTATAAACATTAATTCATGTTTAAAAAATCAATCAAAATTTGCGCCGAAGGCGCAAATTTTGTTGCTACTGTATCTATAAGCATAGATTTCCATACTGTTATAACATATATAAGCATAAAATATTCTATACTGGCATCCCCTGTGCAATTTTATTATGACTCCATTGCATTTATGACATGGCTTAATCAATATTGAATAAGGAAGTCTAGTGATGACATTAGAAATCAAAGTCTAATAAGCAATCAATACTTCAATATAGAGTGCAGATTCAAGTGTAATGATGACATAAACAACAAAATGAATACAATACACTTCTTGTGGTGAGCTTGTATGATTAAGGTATACTGATTAGTTGAAACAATCATATTGAAATCACATCCTAAGCAATCATAGAGATTACTTGAGCAATGTAAAACATGAATAAGCATAAATAACCATAAACATACACAGATTCGATCTGAAACTTGAATATTACACTTATACAGAAAAAAATTCTCATAAACATTAATAATTCTGTTCAACTATATTTCCATACTGTTATAGCATTTATAAGCATAGATAAACACAAATTTGGCGTAATCTACACTTGTAATCACACGACTCCAATCCGTAATCACAAAACCGAACCAGTTATTTGCGCCTTCGGCGCAAATTGAAGCAATAGTCGCAAAACTGAAGCTCTAATTGCAAAACTGAAGCATAAATAAACACAGACTGAATCAGAAATCGCAAAACTCAAGTAGTAATCGCAAACCAAAAAATTCTAAGAAATTTGCGCCGAAGGCGCAAATTTAAGCAGTAATCGCAAAACTGAAGCAGTAATTGCAAAACCGAAGCATAGATAAACATAGACTGAAGGAGCAATCTCAAAACTAAAGAAGTAATCCAAAATTTGCGCCTTCGTCGCAAATTTGCGTCTTTGACGCAAATTCTAATCGACTTAAAATTCTAGTAAATTGATTTACCTGATTCTCTAGATTACACTTCAAAATCGATAGCTTCGTTGATGCCGGAATGGTAATCTCTTGCAAATCCTAGCAATCTCCGGCGAGCAGGTTGGGAGAGAGAGACAGAGCGTTCGGAGTTGGAGAGCTGTAGGAGAGAGAAAATCGGGTATTGAGAGACGGTGAAGCCTTTTATTTAGGACATTTTGCAAAAATGTCCCAAAACGCGGATATTTTGCAAAATTAGCCCATTTTCGTTGCTATTTTGCAAAACGCCCCTTTTGTATATAGTGGAGGTTTAAAGGTAGCAGTAGAAGAGTATTTATATTTTTACAAAAAACTTTTATGAAAATATCGCTGAGTTTTTGGTATTAATATGGTTATAGATAGTCATTTAGATGGAAATTACCATAAGTGATGCATTGTCCATGATTGACCATAATTTAAAAAGAAAAATGGATGGTAACAGAAAGAATAAGAAAATGATAGAAATGATATATTTTTAAAACTTTTTTTTAAAATACAAGTTAAGCTAGAATTTTGGTAGCGTTAAATCCTCCTCACCCACCACTCAATTACGTCCTTGCGGACGAGGGCCGAGAACTTCAAATGCAAAGTCAGAGCATCAAGGTCCATCACGCACCTGAGCTGAGCCACCTTGTTTGCAACATGGTTCACTTCATGGAAGATATGATTGCATGTAGCTTCGTCAAAACATTGCTCGCAAAAGGCGTGGGACATCTGTGACGATCATCTCAATCTCCCAGAGGCAACGCCACACACCAAAAAGTGAATTAATCACCGTGAGTCTGTTGCCTTCAAGCACGATCCGTTGTTATCCTAATTCGGAGTGGAGTGCTAGAGCTTCAACTATTAAGGTTGAAATAGGCCCACATAGGGAGGCACCAAAGGATGTGACTCTCAATGCCTGTAACTAGGGTTTCTGGTGTAAAAATTGGATCCCCTATGATCCAACCCTAAGCCTGTATTTATCGAATTCCCCAAAGTTGTTGTTATACATCTCTTCTGATATCTCGTGGTTCATTGTGATAGTCTTACTTTGCTGGGTGACACTGGACTTCGAGCTTTATGCTGCCTTTGACCCTCTTGCAAACAAAGTAAGATTCTCCACTAATATATATTTGCTTAGAGAACATCTTCTGCAATTTTTTTAATCTACCTGCAAGTATTCTTGAAGCGAAGTAAAGAAATTTTTTAGCCTATTAGCTCAAATGGGAGAGCAAAGTGCTCATGTACGAAGACGTGGGTTCGAATCCCACATAGGCTTGGTTAAATGCATTATCTTGAACATATTTTATCTTCCTTTTCCCATTGTATGTGTGTGGAGAGGCTTGAATTTTCTGGCCTAGTTGTGCGTGGAGAGTTGGAATTATCCCAAAGCTACTGTTGCATTTGAGATAGTTGGAATTACCTTAAATGGAATTATCAAGCACTTGGTTGCCAAACTGATACAAAATGTTATAACATCGTGTATCATAGTAGTGTCAAAAGAGTGAAAATGTAAATTAGCAAGCACTTGGAGATTAGCCTATGCAGGATTTGAACCCGCATCATGCGCATGCGCACCTCGCTCTACCACTTGAGCTAATAGGCTTACAATTTGCTAAAAACATATTAACGATAGGTGATCACAAAGTCTCATGAATGTTTTAAGTGGTTAAAGTGACTTAGTTTCATTGAAACAGGACCATCTCACCATTGCCAGATTGCCAAGTACATGATTCATTCATACATGAATACATGCAGTCAAAGTAGAGAGCTTGATCACTTGTTGGCCAAGGTCAAATAGATTATATATAGATTTCACAACTTGTTTACTGATTTTAATTGATACATAATTTTTTCAGATTATAGATGAACTGATTTTAGCTTTCAACGGATTTTTTAATACAAATTACAGATTTTAGAGCTTGTATAGATTACAACTTGTACAGATTACATATTCACTGATTTTAGCATTCAAAAGATTTTTTTTTACAAATTACAGATTTTACAGCTTGCACATATTACATATTCACTCATTTTAGCTTTGAACTGATTTTTTTTACAAATTACAGATTTTATAGCTTGCACAGATTACAGATTCAATGATTTTATCTCCCATTCTACATACAATGACCAAGTATAATCAAGAGATACATATAACTATAAAAGAAAAGATGCAACCTAAGCTTTATGTATCATACTCACATACATAGATATAAGAACGGAATACAGATTGTACATATTATAGATTAACTGATTTTATCTCCCGTTCTGCAAACAATGACAACTTATAATCAAGAGATGCATTGATGCGGGACCATCCAAGACACCTTCGGACACACCTATACTTGGGGATGGACCTATGATTCGAGCTCATGAGAATGAAGTCATCCTCAAGAGGAAGAAGAAGGCTCCACCATGGGAGAAGGTCCAAAGGAGCAAGCTTGATGGTCGTTCGTTTTTAGATTCGTTCATATACATTTGACAGCTTTTCGACGTCTCAGTAAAATGAGTCGTACGGAGTCAATATTAATCGGATTTGATCGTGCCATACCTTGTTGGAACGAGGACGAAGAGATCTACAACTTTGCTGTTGAAGGTTTTTCTAAATTCGACCTAGATCTTGGCCGAAAATCACATTCTTTGAAGCTGTCACTGTTTCCAAATTCGGCATATGTGAGATCGGTGGCCAGCATCCAACGGCCCGGAGCTGCACGCCCGCGCGCCCACTCCGCACGCCCGCGCACCTACCTGCACTCCCGCGCAAAACAGTGACAGCTTGCAAAGAATATGATTTTCGGCCAAGCTCTAGGTCGAATCTGGGAAAACCTTCAACAGCAAAGTTGTAGATCTCTTCGTCCTCGTTCCGACAAGGTATGGCACGATCCAATCTGATTAATATTAAATCCGTACGACTCATTTTACTAAGACGTCAAAAAGCTGTCAAACTGAGCATGAACGAACCCAAAACGACGACCCAAGGTGGAGCCTTCTTCTTTCTCTTGAGGATGACATCATTCTCACGAGCTCGAATCATAGGTACATCCCCAAGTATAGGTGTCGAATAGCAATAAGGAAGCTTGGTCGATTCCGAGCTTCTGCCCAGCTTGTGTCGAGCACTTTCTTCGGTGTTTCTTTGTCCTTTCTCTTGATTCAATGAGAGAAAGTCGATCGATTCGTAGCGTGGCTCATCGATTGCAAATTGGTTCTTGATCTAACTTGGTTTGCTTTGAGTTCGTCAACCTCGCGAGAGCTTGGTGATCCAGGTAATCACAAGTCCTCTCCTTGTACCTCCAAGTTGTCCGCTTGGTTGTGTAAGGTTGTAGAGGCGGGCTTTATAGTCGTTGGTATTTGGTTCGTACCCTCTTAGGAGGCTTGAGGTCTTTGCCTCGTTCTATTTTAGTTCGAATCAGTCCTTATCGGTCGTGTCTTGCTTTCAATTTCGAGTCTTTATTCTTGTTCATCGAGTCTTTGCTTCCGTTCTTGTTATTTCTTGTTTGATTGTCGAAGATCGGGCCATCCTACGGCTAACCCCGTATCAAATTGGCATCAGAGTTTTAGTTTCCGACATCAAAAGTTGTGTCTTTTGTTTCCCTAAACACAAAAACAAAAAAAAATAGAGTCTTTCTTGTTCTTGATTTTTACTTCTTGAATTTTTAAATTTGATTGCTACTAATCCTTGTGATTGTTGTGGTTGCCTTTAACCCTAAACACATCCCAAGCTGAGACCATTACTACCTTAATGGATCTATTTTGTGCCTTGAATTGATCAGCCGATCAAATTGAGTCCAACAACTTTCATTCCTACGACACTATTGGTGAAGGAGTCAATTGCCAATTAATTGTTTCCACAGTAGCCATGTTGAAGTGAAATTGTGCAGCCGATACATTTGATTAAAGCAACATCCCTTGCAATCCTATTCGGCATACACAAGAATCCAAACCCTAGTTTGTTTTCTATCTTTGGTGTAGAATAGCGGAATTGATGTAAAGTCCTCCTCGAGGGTTTCCATTCATTGATATAACATATATATAGGTTACACAGGTATTGGGCCTTAACGGGCTTTTAGCCCACTATACAATATGAAACCTATGTAATCTATCAAACCCCCGCAGTCGAAACGGGAGGTGTCCGTACAGTGAGACTGGAACGAAAATCAATGAACAATTGTCTAGGTAAACCCTTGGTGAATATATCAGCGTACTGATAGGAGGACGGGACATGTAGAACGCGGACATGTCCAATGGCAACCTTGTCCCGGACGAAGTGGAGATCAAGCTCAATGTGCCTCGTGCGTTGATGCTGGACTGGGTTGCTAGCCAGGTAGACGGCGGAGACGTTATCAGTGTAGACCAGAGTGGCCTTCTGCAAGGGGCATCGTAGCTCAAGCAGGAGATTGCGGAGCCAAGAGCACTCGGAGACGACGTTGGCAACGCCCCTGTACTCGGCTTCAGCGCTGGAGCGAGACACGACGGACTGACGCTTAGCTGACCAGGACACAAGAGTGTCATTGAGGAAGACACAGTAACCAGACGTGGAGCGACGGGTGTCCGGACAACCACCCCAATCCGCATCCGTGTAAGCCACAAGGTCAAGCTTAGAGGAAGGAGTGATGGTGGTGCCGAGCTCAAGTGTGCCGCTGATGTACCGAATGATCCGCTTCAAAGCCTGAAAGTGAGGTTCCCTAGGGGCATGCATGAACAAGCAGATCTGCTGAACGGCATAACTGATATCAGGCCTGGTGAAAGTGAGATACTGAAGAGCACCAGCGAGGCTCCTATACAATGTCGGATCGTCAACCAGAGGACCAGAATGAGCACTGAGCTTGTTGGATGTATCGACTGGGGTGGCGACGGGATTACAGTTGACCATCTTAGCCCGAGCAACAATCTCAGCAGCATACTTACTCTGTGAGAGAAAGAGACCAGACGCATGCCGCTGAACAGCAACTCCCAAGAAGTAAGACAGCGGACCTAGATCAGACATGGCGAATTCCGCACTCAGCCTCGAGATGATGGACGTTCGAAGAGCATCAGAAGAGGCGGTGAGAATGATGTCGTCGACATAGAGCAGCAGGAAAGCCAAGTCCGAGCCTCTGCGATAGATAACAGAGACGTATCCGATCGGCTGCCAGTGAAACCCAAGCGGAGCAGATGAGAGGCAAACCGCTGGAACCATGCCCGTGGAGCCTGTTTCAGACCATACAGAGAGCGCTTGAGGAGACAGACATGCTTTGGACGCTCAGCATCAGCAAACCCCGGAGGCTGAAACATGTAAACCGTCTCATTCAGATGATCATGCAGGAAGGCGTTCTTGACATCCAGCTGATGGATGCCCCAGTTGCGTGACAATGCCAGACTCAGGACCACTCGGATAGTGGCAGGCTTGACCACAGGGCTGAAGGTCTCATCACAATCAATACCGGCCTGTTGAGATCTACCGTTAACCACCAGACGGGCCTTGTAGCGCTCCAATGTCCCATCAGAGCGGAACTTGTGACGAAAGAGCCACATACAGCGAATGACGTTCGCCTCAGGAGGGCGAGGCACAAGAACCCAAGTACCATTCTTCGTAAGGGCCCTGTATTCGTCGAGCATAGCCGCCTGCCAATTCGGGTCTAGGAGGGCTGTTTTGTGGGAGGTGGGAACGGGGGAGAGGGAGGTCTGGGCGGAGGCAGAGGGTGAAAGGGAGTCGGGAAAGACGGGGGTAGGAGAGGCTAAGGGCGCGGGCGCGCCAGCACGGGACGCGGGTGCGCCAACCTGGGGCGCGGGCGCGCCAGCACGGGACGCGGGCGCGCCAACCTGGGACGCGGGCGCGCCAACCTGTGGCGCGGGCACGCGTAGGGGAGCCGCCAGGGGCGAGGTTCTTGCGGCGGGTGCTGCAAAGTGGGTTGCGGCGGGCGCCGGGCGTAGGGGAGGCGCTGATGTTGGTGGAGTGGAGGTGGGGTGTATAGCGGGGTGATGGGCGGCGGTCATGGAGACGATATGTCGGGGTCTAAAGACACCGGAGACGCTGCGGGTGTGAGGTCTGGTGATGGATGGTGGCGGGGGAGGTGGGGGAGGGGGAGACGCAGGAGCACCGGGAGAGCTCTGGGGAAGAATGAAGTGAGGGAAAGGCGACTCAGACTCTGTGGACGGCACAGGGGGTGTGGGAGACGCGAAGGGAAATCGCGACTCATCAAAGGTGACATGACGAGAGAGAATGATCTTGTGAGTCTTGATATCGAGGCAAATGTAACCGCGATGATCAGACGGGTAGCCAAGAAAGACACAAGGGGTGGAACGAGGGTGAAGCTTGTGGGGGGCAGTGGATGACTGATGAGGGAAGCATAAGCAACCAAAGGTACGAAGGTGATCATACCTAGGCTCGGCGTAATAAAGAGTCTGAGCTGGAGAGCGATTTTGCAGGGTAGTGGAAGGGAGAATGTGTAGGAGATAACATGTGGTGGATAAGGCGTGAGGCCCATAGGGAAGGGGAATAGATGCGTGGAAGAGGAGAGAGCGCATCATGTTGGTAATGGTTCTGATGATTCTTTCTGCCTTGCCATTCTGCTGAGAAGTATAGGGGCAAGACAAGCGATATGAGATCCCATTTGCGACAAAGAAGGAGTGAAAGTCTCTGTTGTCAAATTCACGACCATTGTCACATTGGAAACATTTGATGGACATGTGGAATTGTGTTTTGATGTAGGTATGGAATCTGGCAAAAATAGGAAACACTTGGGACTTGAAATGCAACGGGAAGACCCATAAGTAATGAGTGTAATCATCCAGAAACAAGAGGTAGTACTTGTGACCCTCCTTGCTAGGCACGGGAGAGGTCCAAATGTCGCTGTGAATGATATCAAATGGAGCAAGAGTAGAGGTCAAAGACCGTTGAAACGGCAGTCTGGCATGTTTGCCTAGTTGGCAGGAAGAGCATAAGCCAGAGCGTGGGTCTTTAGTACATGTGACAAGGTTCTGGGAACGGAGGACATCTAGAACGGCAGCGCTGGGATGACCCAGGCGTGCATGCCAGAGGCTGGACGACGATGCCGAGAGGGCGACCGGACATGATTGACGGGACGCAGGAGGTGGTGTGACAGGGTAGAGCTCCCCGGTGCTGTTACATCTCATGCGAGTAACCCCCGTAGTAAGATCGTTCACAGAGAAACCATAGGGATCAAACGTAAGGGAAACGTTGTTGTCAGTAGTGAACCGACGGACAGAGATAAGGTTTTTGACAATCTTTGGGGCAATAAGGACATTGTTGAGGTGTAGTGGGTGGGTTGGGGTCTGTAAATTGGCGTGGCCAATACCCGAAGTAGCAAGACGACCACCATTTCCGACGATAATAGAGGGGGCAGGGCCCTTAAAAGAAATAGAGGAGAGGTTACCTGAGGAGTTCGTCATGTGAGAGGTGGCACCAGTGTCCATGTACCAAGAAGAATCTGAAGATGTCTGCTGCGTAGAGGAGACGGCGTGATGCAGAGCTGGCGGAACATAGCCTGGATCAGGCGATGTCAGACAGGCGTGAGGGCCGGCATGTCGAGAGGTAGAGTATGGATGCATGGGGACGACGCGGGAGGGTGGCCTAGCGCGGGCGCGTTGGGGACGGCTCGGGCGCTGGGGAAGGTGCGGGGACGGCGCGGGCGCGCTGAAGCTGCCGCGGGCGCGCCTGGGGACGACGCGGGCCGAGAGAGGGAGGGGGAAGGGTGGCGGTGCAGGGGATCCGAGGATGGCGGATCCGGCGACGGTGGCCTTGGAGAGGGAGAAGGCGGCGGTGTCGCTGTGCGCGGTGTTGTCGAGAGCAGGGGCCGGAGAGGCGGCGGTGAGGAGGAAGGTCGGAGGAAGAGGGAGGATCAATTTAGGGTTCCGTTAGGAAGAAAAGGCTGTGATACCATGTAGAATAGCGGAATTGATGTAAAGTCCTCCTCGAGGGTTTCCATTCATTGATATAACATATATATAGGTTACACAGGTATTGGGCCTTAACGGGCTTTTAGCCCACTATACAATATGAAACCTATGTAATCTATCATTTGGTTATCTTGTTCTATCCTAGATTTATCTATTTAATTGCCTTATTTAATTTATTGAAATTTGTGGTAGATATATCTCATATTTTCTATCATAGATTATCAAAGGCTTAGATAGATATACTTACCAAAGTTACCCAAAGTTTCACCTATATATATTTCATAGGGCTACATATTTTATTTTCTTTCACCTTAGCATATAAATTTCAAGAGTCCTTTTTATTTCATTGTTAAGTTTCTTGCATTAGGTAAAAAAAACAAAAACAAAAAACAGTCCGAAATTTAAAAAAATAATAATTTACATTCAAAGCTTAGTCATAGGAGGATAAAATTCACTAGGGGAAAAAGTAAGCCTTAAAAAAAAAAGAGAGAGAATTGTTGAGATCTAGTGCAAGAACTTTCAAGGACCAATTTTGGTGAAATCATATAGCCCTAGTCGAAAGTCTCAAACACATACCTCCCAAACCATAATTTTTTTTTAAGCCCTACCTTGCAACTACAACATCCATACTAAGGGTTTAAATCAACAAGAGGTAAAAGTTCCAAGTTTTTCTTTTCTTTTCCTTGTTTTTCTTTTGTTTTTGTGTTGTGTCAAGTCCTCATTCAGCCTATATCGAGTCCTGTGGTATCTTTGTCGAGTCCTACGGCTGTAGAGTACGTTTTACCCCCATACCGACCCCCTCCATCCTCGGTACAGTCTCGTTACAGTGTCTGCTGAGCTCTGTTTTGGTCGATTTCGAGCCCCTTGTTGCTTGTTTCTTTGCTGTTTCTCTTGATTACTCTCTTTTGATTGTTAAGTTCTTGCTTGAGTGTTGATTTGCCCAAAGCGGATTGCCCCAACAAGTGTGACATACCAATTAGAGAGAAGAGTGTGAGCGAAATACATTGTGAGGTTGTTTATATTTTTCTAACTTTACATATTTCTTTGTTTGTTGTTTTGTGATGGCTAATATGCAGGGACGAGGGAAAGGACGATGGAAACAAGAAGAGTACTACTTCTCAGAGGACGACGACGACTTCCAAGAGGATGATTATTGGGAGCAACGTCCTAGACGAAATGATAGAGGAGGTCGATACCACTATCGAGCACCTAGAGAGTCTGCGCAAGATGGCATAGGTAAAGTAAAGCTAAAGATCCCTCAATTTTATGGTACCACCGATCCAGATGCATATATTGATTGGGAAACTAAAATGGATCGAATATGGATTTGTCATAACTTCTCTGAACATAAAAAGGTGCAACTAGCTTCCCTAGAATTTCAAAGGTTTGCTTTAATTTGGTGGGATAATCTAGTTAAAGAAAGAAGAAGAGCCCTTGATGCGCCTGTCGCTTCTTGGATTCAATTAAAAGCACTTATGAGAAGTAGGTTTGCTCCTCCACATTATGCTAGCGAGCTTAGACAACGATTAGAAAATCTTAAGCAAGGTAGCAAAACTGTTGAGGAAACCTTTTATGCTATGCAAGAAACCATGGCTAGAGCTAATGTAGTTGAACCCTATGAAGATACTAATGCTAGGTTTCTTAGAATATTGCACCCCGCCTTAGCTCATGAAATTAATTACTTTCCTTATTCTACGCCTACTGAGCTTTTACATTTAGCGATAAAGGTAGAAAGAGGAGCACGATATAGGAGCCAAGGGAGAATGTCGAGTGGCCAGCAGCAGGGTTGGCGTCAAAGTCGTCCCCAACAGCCCCAAGGTAGGTCGGAAATGGGCTTTAGGGATCGACCAAGTCAGCCCCAGGGAAGAGGTGAATATCGAGCACCCCAACAGCCCCTCGACAAGGGTAAAGCGCTTTGGAACGGGCGAGATTCGTCTGGGGCATCTACTGGCCCTAAAGGGAGTAGTCCTAACTCTTCTCCTCTTAAACCTTTTTACGTTCCTTGCTTTATATGTCAAGGTAGAGGACATGTTATGAATGATTGCCCAAATAAGAAAACTCTCATGATTAATCACCTAGGCGATAATGAATCTGAAAATTCTAGTGATAAACATGATGAGCATGTTAATAATGATCAAGATCTTAGTTTACTTGCCTCTAATAATGATTGCATTGAATATGAGCATGATAATTCTTTGATTATGACTAATGTTTTGAGTGTTGAACCTATGTCTTTTGATAATAATCAAAGAGAAGATTTGTGTCATACTACATGCTTAGAAAAAGGCAACGTTTCTAATATAATCATTGATAGTGAAAATTGTTCTATTATTGCTAGCCCTAACTCGATTGACCATCCAACCTTGAAAAAGGAAGAAAATTTGCTAGCCTTAGATGAAAACTTAAAGATAAATGAACAAGCTAGAGTGCATATTACGTTAGAACATATTAAAGATGATATGAACTATGATTTGTGCACTAATAAAGTTTCTTTTCTTGGTTTTGTAGAGAGCTCTAATGAACTACAAGTTGATGAAGCCAAGATCATAGTTATCCATGAGTGGTCAACCCCTACAACAATCGGCCTTGAGAGAAGTTTCCATTGGCATGAGGTATTCGATCCAGGAGTTCGTGTGGATGCATTTGCGGAATCTTATGCGACCTTAGATTCGAGGTCGAATCCTTTTCAAGAAAGGGGGAATGATGCGGGACCATCCAAGACACCTTCGGACACACCTATACTTGGGGATGGACCTATGATTCGAGCTCATGAGAATGAAGTCATCCTCAAGAGGAAGAAGAAGGCTCCACCATGGGAGAAGGTCCAAAGGAGCAAGCTTGATGGTCGTTCGTTTTTAGATTCGTTCATATACATTTGACAGCTTTTTGACGTCTCAGTAAAATGAGTCGTACGGAGTCAATATTAATCGGATTTGATCGTGTCATACCTTGTTGGAACGAGGACGAAGAGATCTACAACTTTGTTGTTGAAGGTTTTTCTAGATTCGACCTAGAGCTTGGCCAAAAATCACATTCTTTGAAGTTGTCACTGTTTTGAACGAAGAGATCTACAACTTTGCTGTTGAAGGTTTTTCTAGATTCGACCTAGAGCTTGGCCGAAAATCACATTCTTTGAAGCTGTCAAATGTATATGAACGAATCTAATAACGAACGACCATCAAGCTTGCTCCTTTGGACCTTCTCCCATGGTGGAGCCTTCTTCTTCTTCTTGAGGATGACTTCATTCTCATGAGCTCGAATCATAGGTCCATCCCCAAGTATAGGTGTGTCCAAAGGTGTCTTGGATGGTCCCGCATCATGCATATGACTGTAAAAGAAAACATGCAACCTAAGCTTGTATATATATCATACAAGAACCGAAATTTCTCTGACAGTAAAAGAAAATATGTATTATACATACTTCCAACTGACTTAAAAACCCCATAAACAAAATTAAACAAACATTTTACACACCCATTACCATACATTACAGATCCCTGAAAACAATAACCAACCCCCCACCCACCCCCACCCACCCAAATTTTCGTACCCTTTAACCCTAAAACTCACAATTTAAAATTCGAAGGTTCAAATCGTGATTTGAGCTCAATTTTACACCCTAGATCACTCATCCCACTCAATAAGAAGTAATTGTAGATGGAAATTTCGGTCGAACCTATTCAAAATTTTCGAACTCTGAAAACTAACCTTAAATCCCAGCCCACCACCATCTACCAACTCGCCCCACCAATGCCAGCACCCGCCTGCGCCGCCGCCGCCGCCCCTCTCTCACCCGTCACCGCTGCTGGAGCCACCGGCCTACCTCTGCAACTCTGCTCTGCTATCGTCTTCTTCTACCCCCTGCTCATCTCGTCGTTCAGATAAAAAGAACATTGAAAAGGATCGTAAAATAATCCACAAGTTTTATTAGTATTACATTACTTACCCGCTTACAATTTAAAAATGACTTTTTTTGGCCAAAGTAATCTTTCTGGGCACGAGACAAAAAAAAAAAAAATCGAAACCCCAGGGTTACCAGGCGAAATATCTGAAACCCTTGTTTACCACGTGAATTACGCGAAACCTCAGGGTTACCTCGCGAAATTTCCGAATTATCAAATATGGACAATTATTTGATTTGTTTAAAAAGTGGACATTTACTTAATTATGTTCATTTTTTTGGACAATCACTAAATTAAACCAACCAAAAGGGGGAAATCTGCCGTTGCTCGACGATAGTGGGCATTGCAGTTGGGGTTGGGCGACCCCCTTTAATGGTCACCTCTTTCTAGGGCTGACAAATGGTACGGAAATTACCATACCAACCACGTACCAATCACAAACCGACTATATTGGTAACCACATTTGTGGTAACCAACATTGCAGTAACCATCATGGTGGTAACCACGTGAATGTGGTACGGTAATGATAATGAAATCTGAATACTATGGTTACCGAGCATATATATATATAATTTTTTTATTTAATGTTTTATGATTTTTACCTTTAAGTTTTATGTTTTTAATTTTAACTTAGTTTATATTTTGTGTTTTGATTTTGACCTAAATTGGTCATTTCAACTATTCCTAATCTCTTTGTTAGTTTGTTCAAATAGACAAACACATACGGGAATCAAGCGGCACTGAAAGTCCGCGACGGCCCTAGCCTCCACTCTCTCGTCTCTCCGTTCAAGGCTTCCGAGTTACGGCCATTCAAGGGTTGCCCGTTCAGTTGTTGCTTCCGTCCTCGTAACCCCTCCGACCCCTCAATTTCTCACTGCTCTCTCTCAATGGCTTGTCGGGATTCATTTAAAAGATGTACTCACGCCAGAAAAATTATAATTTGGTATGTGTACCTCTTTCATTTCTCTCCTAAATTTCCATTCATCGCACAATTTCCTCATACTCGTCGCCACCGTTGATTGCTCCGCTCCATCCTTATTGCTAATGGTAACGCTTACTAACTCCTTTGCATCTTTTTTGTTCTTCCTACCTGATTGATTTCTCTGATCCGTCAGGATTGTGTTCTTGTCGATTGATTATGGAGGGATAGGGCATTTGATTGGCCTTTGGTGATTTAGATCAATCCAAAATCTTATTTCCATCTGTTGATTCTTGATTATGGATTTGTCTTTTTTTTTTATTCCGTTGTTTCTCCGATTTTATGAGCTTCTGGTATTCTGCTTCGGATTATCACCCGGCCTTTAGTTTGACGAGCATTTTCTGGATTGAACTTCAGCTTGTTCAGACTAAGGTAGATGATAAAGCGGTTTATTTCTGGTGTTATGCTTTGATTTGAGTTGTTATGATCAGTGATAGAAGAGAAAGTGCAAAGAAGTGGTGGATGAGCCAGTCAATTGAAGAAACTAGAGTAGGCAGAACCTCAACATGTCTGCACTAGTGTGCGGAAAGCCATCGTTCTTTGAAGAACTGCCATATATTCCTGTATCTAAGTGAACTCGTCGTCTGGTGCGCACCTTGCCATCTAGGTCTGCATCAGAGTCAATTGGTGTTCCATCATCTAATTTGTCAATTGTCGTCATTGTTGCTTGACCATCTTATTAATCGCTTCCCTGACATGGACAAGAAGGTTTGTGCATTTTCCAGGTCTATCTTTGCATTACATTTGATATTGTTTCCATCATGCAAGTAATACCCGTACTATCTTTGAGATTGCTATGTTTTCCCTCAAAAAAAGAAGAAGAGATTGCTATGTTTGAGGAACTGGTCTTTGGAGGTCTTGTAGCTGACCTGACTTCAATATTAATACTGTATCATATTTCTGTATTGCACTCATTAAGGAGACTCAGCACATAAGCAGGTCAGTTTGTTGATATTGTTTGAATTAAGATACTAGTGATTATTGTTAGTTGATGCAAAGTAATTGAAGTGTCCTTTGGAATGATAAATTTGGCTATTTGTTATATAAGGCAGCAGCATATTGAAAAGTGAAAACAGTGCATCTGTGGCTCTGAAACTGCTTCAGGATGATCTCTTTTTATCCACTTTATCTTGTAAAATGAACAAGTTTGTTCCCTGGACATTATAATCATATCAACTACCTTATTAGGTCATATAAGTCTTCAAAAGTCAAAAAATTCCGTGCCAGTGCTCATTCAGGCATCAGGAATTATTAAGAACAACAGTGGTATATATCTCCGACGGTCCTCCTGCTTCAAATAGGATGCTTATGTGAAAAGTGTGGTTCATGGTTGTCTCTCTGAATTATCTCATATATTTTTAGTTGTGTGCTTGTTTCTGTTTCTGCCCTGACTACTGACTGTAACATGTTTGTCTTAAAATGTTTTAGCTCCTTGAGAAAGCACTAGAAGAATGCGTTGACAAACTGGATTGAGCAATCAAATGCTCGAACGAGCTTCGTCTAGGATGTAAAACAAATAATGTGGTGACTAATGTGGGTCAGCCTGTTGGTCCGGCTGAAGTAACTAATCAGGCAGAAGGGATATGTAACGATTTTGTGTAAAATTGTAGTTGATCTTGACGGTTTATCTCTACTTGTAACAATTTAGTTTATGTTATTGTATGGAAGTGAACTATTATTCTAGGCCTTTAGTGTTACTCTGAATGATTGCACATGCTGTTCTGCTTGACACGGCTTCTCATTTTTACTGCTAGGCTGCACTAATAGGTTCATTCTTGTCCAGTTGTTGATGATCAGGATGGTGCATCTTTTGACGACCCAGTAACTCCAAGAAACTTGCCAAGGATCGTGCAGAGTGGATGGAGCTGTTTGTCAAATAAATGGCTAGCTCTGCAAACTTGGAAGAAGCCAGGATCTGTGCTGCAAGAGCTCTTGAATACTTGGAAAAATCTGAAGTCATGCAAATGGCATCCTTTCTGGTTTGTTGTTCTAAACGGCTCATTTAGGCATTTATTTTCTTAATGGCATTCTTGTCTGGTTTTTCGTTTGTTTGGTGGTGACTGGAAGGTTGTTTCAACTGCAAAGTCTTGTTGGCCAAATGTTCTGGTGACGAAAAATAGGAAACTGGGAGGTGACAGCCTCACTATTGTTTCATTTAGAATTCCCGTTGAACTCACCAATTTGTGTTTTTACTTATACACTAGGAGAAAGCAATGCTGAAGGAACAAACCCAGGTGGTGATTCATGAAAATTAATACAATCTTCAGGTGAGATGTGTCCATCCAGCACGATTGTCCGAAAGAGTAACGACAAAGCTGTGGAACTTCAACATCTTAAACAAATCATCTCTCAGTATCAACACTGGCTCAGGCCACTGGAGGTGAGTAACATAGACTCATTGCTTGTGCTGCTGTACTTACCACTGTTTCAAACATAAATTCCTTACCCTCTAATGTCCATACTGTGTAGGTCTGTATTATAGACCTTGAGATGTGATTCATTTCCATCCCGGATAGGTTTCATCCCGACATCGATCTGTTAAAAGTTGCCATAAATTGTCACTTTTACAAGTCAATTGGCTGCAACTCCTTGCAAGTTAATGTACGTGTAATATAGCTTATGAAAGTATGAAGACAGGAAACTGTATTTTCTAATACATGTTTGGTAAGGGTTGAAGCGGAGGTTTCAGATTTTTTGCTATACATGTAGCCTATAGATATGAGAACAAGTTGTGGTTGACCCTAGTGCAGTAGCACATAGGCATTGATGACAGTAGGACCCGAGTACCTGACACCCCTACGTGGAGTGCTGTGCACTGGTTCGAGTCTAACCTCTTACAGCTGGTGGATACCCAATTTTGTGTCGGGAGTATGTTTTGCTTGCATGCTTCACGGCATTGCCATGACTGGTCCCTGGGAACATCTTACTAAACCCTCGTTTGTTTTAAGGTAATGAAAGATAATTGTTAACATTCCGAATCTAATCAATATCTGTAATCTATATCTATCTATCTATATCTATATCTATCTATAGTAATACTAAAACAGTGACAAAAGATACACTTGTCGTTAAACCAAGGCTTATGTAAGAAATTTTCATTAAGTGTGACCCCACATATATAACTAAATCAATTTAATCAATTATTAATTAAAATGAATCTAATGATAATTTAATAAATTTACTAGAATATTAATTTTTCCAAAAAAAAATTTACGTGTTTAAATTAAAACTATTTAATTTTTTAATGAAATTAACCAATTAATTACTTTCTATTATAAATTTAAATATATTTCTTCTCACTTATTTTGAGTTAAACTTAATATCTTTATTAGTTACTACATTTTACCCACAAATTAGTTTTTTTTTTGTGTGATTTAGTAAAATATTTCCTCAGATGAACAATATAATTGACTTCTTTTATCTAATTGAAATTGTAAATATCTTACACTAACATCTAAAATATAACTTTATAATCCATCAATTATTGAATGTAAAAATTAAAATAAATCACTTTGTTAGAGCTATGTATATCAATACATTGTATTTTTGTAATTTTTTTAATATATTTTAGTATAACCAGTATAACTTAAAAAAGATATAAGAAGAATTCATTTTTTGTTTTAATTATCCACTAAAACAAACTATCTTACAAGACAAGATATTTGATAACTCCACCTTGATGATAAGACCTTATTAGTTGATAATAAGGCCTTACTGATTGATGAAAGTCAAAATCGTGGTTTCCAAGTTTTGGTAAGGCCTTACCGATACTGGCTCAAGTTTTACACGAGCTCAGTTTTAATGGGCTTATAATTTCGACCTTATTTGGACCAATAGTTTATTGGGCTAAATTTTATCAGATGGGCCAGTTGAAAATAGATTTGGTTTGATTAAATTACTCCATCCGTTCGCGAAAACTTGTCATTTTAGCTTCCGGCACAATATTTAAGAAATATTTAAACTACCAACATTACCCCTACTTTTGTCTTAACAAAGTACAATCACATTTTTCAAGGTAATTCAAATTTTAAACAAATGAGTAGGGGTGGGCACAAATCCCGATCCCGCCCCGGTCCCGTCCCAATCCCGGTGGGATTTAGGACAAAATAGAGAATCTCGTCCCGCAAAAATTATGCGGAGCGGGATGCGGGACGATCCCGGTGGGATCCCGCAAATCCCGATCCCGTCCCGCATATGTTATATATAATATGAATAATATATATGTAAAATAAGTTTTAATTTTAATAAAAGTAATTCTTTATATATTATATTTTTTTAATGCATCATTATGTACATCGTATTTAATCTTATTTACATAATTTAAGGCTTTAGACGTTTAGTGCTTTACAACCCATTTACTTTGATTTACATTTTAGTACTGTAATACTGTAATGTAAGTGTAAACTAAGGTAAATCTTTGTCCTTCTCCTCCGCCGACGGCAAACAACGCACCTGTGTGTCCTGCTTCTCCGTCGAGTTCTCTCTGTCTCCACTCTCCAGGTTATTCATCCTTCACCTTCGCCTTCATCTGGCTTTAGACCTTTAGTGCGATTGAAGATTTGAAGTTATTCCAAGATTTCAACCTTGACACCTCCATCTGGCTTCTAGCCTCTTGAACTGGCAGTGTGTTTTTTTGTATGAAAGACTAAAATTGGGTTTTTTTCCTTAATGAAACACTAAAATTAGGTTGTTGGGCCACTGATAGTGTTACTTTTTGACCAAGTTGGTTATGTTAATGTGCTGTTAACACTTGTCTTAGCTTGAAATTGTATGAAATAGCATGAACTATAAAAATGAAAACATTGTTATATAATATTTTATTATTTTTATTTGCGGGACAATGCCTGTCCCGTCCCGTCCAGACACCATCCCGTCCCGAAAAAAAATGTCAATTCCGTCCCGATCCCGTCCCGTAAAAATTTCGCGGGACGAGTCCCGTCCCGGCTCAATCTCTTCCCGTCCCGTCTCGTGCCCACCCCTACAAATGAGGGTAAATTTGGAAATATATGGGTAAAATCTTTAAAGTGACAAGTTTTTTTGAACAAAATCAAAAGTCTAAAATGACAAGTTTTCGCGAACGGAGGGAGTATAAGTTCTATTTTTCTTCTAACCATATATATAAAAGATTGTTTGTTGAGATCTTCAAGGGATTTGGTTGAACAAATCAGTTGCCTTCAACGTTTCAAACAAACCGAATCCCAGGTGTATCCCAAGAGTACCTTCTGGAATGCAATTTGAAATGCCGGTTGCTCTGCCCGTATCTTCAGCAACGTCTTCAAGGATTCAAACGTTCGAATCCACTCTACTCGGATAGGCTGGCCTTTATAAGGAGACAAAAAAGATAGCCGTCGATACAACTTCATTATCAGCGCATACAGCTCTCCTGCAATCCTTTGTCTCCTACAGCACCGATCTCACATCTCTCTTTGTTTGAGCGCTTTTATTCTTTGAGTGTGTGAGATTTACATTGAGCTTTATAGTACAATTCGTTAGGGTTGCTAGATAGGAAGACTTTGTTTCGGTAAGACACTTCGGTATCGGTAAGACTTTGTTTCAGTAAGACATTTCTACCCAAACATATAAGATACTTCGGTATCGGTAAGACTTTGTTTCACCAGTGTGTTTGGGTTGCTAGATAGGAAGTGTGAGGCTTATGAGTTTAGAAGAGGGAAGGCCTTCTAAAGGTTGTATCTAGAACACATAGGAAGAAGTGAAATAATTAAAGTTGTTTTGAATCCTACGGGTTGGATAACCCTAGGCGGGGACATAGGCCAAGTTGTGCCGAACCTTGTTAACATATCGTGTGTTCTTTACTATTCTGAAGAAGCCACCAGGGAGGGTGACGCCACCAGCCATGAGCCGCATTCACCGGAGGGGACGCGTAAGAAGACACGGGGAGGCCGCCAACTTCCATAGTCGGACCTGACCGGAAGGACGATCGGCAATTGCTTTTCCCTATGATCTTTATTATTATTATTATTATCATCATCATCATCATCATCATCATCATCATCATTCATCATCATCATAATAATTAACCAATTACTATTTACAAGAACTTAGTGGGTAGCCGAGATACTATCTGGACACTCACTCCCTTAGCGATAATAAAACTGAGTCTAGTAAAAATATAAGCAGCAGCACGAGCCCCGGCATCTTGAGATACGAAGAATTTCTGAATCCGCTTCAGCAAGGCAACCGCATCCGTATCTAACTCCCCCAACGAAGAGAAGGAGAAGGGTAGGAGACCATAACCAGCTGTCGTGCACAAATATCGATACTTGACACACTTACGCCGAGCAGCATCAACAACAGCACAACCATGCACAAAGTCAGACATCCTAGACTGAGTCAAAGGGGAGGATCCCGTCAAATCGACACAAACATCCCGCCCTCTGTCCCAAGAATAAAGTAGCGAATCCGCCGGACGAAGAGGCTTATCATGCCCATCAACCAAACCGATATCAACCTCCTTACCGGCAGAAATCCCAAACATGTAGCAGATATCCAATAAGGTGTCGCGAACAAGATTGTGTTGATGTTTAATGCCGACGGAACCAACGCAAGTGACAAGAGGAAAACATGTCGTTGTTCTTGCCAAAGAATACTCAAACTCACAACTAGTATAGTGTGTAAGCAAGAGATCGATCCACATGGAAATCTATTCAATTCGAGTGTCAATTCTAATCGCTAAAAGAGAATATGGGGGGTTTTTGGTCTGTAAAAGATCCACCTTTTATCAAAGCGGAAGTAAGCAAACAAAGTAAATTGATTATAGAATGCAGTGGAGAGAAATAGGTTGACCTACAATTTATCACTTTGATTGATGAATTCGATCCTTGTTTCAGCCTCTAGTTCTTGTCTTTTCCTATTAATATCCTTGTCCAGATCTTAGGTACATTACTAGTCCTACGAGTCCTAGCAACCCTTATCTCTAAATAACCCTAACACGGTTAAGATTTAACCAAGAGATAGCATTAAGAGTATGAATTAACCAAGGTACACATAATATCAAGCTACGAGTCGATATTCAACATGTATTCAACTTTCTACACATCCAATTAGTCCTACGAGTCCTAAAGGGATATGATTGCCACTTGGGTTAAGGTTCGCTAGGAGAAAACTGCAAAACACTAGTGAAGACTCCACCTTGATTGTAAGATCTTGAGACCTACCGTGCAGGTGATCTAAAGGATGATGAAAGACAAAAGGCTGGGTTTCAAGGTCTTGAAACCCAGACTAAAATGTTTGATCACTTATGCATTTCTCTATTTTGACTTGTTCTCTTGCATAAAAGAATCCGAGGCCAATCCTTTTGGGCCTAAATTATAATGGGCTTTATATTGGGCTATGAGATGTGATTTGGGCTTTATCGATTTATATATGAGTTTCGCATCTAACCCATTTTATGTACTAGATACATTATGCATGTTCTTTCATGATTTCACTTTTCATACAAGGAAAGAACCGATCTATAGTTGATCATACTTGATCATGAAGAAAGTTGGAAGAACATTCTTGGAAGGCACACAAAGGATCATTTTCGGAAAGAATTCAAATACCTTGGAAATGATTTGAATTTCAAACGGTCTCCCTCCAAGAAGCTCTACAAGTGTTCCAACTATAAAAAGACGAAGGCTAAGAAGGATGAAACTAACCAAGCAAGCACTCAAGCACTCATAGCTTCCTAAAGCATTCGTCAAGTTTCTCTTACATTCTCCTAAATCCTAGTTGGTGATCATTGTTTAGGAGTTGAGAGAAACACTAGCACTAGCTTATTGTACAAGTCATTCATTTTACACTTAGAGTTTTTATACTCGATCAAAGCACACTTGGTGTGTGGTGTGAGCTTTTATTTCACTTGTAAGGTTGAGAGCTAGAATAGAAGCGGTGAGGCTTTGTATAGAGAAAGGGAAGTTTCTCTAGGAAGTTCTAGGCTCAAAAGAAGTGAAATAATAAGTGTTTGAATCCTACGGATTGGATAATCCTAGGCGGGGACGTAGGCCAATTGGTGCCGAACCTCGTTAACAATTCGTGTGTTCATCTTTTATATTCCGCATTTACATTGTCATATTCGATTTTACTTTGTCAAGTCCTGATAGCCTATATCAAGGTCTTGACAAGTTGCACTAAATTTCTATTGTTGCGAAAATCGTCCATACTCTATTCATCCCCCCCTTCTAGAGTATTATTCATCGCCTTATAGACTCTTCAATTGGTATCAGAGCTTGGCTCACTGTTTTGATTTAACAATCTTGTGAGTTTTCAACATGTCTACCATAGGTGATGGAGGTTTTGCTCAAGGAAGGTCAACCAATAGACCTCCACTTTTCTGTGGCAATAACTTTGTCCACTAGAGATCACTGATACAAATGATCATCATTGATCAAGACCTTGAGCTATGGGGCCTGGTCAAGAATGGACCACACGTTCCTAAAAAGACTGTCGATGGAAAGCAAGTTGATAAAACTGAGTCTGATTACGATCAGACTGATCTTGAGAACATTGCTAAGAACTACAAAGCTATGAATCTACTATATTGCGCTCTCGACGCTAATGAGTTTAACCGTGTCTCAGCTTGCAAAAGTGCCAACGAAATTTGGGACAAGCTTATAGTTACTTATGAGGGCACAAGTCAAGTCAAAGAGAGTAAGATTAATATCTTTCTCAGGCAATACGAACTATTCAAGATGAATCCTGATGAGACAGTAAAAGAGATGTGTAAAGGCTCGGATTTTTAAATCCTAATTTTCAGAAAAATGAATTTAAATCGAATATATTAAGAAAAACTCGTCCTAAATTTAATAAATCGAACTCGAAACTATTGAAGCGGATTTCGGCAAAATTTTAAAATTTATGCAAAATAGACCTTATTCCGCTTTTATACGTCGGGAAATTGAAAATAATATTCGGATTTAATTATTTAACTTGGAATTGGAAGATTTAGTCCTTATTTTGATCGAGTCGGGAAAAAGTCGGGTGAACGGATTGTGGGATTTATTTTCCGGGTATTTGAAATTTTATTTTGGGGATCCATGGTTATTTGTTTCTACCTTCTCCCCACTCGGTTTTGTAGCTAGCACAACCTCTCTCTTGCTCCCCTTTGACCAACAAGATGCAGCTGTCCCTTTTGTCCTCTTCCCCTTCTCCTTATCCGATAGATCAGCAGGCTCTCCTCCTCATTTCTTTTGCTTTCCCCAACCCCAATTGCAGGCTCTGCAACCTCCCTCCTCTCATGTAACCTCCAAGCACAACCTCTCTCTGGAAATGCAGACAACCCTTACCCATTTTCATTTGAATTCCAAAACCCACACCAAACACCCCTCTTTCCTTGCTTCCTGTTTTACCGAGGCCAAGCCGAGCCACCACGTCGGGCCATTGCTGCCAACAGCCTCGCCTCCTCCTTCCAGCAGCAGGCAGGCGTCCGACCGAGCACCCCAGGAGCCGCCGACGCCGAGCTCCTTCCCTCTTCTTTGCCCTGTTTTTCCGTCCAACACACCCGGTGAGCTCTCTCCTCCTCCTTTCGCTCGAAAACGATGTACAGACCCCCTTTTTGACCTATTCGTTCGTCTTAGGCCAAGCTCGCTCTATTCCGACTCCGACGAAGCCGGATCGCGCGCTCCGACGAAGATTTCCCGGTTGAAATTCGGTCCTCCGGTGAGCTTCCTCTCCTCTCTTCTCTCTTCCCGCGTTTGTTTTCTGGTATGGGTGAGGGTCGGAATGTCTTGTCGGTCAGTTTGGTGGTGGTTGGGGCCGGAAAAAGGAGTCGCCGGCGGCCTGGATCTCTTCCTTTCCTTCCCCGTTTTTCTGCCGGACTTGCTACCCTGTTCGTTTCTTTTGGGAGGAAGAAGAGTCGGTGGGCCCTTTCCTTTCTTTTCTTTCTTTCAGGCTTGGGAGACTTTGGATTTGGATCCGGGTTTGGACTTCTGGTTTCGGGTTTCCACTTGGGGCAGCAAAACAGATCCGGGCCCTTCTTCTTTATTTTCTATCCGGGTTGGGCTCAGTTTGGAAATAAGAGAGTTGGGCTTGGGGTTTGGTTTTAAGAGTTGTGGTTAGTATATATGATATGTTATGATTTTAGGCAAGTATTATTTGTCCATATTATTATTATTATGATACTTTTAATATATGTTTTAGAAATGGTAAAATGGATGGATTTTGGTGATTTATTATATGTAAATAATATTTAGAGTGTTATATTAATGTTGTTTAGAAATTGGGTTATAGAAATTGTGAAGTGATTGTTGGTTTTGATTTATAACTACGGTTTTCGAAAATAAGATTATTTTGGTATTTATTTATATAATGATTTTGGAATAAGAAACATGCCGAGATTATTTTCTAACATAAATTTGGGGAAATTGTTAAGGATTTAAATAATAAATGTCGGAATTTGGTCAATTATGATTTGAGAAAATGTTTGAATATGAGTGACTTAACTTGATATTTAAGAGTTTGGGAAAGTTCGGGAAATGAGTTTGGAAATATTGTTGGTAAGATTTAACGATGGGTTTGATTGGAAATGAAATGATTTTGGTTGATGTTGATGATATCGGAAAGGTTTTGGAAAATGGTTTTACTATCGATTGGTTTCGAGAATGTTGGGAACTTGGGTTCTGTGTATATGAATGTTAGCCCGATAGCTTATGGAATTGACTTGATGATAGGTGTGTATTGCTTTTGGACTTACCTTGGGCCCTTGCTTGTGTTATCTTGCTGTTCTGCATCTCCAGGTAAGTCTCTTCGGAGCTTACTCAGATTGAATAGAGCTATTCCCTGCTATAGGTGCATGATATACTAGGTGTTGCATTCATGATCAGCATGCCATGTAGTACCATGCTAGGTTGCATTGATCGTTGAGCATTCTATTTCTCTATGTGTATGTAAACAGAACGGCCGTTATCTGTGATAGTCCTAGAGTCTTTGCTAGGGTCATAGGGTAGCCCAGCCTCATCGGGTACCCTGAGTCAATCGAGTACTTCCTTATATTATGATATGCCTGCGGGCTTTATTGTGGAGCGGGTTAGGCATGCGTGCCGCCCTATTATGAATGAATGCATTCACGAGCTGGCCAGTCTCCGCTTGTCGGAAGGGGTGGAGGTAGGAGAGGGATATGCCACTTGGCATTGTCTTGGGCCCTTTACAGTATTTCTGCACATTATTATGAACTAGGAGCATGCTAGTGTGTTTGAATTTTCGTACTGCATTAGAGCATCTTTATTAGGTATAGCGTATATGTGTGCTTATGGTTGGGATGCAGAGTTAAGTGGGCATCGATCTGATCCCGCTCCAAATCAATTTTTTTAGGAATTATTTATGTTCATCCTATCGGTGCTGTTTGCTTATTGCGCGGGTCATTTTTGTCGGCGGAGAGTGAGCGCTGGAGTTATAGACTTCACCAGACTCTGATTATATTGTTTTGGATTTATACTTTTGACTCCGTTTTGACCCGGCTCTGCCGTGGCACTTGTATCCTTATTTTGCTTCCGTCTTGCTTCCGTGTGAAATGAATTTTGCGAGTTAGTCCCCAGGACAGGTTAAGGGTACCCAACGGCCCTTCGAGGTGTTTAGGGTTTGAAATCCCTCTTTCTATTAATCTTAGATGACTTTGAAACCTCGACCCGTACCTGGATTGCAAGATCCGAACAAGGGGTTTTATCCCTTGAAACATAACCCGGAAATCATAATTCTGGGCCGTTACAAGATGTTTACGAGATTCACTCAAATTGTAAACAACCTCGACTCACTTGGAAAAACCTTCTCCAACCCAGAAAAGGTTCGAAAGGTTCTAAGGAGCCTTCCAAAAATCAAGTGGGGTCCCAAGGTTACTGCAATTGAGGAAGCTTAAGATCTCTCTACACTACCATTAGATGATCTTCTCGGAAAACTTATTACTCATGAGATGATATTGAACGAGGAAGATGGATAAGTACCCTCAACAACAAAGAACCTTGCCCTCAAAGCTAAGAAAGATCACTCACAATTTGAGAGTGATGAATCAGACGACGAAGATGATCCCTTTTCTCTCATCACACGAGGATTAGCTCGAATTCTGAAGATGAAAAAATAATTTTCCAACCGTGAAAATACCGATTCATCTAGATTCAAAAGCAAGTCTCCCAACATTACAAAGAAGCCAAAAGTGCTAACATGTTTTGAGTGTGGCGAGACAGATCATCTCGTAAAGGAGTGCCCTATGAAGAAAAGAAATAAGTTCAAGAAATATGAACAAAAGAAAAAGGCTATGCTTGCAACCTGAAGTGACTCAGATTCATCATGTGACCCAGACACCCAAAAAGAACAGGCAAATCTCTGTCTTATGGCTGAACACGAAGGATCACAGACTCAAGACCTTGAACAAGTGGTAAGAAACCTAATGTCTAGTCCTCCCGATGTTCTTTCTGAAGTCCTAAGAAATATGATTTCTAATGAAGATGTTTACAACAGTGAAATCAACACCTTGAAGGAAAAGCTGATAGATCAACAGAAATGTATTAGTGATATGTCGCTGGAAATGAAAAATCTTGAAACATCTCGGTCGGCCCTTGACATTAAAGTCAAGACCTTGAGCTCAGAAAATTCTGATCTCAGGCAAAGCCTCTCCTCTCTAAAGAATCGTAATGAGGATTTAGAGAAAGAGAATGCAAAGCTAACCGATAAGTGTCAAGACCAGCAGACTTCACTCATTCAATTCACCAGATCTAAAGCTAATCTTGATAAGATGTTGGGTGAACAACAACTCTCTATTAATAGAAGTGGTATTGGATACAAGAAGAATTTTCCAAAGAAACCTAGTACCACTTTTCTTAAAGCTAAAGGCTATTGACGTTCACCTACATGCTTCCATTGTTGTAAGAAAGGGCATGCTAGAGAAACTTGTCCATATAGGAGAAAAGATCCCTACATCATTAGAAATACATTTCCAGTTCGACTTAATGAACAGATAAAACAAGCTTGGGTTCCCAAAGGAACAAGACTACCCAACATGGTCTATCCTCATTATGAATCTAAAACTATGTATTGGTCTAGCTGGAAAGGTTGATGTTGGTATTGCAGGATATCATCAAGAGCAAAGAGCCAAAATGGATAATGGACAGTGGAGGCTCACGACACATGATTGGAAAGAAATCTCTATTTCAAGATCTTAAGGAACAAACCACTGGAACAATTACTCTTGGTGATAAAGAGAAGTGCAACATTATTGGTATTGGTAATATTGGTAATTCAGAAAGTTGCATTAAGGATGTTTATCTTGTTGATGGATTAAAGTATAACCTCTTAAGTGTCTCTCGGTTGTGTGACAAAGGAAACAAAGTTGGCTTTGACAGACACAAGTGTGAAGTCAGGAATGAAGACCCCAGCCTCACTGCTCACAGGCACAACAACACTTATGCTGTAAATGCTAATCATATTACAGGCACAACAACACTTATGCTGTAAATGCTAATCATATTACAGGTACAAAACTCAAGTGTCTCAAGGTCTTGACAGAAGACCCCAACCTATGGCATAGAAGACTAGGTCATGTAAGCATGCACACCCTCAATAAACTCAAAACAAGAGATCTTGTTAGAGGATTGCCTGATCTGAACTTCAAGAAAGAAGATCTATGCAATGCATGCACAAGAGGCAAACAGACACGCAGCTCCTTCAAACCTAAAAAGGTTGTAAGTTCCTCTTGCCCTCTTGAGTTGTTACATATGGACTTATGTGGACCTATGCGTGTCAAATCTCCAAAGGGTAAACAAAATTTTGTGGCCTTATCAACTGCAGAAGCTGAGTACATTGCTGCTGGTGCATGTTGCTCTCAGATTCTTTGGATAGCACAACAACTCAGAGACCTTGGAATTGATCTTAAAGGTATTCCTATCTTGTGTGATAATACTAGTGCTATTTCCATCACTAAAAATCCAGTGCAGCACTCGAGAACCAAGCACATTGATGTGAGACATCATTTTATAAGAGATCAGGTGGAGAAAGGTGATGTATGAATATCCTTCATATCCACTGATTTTCAGTTAGCTGATATTTTTACTAAACCACTCCCTGAAGATCGTTTCAATTTTATTAGACTGGAGTTGGGTATGCTTAATAGGGAAGCACTTTCTTAGGGGGAGTAATTACTCCCTATATGAAAGTTGTGAATTCAAATGACATCTCAAGGCCTTGACTTCATAAGGATCCGAGATGATCATCCGAATAAAATTATATTGGATCAAACTCTGCTAATATCTTATGGATATTCAACAAGAGTGTCTTTTAATTTTACAGAATTTATTTTGATTTCATTTATCCCTTTTAAAAATCGGTTTTCACATATTTTGGTTTCCATTTTAAAAGTATTCCAAATCTCTTTAATTTTTGGAAGTGGATGTGACACTTTGGGTTTAGAAAATTCAGATCATCATTACTTACTATTCATGAGAATTAATGAATTTGTACATGCCCATTTAAAAATACTGAGAAACGATTCAGTTTCCCATATTGTTGCTTTTTAACCCCTCCCTCATCTCGGTCTAAACCACTCCACAATCACTCTTTGTGTGTTCATTCTCTCTCTCTCTCTCTCTCTCTCTCTCTCTCTCTCTCTCTCTCTCTCTGTCTCTCTCTCTCTCTCTCTCTCTCTCTCTCTCTCTCTCTCTCTCTCTCTCTCTCCCAGTTCCAAAAACCCTTTCTGTTTCTGAAATCAAAATGGTGGGATCAAAGCGCTCTTCAGCATCTCCGTCTCCATCACTGTTGTGAGATGAATCTGCCATGTTTTACAATAACTTTTATATCGATTTCTGTATACATTGCATTCATTTGGGTTAAGATAGTACAGAATCTATGTAGTTTATGTTTATTTGCCAAATTATGGAATCTACACCAGTTTCTGTTTAATTCGCAGAAATCGAGGCATTTTACAGCAATTCTACAGAAGGTCGGAAAAGCTCGGAAAACCACTACAGATGTCCAAGGTCAAAGCAGCGGAACCAATATGAGAGTCAAGGCTACTCGATCTCGAGTAGGCTTACTCGACATAGACGAGCCTGTCCGAGCAACCTTGGTCGAGCAGAGCTGATCGAGCAATCCAGACCAACCCGAGCTCCGGACCCTACTCGATCTCGACAACCACTGGTCGAGGTCGACGAAGCCCAGACGCCACCCGGAGTCGACAAGAGGACGAAGCCGAGGACGACTGGGAGAACTCGCTGCCAGCAACTCCACTCGCTGCCAGCAACTCCACTCGCTGCCAGCAACTCCACTCGCTGCAGCGGACCACTCGCTGCCGCGGAAAACTTCGCTGCCAACGGATGAGGCAACTCACGGAAGCGGAAATGAAGACCAACCCTACTCGATATCGACGAAGCTTGGTCGAGGTCGACGAGACGCTGAGTCCAGATCCGGAGTCCATCGAGTAGAGTCACTCGAGAAGACCTAGTCGGCAAGCCACCTTACTCGAGGTCGACTAGGGCTTGTCGAGGTCGACGAGCGCCTGAGTCCTTGTCCGAGCCAGTTGAGCACGCCAACCCGAGGAAGCTTTGTCGATGACCTAACCCTACTCGACATCGACGGGCCCTAGTCGAGGTTGACGAGCACCAGTGAGCCAAGTCCGAGCACCTCGAGCAGTCCTAGCCGAGGGAGTCCAGTCGACGAACCATGCTACTCGAGGTCGACAAGCCCTACTCGAGGTCGAGTAGAGCCGTATCCAGGAACTTCTCGACGAAGACTTGTCCGAGTAGACGTGGGATTGCTTGGGCGCGAAGGAGTCGACTTGGCCGAAGATCTATCCGATTCCATCAAGTTCTATCCAAGGAGACAAGATCTATCAAGACATGAAGACCTACCTTAATTAGTTTTATCTTTTTCTTTATGGCAATTTATTTATCCTTAAGCATTTTAGATAAAGTTTTAGATATAGATAGATATCTTCTTTCCTAGAATAGCTAGGGAATGAAGGCTATAAATAAGGCCCTAGGGGCTCAGTTTTAGATATTCAAAAATTAAAATTCAGAGACAATTAGTTAGTTATATAAAGAGAAGAGACTGTAAGTTTGAGTTTATTTTATGCAAGTTAGTTCTTTTCATTCAATGTATGCGATTGCGATGAGGCGTGAGTAGTCCACCCACTTCTGGGGCTGGGGTGAGCCCGACGGTGGCCATGTGAGGCGATGCGATAAAGGTCAGATCTTTTTGTGCGATTCATCTTCTATCCCTATGAGCATGATTCTTTTGCGAGAGTTGAAGGTGATCCTTGTTTATGTTATTGAAGCGAAAGTGATCTTAATGCAACTTGGATTAATTATGTGAAAAAGGGTTAGTAACAATTAGGGTTTATGCGAGAGCCTCTATATGCCTATTTGTTAATGACGAAAGTTATTTGATGGAATGCATGATTTTTTATGCCTTTATGTGTTACTTTACATGGTTATCGTTGTGGTGTTGATACCCTGGCTTTGGAAGTCTTTTAATATATTGAGTTTATTTCTCTCGAAATTCTGCGTTTGTCTTTAAATTCTGCAATTTACAGTTTTCTGCATAGTTACTCGATACAGAGGAGATCTTGTCGATCTCGAGGAGGACCTTTGTCGAGGTCGAGGAGAGCTTAGTCTAGATCGAGTTGAGTTCTTTTCTGTTGTCGATTTCTGAAGTTTCTGCCTTTATTGTTTCTTGACGAGACCGAGTACCTCTTGTCGAGGTCGAGTAGCCTTTGCTTTTGCTTTACTTTTCGTGTTTGCTTTGCTTTGCTTTTATTTCCTGTTTTGCCTTGTTCTTTGCTTTTATTTTAGTTGCCCTTGCCGGGTTTATTTGTTTCTTTCCTTTTTGTCTTTCTGTCCTTTCTGCTGCTTCTGTGAGAATTTACAGCTACCTAAGAACTGCTGACGTGCTTCCTCGTGGATTCGATCCTAACTCTTCTCTTACTACAACGGGAGGAAGTCTTGTATTTATTTGCTGAGACAGGGAAGTCAATCTGAACTATATTTCATATTTATTTCATACTTGACCATCCTCCTGCAACAACAAATTGGCGCTGTTGCCGGGGAAGCAATCATTCGCGCCTTAGGTAGTCAGTTCTCACTTTTCTCTTGAGTGAATTTGCAGATGTATGCGCCGTTCTGGTCAACCACCCGAGTTTGACGCCTTAGATGATCCGGAACGTGTCCTACACATCCATTCTAAATTGAAGGGAGCCATGGCAGCCGCAGAAACACAAGAACAGCTGATTGCCAGACTTACAAGGGAGCTAGCCACTAAAGATGCTGCTCTCGCCGCTGAGAAAGCAGCAAGGGAACAAGCAGAAGCTGAGCTTGTGTTGCGTAGATGGGAACATTACCTGGACTCGACATATACACATTCTGGAGGAACTGATCCAGAAACACTAGCTGAAATCATCTGTACCACAGAAACCCAAGTATGTCCTGCCTCTATTTCTATTTCACTATCTATCTTTGAAGAATCTTTGGAAGGATCCCAAGAAGAAGAAGAGCCACCAACGCAAAATCCGGACGTCGTTGCCCATGGTGCTTCAAAGTCACCTTTGCCTTAAAAGGTGAAGGCTATCCCCGACGATTTTGAGCAACCGATGTTCATATTCAAGTATGGGGTCCTCACAAAGTGGCATGAAGTTCCGCATGATGAGGTGGAAATATCTCTTCCCACTCCACCGTTTTGTTGTGGTGGAGACGCGCAAACAAATCAACCAATGAAGCGGAAGAGGTATGATGATGAGGTATGAAAATTTCCTTTATATATTCCTTTATGCATGCCAGCTGGAGCCCAGGAAGATGGATGGAAGGAGCCATGGAGCATCCACTCAGGGAGGCTCAAGCTTCTTCACATGATGCCTCCGGATGACATCCCACGCTTCCCACCACCGGAGGAACCACCAGATCCACCTATACCTCCGGACAAAGATGAGCCAGGCTAATGCTAAATGGAGAAAGTCGGCCTAGCGACTCTAAAATCTAGAGCATGTATATAGACTTTATGAACTTTTGGGACTTTTTATTTGGTTTTGCTTTTAGGTTTTGGTTTTTGTTTTGTTTTTGGTTTTATGTCTTTTCTAAGAACTTTATATGGATAGTCTTGTTTTTGGTATGGAATCTAACAATTGTAGGTCGGCAAGCATATAAGGATCGCGAAAAGTGGAGGAAGAAGTCCCTGAAAAACTAGTCAGAATCGACGAAGGCCAAGTCGACGACGACGAGGAGGAGAAGCCAGGAGCGACTCGACCTCGAGTAGACGTACTCGACCTCGACAAGCACCAGACGCTCCTCGACTTCAGAAACCACCAGACGCAGACAAGCCTACTCGAGATCGAGTACACCGTACTCGAGATCGACAAGGCACCTCTACTCGACCTACACTGATCAGCCTTCTTCGATGCATTATCCTGTGAGTTCCTTCCTTTACTCTTGTTTTTATTTTATACAGTGAGGACACTGTAATGTTTAAGTATGGGGTGGGGGAAGGCTTACTTTATGCATATTTGATTTATTTGACATGACTTGTGCATTATTTCTTGGAATTGCTACATGACTATTTTGGAATTCATTATTTATTTATGTGCTTATATGCATGTTTTCCAAATTTTGAGAAAAATAACCCCCATTGAAATTTTTGAATAATGTCATGGAAGCTAATATTGAACTCGACGATGCAAAATTGGATTCATTAGAGATATAGCATGAAATTGCCTAGTAAAGGGAAGTCACAATGAAGTGCATTATTTCTTGAAAACCATGAAAGGAGGTAAAATTTGAAGTTGCTTTTGACATGTTGCATAATAAAATGATGGAGGACTTTATATTTCCATGTAATGCTCATATTGAAATCCTAGCCTTACCTATGCTTATGCATCACAAAAGCCATAATATGCCTTATTTCAAATATTGCTCCACATGATCTAAATATTTCCATTCTTTACCTTATCCGGGGATTATGTTGAGAATGATGTTACATTATGGAGATGTCATATGGTGTTTGTGTTTTTATTATCATTATTGGAGTTTGGAAGGAAATTGTTTGAAATATATGGAAAATTTAATGAGTGAAAGAAAATCCAATCACCTCAGGAGATAAAGGTAGATTGACCCTGCTCTCTGAGATAATAGTTTGGAGAGATGGGACACATTGTGAGGAGTCCAAAGCACTAAGTATCCGGGGCCATTCATGACACCCATGTTTGCGACTCGCGAGAAGGCAGTGCTGAGGTTAGAGAGGTAAAAGCATTATTATGAATAAAAGCATTATGAAAGGTGATGAATCAAATGGAGAAAGAATGTGGTATGAAACTCAAAATTTGGAAAGTACTCCATTTCCCCGGATCAAAAGCACCACATTGCCAAAAATTGCCCACCTTTTAGCCTTTTACCAATCTACTCCTTCATGAGCTTAAATTAAAGTCCTCTTGATTATCAATGCTTTGTCTTATGAATTATGTTTTTGCATAACCCTCCTTTTGTGAGTAGATGTTGCTTTTACATGTTTGCACATGCATGAATCTGTGACACTAGTACCTTTTCGAGGATGGTAATTGATTGCAGGGTTATATAAGAATGAGAGTTTAAATTCTTCCCCTGAATGACAAATAAAAGTATTGCTTGAGGACAAGCAAGCTTAAGTATGGGGTATTTGTTGTGAGCTGAATCTGCCATGTTTTACAGTAACTTTTATATCGATTTCTGTATACATTGCATTCATTTGGGTTAAGATAGTACAGAATCTATGTAGTTTATGTTTATTTGCCAAATTATGGAATCTACACCAGTTTCTGTTTAATTCGCAGAAATCGAGGCATTTTACAGCAATTCTACAAAAGGTCGGAAAAGCTCGGAAAACCACTACAGAAGTCCAAGGTCAAAGCAGCGGAACCAATCTGAGAGTCAAGGCTACTCGATCTCGAGTAGGCTTACTCGACATAGACGAGCCTGTCCGAGCAACCTTGGTCGAGCAGAGCTGATCGAGCAATCCAGACCAACCCGAGCTCTGGACCCTACTTGATCTCGACAACCACTGGTCGAGGTCGACGAAGCCCAGACGCCACCCGGAGTCGACAAGAGGACGAAGCCGAGGACGACTGGGAGAACTCGCTGCCAGCAACTCCACTCGCTGCAGCGGACCACTCGCTGCCGCGGAAAACTTCGCTGCCAACGGATGAGGCAACTCGCAGAAGCGGAAAGGAAGACCAACCCTACTCGATATCGACGAAGCTTGGTCGAGGTCGACGAGACGCTGAGTCCAGATCCGGAGTCCATCGAGTAGAGTCACTCGAGAAGACCTAGTCGGCAAGCCACCTTACTCGAGGTCGACTAGGGCTTGTCGAGGTCGACGAGCGCCTGAGTCCTTGTCCGAGCCAGTTGAGCACGCCAACCCGAGGAAGCTTTGTCGATGACCTAACCCTACTCGACATCGACGGGCCCTAGTCGAGGTCGACGAGCACCAGTGAGCCAAGTCCGAGCACCTCGAGCAGTCCTAGCCGAGGGAGTCCAGTCGACGAACCATGCTACTCGAGGTCGACAAGCCCTACTCGAGGTCGAGTAGAGCCGTATCCAGGAACTTCTCGACGAAGACTTGTCCGAGTAGACGTGGGATTGCTTGGGCGCGAAGGAGTCGACTTGGCCGAAGATCTATCCGATTCCATCAAGTTCTATCCAAGGAGACAAGATCTATCAAGACATGAAGACCTACCTTAATTAGTTTTATCTTTTTCTTATAGATTTATTTCTTTATGGCAATTTATTTATCCTTAAGCATTTTAGATAAAGTTTTAGATATAGATAGATATCTTCTTTCCTAGAATAGCTAGGGAATGAAGGCTATAAATAAGGCCCTAGGGGCTCAGTTTTAGATATTCAAAAATTAAAATTCAGAGACAATTAGTTAGTTATATAAAGAGAAGAGATTGTAAGTTCGCGTTTATTTTATGCAAGTTAGTTCTTTTCATTCAATGTATGCGATTGCGATGAGGCGTGAGTAGTCCACCCACTTCTGGGGCTGGGGTGAGCCCGACGGTGGCCATGTGAGGCGATGCGATAAAGGTCAGATCTTTTTGTGCGATTCATCTTCTATCCCTATGAGCATGATTCTTTTGCGAGAGTTGAAGGTGATCCTTGTTTATGTTATTGAAGCGAAAGTGATCTTAATGCAAGTTGGATTAATTATGTGAAAAAGGGTTAGTAACAATTAGGGTTTATGCGAGAGCCTCTATATGCCTATTTGTTAATGACGAAAGTTATTTGATGGAATGCATGATTTTTTATGCCTTTATGTGTTACTTTACATGGTTATCGTTGTGGTGTTGATACCCTGGCTTTGGAAGTCTTTTAATATATTGAGTTTATTTCTCTTGAAATTCTGCGTTTGTCTTTAAATTCTGCAATTTACAGTTTTCTGCATAGTTACTCGATACAGAGGAGATCTTGTCGATCTCGAGGAGGACCTTTGTCGAGGTCGAGGAGAGCTTAGTCTAGATCGAGTTGAGTTCTTTTCTGTTATCGATTTCTGAAGTTTCTGCCTTTATTGTTTCTTGACGAGATCGAGTACCTCTTGTCGAGGTCGAGTAGCCTTTGCTTTTGCTTTACTTTTCGTTTTTGCTTTGCTTTGCTTTTATTTCCTGTTTTGCCTTGTTCTTTGCTTTTATTTTAGTTGCCCTTGCCGGGTTTATTTGTTTCTTTCCTTTTTGTCTTTCTGTCCTTTCTGCTGCTTCTGTGAGAATTTACAGCTACCTAAGAACTGCTGACGTGCTTCCTCGTGGATTCGATCCTAACTCTTCTCTTACTACAACGGGAGGAAGTCTTGTATTTATTTGCTGAGACAGGGAAGTCAATCTGAACTATATTTCATATTTATTTCATACTTGACCATCCTCCTGCAACAACAAGCACCTTCTGCTAAGAGGTACAAGATGCCTGCCAACAAGGGGAAGCAAATGATGGAGGAATCTGAAGAACATTCCGAGGATTCTAGAGAGAACTCACCATCTTCACCACCTCTGATCAGGAAATCCTAAGGCAAAGCTCCAGCAAGTTCTGCTCCTACTCGGCCTCCCCAGGTATCTTCTGGCATTTCCCCCAATTGATTTTGCTCTAAAGACGTTGAGGAGTCCTGGAAACAGGACTTTTGCAATCGTCGTTTATGCTTCTGTGATGCTGTCGATTTCAACCTCCTCCAATCCATGCCCTTGCCCTGCATTTCCCTCCTCAAATCTACCTGCTTCTGAACCTTGCTCAACCCTGGCAATTTTGCCTATCCCCAACTTACCCGACTCTTTTATGCCAACCTTACTGTTCATCGGGTAAATGGAACCCTAACCCTAGTATCCAAGGTCAAGAACACCCGAATCCGCCTCTTTCCTGAAAGCCTTGCTCTCATCCTTGATCTTCCAACTGAGATCCCCACAAAAGAATTCCCAAACCGATTTGAGTGTCTCTCCCGAGCACGAGATGAATTCTTCCTAAAATCTCAAGGCCCTGGATCTTCATCCACCCTCAAACCCACTCACACTGCCCTAAACCTTCAAGCCAAGCTCATCTTCACTATTCTGGCTCACTGTATCTTCCCACGCATCCATTCCAGGGAATTGGTGACCGAGAATCTTATCGAGATCCTTTTCCGAATCATGAACGGATACGAGCCTGACTTGCCCAAACTCATTCTTGACTACATGACCCATGTCTCTACCTCCTATCGGCCTATGCCTTTACCCTATGTAAACCACTTGCCCAAAATCTTTAAAGCCTTTGACATCGACACATCAGGAGAAGAAAAGCAAACCTATAGTGGGATTGTTGATGAGGGTTGTCTAGATGGATTGGGGATTGCCAAAAACCTGAGGGGGGAATGGTTTCTGAGAAAAGATTCAAAGGAATAACAGGTTGCTGAACCTAATATGAATGAGGATAGATTGGCTGCTGTGGAGACTGAAATTCAAGACCTTAGGTTTGATTTGAGCAGGATGTGGTCGGATGTGGTGATTCGCCAGGACCAGACTCATGAGCTACTCTCTATGGTCAACTGCAAGCTTGATCAGATGATGCTTCTCAATGCTCTCACCTACACTGCTATAGGCTCTATCATGCCAATGGAGCGAGAAACCTTCGATCATGTGCGTGAGAAGACAGGGAATGTCATCCTTAACTGTGAAAATCAAGTGAAGAAACGTCCTATTCTGCGCCCCACTCATCATGAACCCACCATTCTCACAGTCGAGCAATATGGTGTGGTCAAGAAATACAGGGATGTTGAGCGTCAGAGACAGCTTGCAGAAATGGAATGAGACAAGGTCACCAGAGACGCCCTTGAAAGGTGGAGGAAGAGGTGCAGAGATGAGGTCAGAAGGAAATACCTTCCACCCAACAAGCAGTACCCCACCTTTGGCGAATGGGTTGAGGAAGGCGCTGGCATTGCCCCTCCGGAAGATCCTAATGCTCCTTGCGCCCCTGGTACATCCTCTGTTGCTGGTCCATCCTCTGCTAAGAAAGGCAAGAAGGCTCTAAGGAGCAAGAAGAAGAAGGCTGCAGATGGGGATTCTGACTCAAGGCCTTGATCTCCCACCCTCTTTTCTCTACTTTCTAAAAACTCGTCTTTTAAAAACTCATGGTCCTTTGGTTGCTTTTTGGTTGGTGGTTCAGATATTTTCACCTCTCTGCCCTTTTGTTGGAAGACAAAAAGGGGGAGAATGTTTTGGTTGCCCTGCGTTTTGGCACTAGTTGGTTAAGTGCTTGATGTTTTTATTTTAACTTTGATGATCCAAACATTTTCTGCTCATATTATATAATATGCTCATTTCCTTATAATGATTGCTGGAAATATGTTATGAATATTAAAACAGGTTTTGTCTTCCATCAAGGGGGAGATTGAAGACTCCAGCTTCATTGTAAGATCTTGAGACCTAACATGCAGGTGATCTAAAGGATGATGAAAGACAAAAGGCTGGGTTTCAAGGTCTTGAAACCCAGACTAAAATGTTTGATCACTTATGCATTTCTCTATTTTGACTTGTTCTCTTGCAGAAAAGAATCCGAGGCCAATCCTTTTGGGCCTAAATTATAATGGGCTTTATATTGGGCTATGAGATGTGATTTGGGCTTTATCGATTTATATATGAGTTTCGCATCTAACCCATTTTATGTACTAGATACATTATGCATGTTCTTTCATGATT
This sequence comes from Persicaria tinctoria, assembly GCA_037127255.1. Classification (NCBI taxonomy): domain Eukaryota; kingdom Viridiplantae; phylum Streptophyta; class Magnoliopsida; order Caryophyllales; family Polygonaceae; genus Persicaria; species Persicaria tinctoria. The sequence goes on from JBANSL010000001.1 coordinate 30,992,400, forward strand.
TCACTTTTCATACAAGGAAAGAATCGATCTATAGTTGATCATACTTGATCATGAAGAAAGTTGGAAGAACATTCTTGGAAGACACACAAAGGATCATTTTCGGAAAGAATTCAAATACCTTGGAAATGATTTGAATTTTAAACGGGATCCCTCCAAGAAGCTCTACAAGTGTTCCAACTATAAAAAGACGAAGGCTAAGAAGGATGAAACTAACCAAGCAAGCACTCAAGCACTCATAGCATCCTAAAGCATTCTTCAAGTTTCTCTTACATTCTCCTAAATCCTAGTTGGTGATCATTGTTTAAGAGTTGAGAGAAACACTAACACTTATTGTACAAGTCATTCATTTTACACTTAGAGTTTTTACACTCGATCAAAGCACACTTGGTGTGTGGGGTGAGCTTTTATTTCACTTGTAAGGTTGAGAGCTAGAATAGAAGCGGTGAGGCTTTGTATAGAGAAAGGGAAGTTTCTCTAGGAAGTTCTAGGCTCAAAAGAAGTGAAATAAGAAGTGTTTGAATCCTACGGATTGGATAATCCTAGGCGGGGATGTAGGCCAGTTGGTGCCGAACCTCGTTAACAATTCGTGTGTTCATCTTTTATATTCCGCATTTACATTGTCATTTTCGATTTTACTTTGCCAAGTCCTGATAGCCTATATCAAGGTCTTGACAAGTTGCACTAAATTTCTATTGTTGCGAAAATCGTCCATACTCTATTCATCCCCCCCTTCTAGAGTATTATTCATCGCCCTATAGACTCTTCAATTGGTATCAGAGCTTGGCTCACTGTTTTGATTTAACAATCTTGTGAGTTTTCAGCATGTCTACCATAGGTGATGGAGGTTTTGCTCAAGGAAGGTCAACCAATAGACCTCCACTTTTCTGTGGCAATAACTTTATCCACTGGAGATCACTGATGCAAATGTTCATCATTGATCAAGACCTTGAGCTATGGGGCATGGTCAAGAATGGACCACACGTTCCTAAAAAGACTGTCGATGGAAAGCAGGTTGATAAAACTGAGTCTGATTACGATCAGACTGATCTTGAGAACATTGCTAAGAACTACAAAGCTATGAATCTACTATATTGTGCTCTCGACGCTAATGATTTTAACCGTGTCTCAGCTTGCAAAAGTGCCAAGGAAATTTGGGACAAGCTTATAGTTACTTATGAGGGCACAAGTCAAGTCAAAGAGAGTAAGATTAATATCTTCCTCAGGCAATACGAACTATTCAAGATGAATCCTGATGAGACAGTAAAAGAGATATTTACGAGATTCACTCAAATTGTAAACAACCTCGACTCACTTGGAAAAACCTTCTCCAACCCAGAAAAGGTTCGAAAGGTTCTAAGGAGCCTTCCAAAAATCAAGCGAGGTCCCAAGGTTACTGCAATTGAGGAAGCTCAAGATCTCTCTACACTACCATTAGATGATCTTCTCGGAAAACTTATTACTCATGAGATGATATTAAACGAGGAAGATGGAGAAGTACCCTCAACAGCAAAGAACCTTGCTCTCAAAGTTAAGAAAGATCACTCACAATCTGAGAGTGATGAATCAGACGACGAAGATGATCCCTTTGCTCTCATCACACGGGGGTTAGCTCGAATTCTGAAGATGAAAAAACAATTTTCCAACCGTGAAAATACCGATTCATCTAGATTCAAAAGCAATTCTCCCAACATGACAAAGAAGCCAAAAGTGCTAACATGTTTTAAGTGTCTCTCAGTTGTGTGACAAAGGAAACAAAGTTGGCTTTGACAGACACAAGTGTGAAGTCAGGAATGAAGAGACTGATAATCTAATCCTCACTGCTCACAGGCACAACAACACTTATGCTGTAAATGCTAATCATATTACAGGTACAAAACTCAAGTGTCTCTAGGTCTTGACAGAAGACCCCAGCCTATGGAATAGACGACTAGGTCATGTAAGCATGCACACCCTCAATAAACTCAAAACAAGAGATCTTGTTAGAGGATTGCCTGATCTGAACTTCAAGAAAGAAGATCTATGCAATGCATGCACAAGAGGCAAACAGACACGCAACTCCTTCAAACCTAAAAAGGTTGTAAGTTCCTCTTGCCCTCTTGAGTTGTTACATATGGACTTATGTGGACCTATGCGTGTCAAATCTCCAAAGGGTAAACAATACATCCTGGTTATTATTGATGATTTCTCTCGTTTTACATGGATCTCCTTTTTAAGAGAAAAATCAGAGGCTTTGCTCGAGTTTTCTAAACTTTGCAAAGAGTTGCAGACCTTGAAAAACATACCTATTGTCTCCATTAGGAATGATCATGGTAGATAATTTGATCAACTAAAATTTTATTTATTCTGTGCTAAATATGGAATTTCACACACTTTTCAGCACCTAGAACTCCTAAACAAAACGGAGTTGTAGAACGAAAGAACCGCACTTTGGAGGACCTGTCCAGGACAATGCTTTTGGAAAATGGTTTCCCAAAAATCTACTGGGCTGAGTCTATTAATACAGCCAACTACATTTTGAATCGATGCTTAATTCGTCCCATTTTGAAAAAGACTCCTTATGAACTTTTCAAAGGAAGAAAGCCTAGCATTTCCTACTTCAAACGTTTTGGATGCACTTGCTTTGTTCATAACAATGGCAAAGATAATCTTGGGAAATTTGACGCACCTAGTGATGAAGGTATCTTCCTTGGTTATTCTACTATTAGCAAAGCTGATAGAGTTTATAACAAGCGCACCAAAATTGTTGAGGAGAGTATCCATGTGGTATTCGACGAAAGCAACAATGGTGTGTTAAGTGAAGGTTTTGCAGATCTCAATCTAAATCGTCATGATTCGGATGGAGAAGAAGAGGACAAGGCTGAAAATAAGCAGGACCAAGAAAGAAACATGCAAGAACAAATCCAAGATACCAACGAACTATCTCAAGACCTTGAGAAGGGACTACAGAATGAGGATTCAGTCATTGAAGAATCCAACACTCAAATTATCTCTCAAGACCTTGAAGAGAGACCTACTACTATCTCAAACGATCAGGGTCCAAAGCTACGAAAATTCAAATATGCCTCTTCACACTCAGCTCAAGATATCATATCAGATCCATCATCTGGGGTACAAACTCGATCTAGATTAAAGAATCTTTGTGCCTTCTATGCTTTTGTTTCTCTTGTAGAACCAAAAACCCCAGCTGAAGCACTCAAGGACTCGGACTGGATCACTTCCATGCAAAATGAGCTAACTGAGTTTCAAAGGAACAAGGTATGGACTCTTCAACCCAGACCACAACACCAATCAGTCATAGAAACTAGATGGGTGTTTCGGAATGAACTGGATGAAGCGGGCAAGATCATTCGAAACAAAGCAAGACTTGTTGCTCAAGGATACAATCAAGAAGAAGGTATAGACTACGAGGAGATATTTGCTCCCGTAGCAAGGTTAGAAGCTATACGAATATTACTTGCTTTTGCATCTTTCATGGGTATCAAGCTATTTTAAATGGATGTCAAATGCGCATTCCTAAATGGGTTCTTAGAAGAAGAGGTTTATGTTGCTCAACCACCAGGTTTTGAAAGTGAAGAATTTCCTAATCATGTGTATAAATTGGACAAAGCTCCCTATGGTCTCAAACAAGCCCCAAGAGCTTGGTATGAAAGATTGTCCAAATATCTTCTTGAAAATGGTTTTCAAAGAGGATTGATTGATAAAACTCTCTTCATCAAGACTCGTGGAAATGATCTTTTGATTGTTCAAATATATGTAGATGATATATTATTTGGTGCTACTAACAATTACCTTTGCAAGGAGTTTTCTGAAATTATGTGCAGAGAATTCGAAATGAGTCTCATGGGAGAATTAAACTTCTTCCTCGGTTTACAAGTTCTTCAAACAAGTAAGGGTATCTTTCTGAATCAAGGGAAATATACCAGGGATCTACTAAAGAAATACAAAATGGAACAATCAAAGGTAGAAAAAACCCCTATGAGCTCCACTCTCTCCCTTGATCAAGATAAGAATGGTAAGAATGTGAACCAAAAAGAGTACAGATGTATGATTGGTTCACTCCTATACCTTATTGCTAGTAGAGTACAGATGTATGTGTGCTCGATTCCAAAGTGATCCGAAAGAGTCTCACCTTATTGCTGTGAAAAGAATCTTCAGGTATCTAAATGGATCTCAAGACCTTGGTCTCTGGTATCCCAAACATAGTAACTTTCATTTAACAGGCTACTCAGATGCAGATTTTGCAGGTTACAAGGTTGATAGAAAAAGCACTTCTGTTTGTTGCCAACTCCTAGGATCCTCCTTGATAAGTTGGCACTCTAAGAAACAAAATTTTGTGGCCTTATCAACTGCAGAAGCTGAGTACATTGCTGCTGGTGCATGTTACTCTCATATTCTTTGGATAGCACAACAACTCAGAGACCTTGGAATTGATCTTAAAGGTATTCCTATCTTGTGTGATAATACTACTGCTATTTCCATCACTAAAAATCCAGTGCAGCACTCGAGAACCAAGCACATTGATGTGAGACATCATTTTATAATAGATCATGTGGAGAAAGGTGATGTATCAATATCCTTCATATCCACTGATTTTCAGTTAGCTGTTTTTTTTACTAAACCACTCCCTGAAGATCGTTTCAATTTTATTAGACTGGAGTTGGGTATGCTTAATAGGGAAGCACTTTCTTAGGGGGAGTAATTACTCCCTATATAAAAGTTTGAATTGTTGTTTGCAGGAAGATGGTCAAGTATGAAATAAATATAAAGTATAGATCAGACTGACTTCCCTGTCTCAACAAATAAATACAAGACTTCCTCCCGTTGTAGTAAGAGAATAGTCAGGATCGAATCCACGAGGAAGCACGTCAGCAGTTCTCAGGTAGCAACAGATCTCGCAGGCAAAATAGCAGAAAGACAGAAACACGGAAACAAGGTAAGAAACAGAAATAAAAGCAGAAAATAACAAACAAAAGCAAAGAACAAAGCGAAGACAAAGCAAAGCAACAAATAAAAGCAAAGGCAACAGGCTGGTCGATCTCGACAAACAGCTACTCGAGATCGACCACAGCAGTCGACAACAGAAACTCAGAAATCACAGCAGACAGGCAAACCCGGCAAGGGCAACTCGATCTCGACCAAGTCAACTCGAAATCGACAAGGGCAAGCAAAGACAGAAACTTGAAATCGACAAGAACAGAAGAAAACTTCAACTCGACCTAGACAAGTCCTACTCGAGATCGACAAAGGCATTACTCGATCTCGACAAAGCTTCCTCTATGTCGACAACAATGCAAAAAATATGAATTTGCAGAATTAAACACAGAACTCGGATTTTTGATAGAAATAAACTCAATATAATAAAAGACTTCCAAGACCAGGGTTTCAACACCACAACGATAACCATGCAAAGTAACACATAAAGGCATAAAAGATCATGCTTTCCATCAAATAACTTTCGTCATTAACAAATAGGCATATAGAGGCTTTCGCATAAACCTTAATTGTTACTAACCCTTTTTCACATAATTAATCCAAGTTGCAGTAAGATCACTTTCGCTTTAATAACACAAACAAGGATCACCTTCAACTCTCGCAAAAGAATCATGCTCATAGGGATAGAAGATGAATTGCACAAAAAGATCTGAACTTTATCGCGTTGCCTCACATGGCCACCGTCGGGCTCATCCCAGCCCTAGAAGTGGGTGGACTACTCACGCCTCATTGCAATAACAGACATTGATTGATGAAAAGAACTAACTTGCATTAAAACTAAATTCAAAGCCTTTTAGAATCCTGGCAATCAACTTTCGCAGAAAGCCAAAACCCTAAAAATCTTAGAACTCTTAAACTTCTCTACTGGAACTACTTGTTTCTCTCTGAAATTGAATGAATAAAACTGAGCCCCTAGGGCCTTATTTATAGGCTTCTAACCCATGCTAATCAATGATAGAATTTCCTATCTATATCTAAAATTATATCTAAAAGGATAAAAGATAAATGAAATGTTTTAAGGAAATAAATCTATAAGGAAAAGATAATTCTAAAGTGGGTAAGTCTTCATGATGTTGATAGATCTCCTTCCTTGGATAGATGATGATAGAATCGGATAGATCTTCAGCCTTCGGCCCCAAGGAATCCCAAGTCGAGTAGGACTCGTCACGTCGACGCGTTTCTGGAGACTGGGCTACTCGACCTCGACAAGGGCCCGTCGACCTCGAGTAGGATTCATCGTCGACTGGACTTCCCGGCTAGCTCTGCTCGATGTGGCTCGGTCTTGGCTCCTGGTGCTCGTCCACCTTGGGTAGGCTTCGTCGACCTCGAGTAGGCTTGATCCGTCGACTAGGTCTCCTCGGGTAAGTGTACTCGACAAGCTCGGACCTGGGCTCTGGGCTTCGTCGATCTCGACTAGGGTTTGTCGAGATCGAGTAGAGTGGTGGTCTCCTCAGGTCGAGCATCTTCTCCTCGGCATGGACTCGGACTGGTGTTGTGGCGCTTGTCGATCTCGACTAGAGCTTGTCGAGATCGAGTAGGGTTGTCCTCGGCGTCCTTGTCCTCGGCTCGACTCCGGGTGTGGTGTCTGGGCTTCGTCGATCTCGACCAAGGTCTTGTCGAGATCGAGTTGGGTCTGGAAGTCGGGTTGGTCTGGCTTTCTCGATCAGGCACTGTCGACCAAGGCTGCTCGGACAAGCTTGTCGAGATCGAGTAACCTTGACTCTCAGATTGATTCGACTGGTTCCGCTGCTTTCTTGACCTTGGACTTCTGTAGCCATTTTCCGAGCTTTTCTGACCTTCTGTAGAATTGCTGTAAAACGCCTCGAATTTTGCGAATTAAACAGAAACTGGTGTAGATTCAATAATTTGGCAAATAAACATAAACTACATAGGTTATGTACTATCTCAGCCCAAATAAATGAAATGTATGCAGAAATCGATATAAACTTAAGTGTAAAACATGGCAGATTAAGCTAGGGGTGTTATGTGAGACAAGCTACTCGTGATCGGCTCGGGTTCGGCTCGTATAAAACTCGACTCGAGCTCGTTCATTTTCTAAACAAGCCGAGTATGAGCACATTTTTAAGCTCGATCCAAAGCTCGGCTCATTCGAATTAAACTCGAATAGCTCGAATTTTATGAAATTTCTAAAATTTTCTTAAAGTTACTCTATAATGAGCAAGTAGAATTGCCTAAAGCTCGAAAAAAACTCGGCTCGAGCTCGCTCATTTCCTAAACGAGCCGAATATGAGCACATTTTTAAGCTCGAGTCAAAATTTAGGCTCGGCTCGAGCTCGTTCATATTCTAAATAAACTAAATATGAAGAAGTAATACTCGGCTCGTTCGGCTCGAATAACAGCCCTAGATTCAGCTCACAACAAACACCCCATACTTAAGCTTGCTTGTCCTCAAGCAATCCTTTTATTTGTCATTCAGGGGAAGAATTCAAAACTCTCAACATCTTAGATTCATTCTCATATAACCCTGCAGTCAAATACCATCCTCGAAAAGGTACTAGTGTCACAGATCCATGCATGTGCAAATATATAAAAGCAACATCTACTCACAAAAGAAGGGTTATGCAAAAAAACAATTTATATGACAAAGCATTAATAATCAAGAGGACTTTAATTTAAGCTCATGAAGGAGTAGATTTGGTAAAAGGCTAAAGGTGGGCAATTTTTGGCAATGTGGTGCTAATGATTCGGGGAAATGGAGTATTTCCAAACAAAATTTCCACATTCCTTCTCCATAAGATTCATCACCTTTCATAATGCTTTTTCTCAATAATAATGCTTTTACCTCTCTAACTTCAACACTGCCTTCTCGCGAGTCGCAAACATGGGTGTCATGAATGGCCCCGGATACTTAGCGCTTTGGACTCCTCACAATGTGTCCCATCTCTCCAAACTATTATCTCAGAGAGCAGGGTCAATCTACCTTTATCTCCTGAGGTGATTGGATTTTCTTTCACTCATTAAATTTTCCATATATTTCAAACATTTTGCCTCCAAACTCCAATAATGATAATAACAACACAACAACCATATAACAATCTCGATAATGTAACATCATTCTCAACATAATCCCCGGATAAGGTAAAGAATGACAATATTTAGATCATGTGGAGCAGTAATTGAAATAAGGCATATTATGGCTTTTGTGATGCATAAGCATGGGTAAGGCTAGGAATAAACAATGAGCATTATATGGAAATATAAAGTCTTCCATCATCTTATCATGCAATATGTCAAAAGCAACTTCAAATTTTACCTCCTTTCATGGTTTTCAATAAATAATGCACTTCATTGTGACTTCCCTTTACTAGGCAATTTCATGCGATATCTCTAATTAATCCAATTTTGCATCGTCGAGTTCAATATAAAGCTTCCATGACACTAATCAAAATTTTCAATGGGGGTCATTTTTCTAAATTTTGGAAAACATGCAATTAAGCACATAAATCAATAATGCATTCGAAAATAGCCATGTAGCAATTCAAAGAAATAATGCACAAGTAATGTCAAATATGATCAATATGCATGAAGTAAGCCCTTCCCCCACCCCATACTTAAACATTACAGTGTCCTCACTGTATAAAAACAAGGATAAAGAAAGAAACTCACTAGACAGGTGTGCAGGGCCTTAAAATGTCGAATGGAAGCACCTCCTGGGCCGAGTATGACTTGGTTCTATCCATGGACCTGAAAAGTGTAGAAGACATATACCCATAATAGCAAAACTAAAAGTTTCAAAAACAAAAACAAACAAAAGCAACAAAGTCTCAAAAGTCCTAAAAAGTCTATGTACAAGCTCTAGATTTTATAGTCGCTAGGCCGACTTCTCCATTAAGCATTAGCCTGGCATTTGCAGGGCCCATGTAGCTTGGGCCTCAAATAATACTCCATTCTTGTCCATCAGCTGCAATCCTCCAGAATGGATCTTGTTCACCACGAAAGGTCCCATCCGCTTCTTGTTGAATTTGTTAGGAAACCAATGATCCTTTGATTTAGAGACATGGAGCTTGTCTGCAACTTCATATTCCTTGGGCTCATCATTGGAAATCCTGCACAATCGCACATACCAAGGCAGACCTCTCCCATGTATAGATAAATCTTTAATGGAAATAGGAGAAGAAAGATCCATACCTTGATTTACCTTTGCAGAGACGGAATCGGGGACCACTGTGTTTGGTCAATCTCGACTAGGGCTAGTCGATCTCGACGAGTCTGCTCATTCTGGTGGTGTCCTGCTCGCAGATTCAGAAGTCGATGAAGACGATGGCTCATCGACCTCGAGTAGCCTACTCGACATCGAGTAGGGCTCCGCTCCTGGTGGCTCCAGCGTCGAGGAAGCAGGGTCTGGGCTCCCCAAGTGGTGGTCGATCTCGACAAGCTTAGTCGAGATCGACGAGGATGCTCCGTCTGGTGGAGTCTGTGTCGAGGAAGCAGGAGTCGAGTCAGCAGAGGGCTTGTCGATCTCGACAAGCGTGGTCGATGTCGACGAAGATCTTGGCTCTGGTGTCGTCAGCGTCGAGGAAAGCTGAGTCGACGTAGGGCTCTGGTTGTCGATCTCGACGAGCCTACTCGAGATCGAGTAGGGTTCTGCTTCCGTCTGGCTGCTCGACGAGGCTGGTACTGGTGGAGACTCCTTGTCTGGTCGAGATCGACTAGGGTCTGGTCGATCTTGACCCCATACTTAACTCCTGTCAAGGCATCCGAAAAATAATTAATCCACAACGACTTACCTTGGTCCGTGTCGATTGGATTCTATGTGTTTTCCTTGAGGATTGCCATGATCTCCTCCACCCGGGCCTCCATGTCCCTCTTTTCCATTTCCTCAGGGGTCATATTTCTGACCTTGGGTTCCCCGCATGTGATGTAGCCAGCTGAGATAGATTTGACCTCTTCCATTGGACTTGTATGCCTTTCAGTTTTATTAAAGGAATACTCAATTACCTCATCGCTGATGTTGAAGGTGAGCACTCCTTTCCTTACGCTTATGTTGGCATCCACCGTCGCCAAGAATGGTCTTCCTAGAATAATTGGACAAGCAGGATATTTTTGCATATCAACAACTAGAAAATCAGCAGGGACAAAGAATTTACCTACTTGTACTGGCACATTATCCACCATGCCTATTGGAATGACCACTGTGTTGTTGGCCATGTAAAGTCTAGCATCCACAGGCTCTAGGGCACCTATCTTAATCTTGAACCAAATCGTTAAAAGCATTATACTCACACTAGCTCCAAGATCACATAGGGCATTAAATTCTTATGGACCAAATCCAATAGTTATAGCAAACTTACCTGGATCCGGCCTCTTCTCCAATATGTCCAGATGGCTGCACTCCTCTGTGATTTCAGCCATCGATCGCTTTTTGCTCAGAATCTCTTTCAGGAACTTGACAAAGGATGGCATTTCATTGAGAGCTTCTGTGAAGGGGATGGTGACGTTGAGCTTTTGAAGCATCTTGATGAAGTGCTGAAACTTTTTCTCTGCCGGGTCCTTTAGATATTTTGTGGGGAAAGGCAGCTTCTTTTTCTGATTTGGAGCCAGAACAGACGTCGGAGGTGCTGCAGGCTGCTCTATGTCGACCAGGGGCTCCTAGACATCGACTAGACTCTTGTCGACATCGACCAGGTTGGGCGTAGTCGAGTTGTTGTGCGGTGCAGACGAAGATTTTTGCAGGTTCTCCTTGAGGTCGAGTAGGCCCTTGTCGAGATCGACTAGGCCTTGGTCGACTAGCTGTTCTTCGTTGTTCTGCTGCTTTCCAACCTCTGGCTCTTGTAGTTGATGGCCGCTTCTGAGTTTTATAGCAGCGATGTGTCCAGTCTTTCCCTTAGGATTTGGTTCTGAAGATCCAGGGAGCGCACCCGACTGTCTGGGGATTCCTGCTGCTAGCTGACCAATCTGTGTATCAACTGATTTCCGCCAGATGTCAATTTCCCCAAGCCTAGAGTTGACACCTTGCATCTGAGTATAGACAGAGTTGAAGGATTGCCTAGTTTCTGAGTGGTTTCTCCGTATTTCCTCCAGGACTGTGTGTATATCATCCTTTTTCTGCTCCCTTTCCGGATGTCCTGGAGCTCTGTAGGGCGGGGGGTTCCTAGGGACACCTTGGTTCCATTGTGGTTGCTGAAACCTTTGGTCCCCCGTGTAGCGACTGGGACCCCCTGTGTAAGCTGCCTCCTCATGATGCTCTGCCATCCTGACTTGCTCTGCGTGTGGGCACTCAGGAGTGGTGTGCCTTTGCGATCCGCATTCTATGCAAGGCTGGTTGACGGAGAGGTATTTTACTTTCTTGAGGAGCTTCTTATTCTGGTCTCTGTAGTACTGCTCCCTAACGTCAGGATCAATCTCCTTAGGTGGCTCATAGAGGGGCATGGATGGTGCTGGCCTGTCGTATGGGTTCTCTTCATAAGTTGCAGTAGACCCATACTTGTTGTCGTAGTTAGTGAGCTTCTCTAGCACATCCCATGCGTCACTTGGCGGCATTGTCAGATACTCATAGCGAGTATAATGGTTGATTCTGTCCATAGTGACTTGATCAAGAGTGTTGAAGAAGATCTCCTGAATGACTTAGGGTGGCTATCCATGAGTAGGGCAAGATCGCAGAAGTTCCTTGTAGCGCTCCCATGCCTTTGCCAGCGGTTCCCCTTGCTTCTGTTTGAAGGCGGTGATTCTCTGGCGGAGATGTGCTGTTTTGGCGGGTGGGAAGAATTTGTTCAGAAACTCTTGCCCTACTTAGGCCCAGGTTGTAAGTGATCTTGCTTTCAGCCCTTCCAGCCATTTCAGTGCAGGCCCAGCGAGAGACCAGCGGAAAGATTTCATCTTGACATATTCCAGGGTTGTACCTTCAGCAAGAGTGCGACACATGTCAAAAAAGTTTGTAATATGTTCAAGAGGACACTCATTAAATCTACCATAAAAGGCATTATTTTTAAGCTCTATAAGAAATTGAGTGCGAAATTCAAAAGAGTTATCAGGGATTAGAATCGCCGATTCAGGTACGACGAGAGTTGGGTGCATGTAGTCCTCTGCCGTGGTTGGATATTGGGCAAGCTCAGCCTGTGCTTGTTCCCTTGCTGCTTTCTCAACGGCGATAGCAGCATCCTTAGGGGCCAATTCCCTGGTAAGCCTAGCGATCAGCTGTTCCTGTGTCTCCGCAGCTGCCATGGCTCTTTGTAGTTTAGCTCGGATGTGAAATAGGCGTTCCGGTTCGTCTAAGGCGTCAAACTCAGGTGTTTGACCAGAACGGCGCATACACCTGAAAAGTAACTCAAAGAAACAGTGAGAACTGCCTACCTAAGGGGCGATTGATAGCTTCCCCGGCAACGGCGCCAATTTGTTGTTTGCAGGAAGATGGTCAAGTATGAAATAAATATAAAGTATAGATCAAACTGACTTCCCTGTCTCAGCAAATAAATACAAGACTTCCTCCCGTTGTAGTAAGAGAATAGTCAGGATCGAATCCACGAGGAAGCACGTCAGCAGTTCTCAGGTAGGAACAGATCTCACAGGCAGATTAGCAGAAAGACAGAAACACGGAAACAAGGAAAGAAACAGAAATAAAAGCAGAAAATAACAAACAAAAGCAAAGAACAAAGCGAAGACAAAGCAAAGCAGCAAATAAAAGCAAAGGCAACAGGCTGGTCGATCTCGACAAACAGCTACTCGAGATCGACCACAGCAGTCGACAACAGAAACTCAGAAATCACAGCAGACAGGGAAACCCGGCAAGGGCATCTCGATCTCGACCAAGTCAACTCGAGATCGACAAGGGCAAGCAAAGACAAAAACTTGAAATCGACAAGAACAGAAGAAAACTTCAACTCGACCTAGACAAGTCCTACTCGAGATCGACAAAGGCAGTACTCGATCTCGACAAAGCTTCCTCTATGTCGACTACAATGCAGAAAATATGAATTTGCAGAATTAAACACAGAACTCAGATTTTTGACAGAAATAAACTCAATATAATAAAAGACTTCCAAGACCAGGGTTTCAACACCACAACGATAATCATGCAAAGTAACACATAAATGCATAAAAGATCATGCTTTCCATCAAATAACTTTCGTCATTAACAAATAGGCATATAGAGGCTTTCGCATAAACCCTAATTGTTACTAACCCTTTTTCACATAATTAATCTAAGTTGTATTAAGATCACTTTCGCTTCAATAACACAAACAAGGATCACCTTCAACTCTCGCAAAAGAATCATGCTCATAGGGATAGAAGATGAATTGCACAAAAAGATCTGACCTTTATCGCGTTGCCTCACATGGCCACCATCGGGCTCACCCCAGCCCCAGAAGTGGGTGGACTACTCACGCCCCATTGCAATAACAGACATTGATTGATGAAAAGAACTAACTTGCATTAAAACTAAATTCAAAGCCTTTTACAATCCTGGCAATCAACTTTCGCAGAAAGCCAAAACCCTAAAAACCTTAGAACTCCTAAACTTCTCTACTGGAACTACTTGTTTCTCTCTAAAATTGAATGAATAAATCTGAGCCCCTAGGGCCTTATTTATAGGCTTCTAAATCTTGCTAATCAAGGATAGAATCTCCTATCTATATCTAAAATTATATCTAAAAGGATAAAAGATAAATAAAATGTTTTAAAGAAATAAATCTATAAGGAAAAGATAATTCTAAAGTGGGTAAGTCTTCATGATGTTGATAGATCTCCTTCCTTGGATAGATGATGATAGAATCGGATAGATCTTCAGCCTTCGGCCCCAAGGAATCCCAAGTCGAGTAGGACTCGTCACGTCGACGCGTCTCTGGAGACTGGGCTACTCGACCTCGACAAGGGCTCGTCGACCTGGAGTAGGATTCATCGTCGACTGGATTTCCCGGCTAGCTCTGCTCGATGTGGCTCGGTCTTGGCTCCTGGTGCTCGTCGACCTTGGGTAGGCTTCGTCGACCTCGAGTAGGCTTGATCTGTCGACTAGGTCTCCTCGGGTAAGTATACTCGACAAGCTCGGACCTGGGCTCTGGGCTTGGTCGATCTCGACTAGGGTTTGTCGAGATCGAGTAGAGTGGTGGTCTCCTCAGGTCGAGCATCTTCTCCTCGGCATGGACTCGGACTGGTGTTGTGGCGCTTGTCGATCTCGACTAGAGCTTGTCGAGATCGAGTAGGGTTGTCCTCGGCGTCCTTGTCCTCAGCTCGACTCCGGGTGTGGTGTCTGGGCTTCGTCGATCTCGACCAAGGTCTTGTCGAGATCGAGTTGGGTCCGGAAGTCGGGTTGGTCTGGCTTTCTCGATCAGGCACTGTCGACCAAGGCTGCTCGGACAAGCTCGTCGAGATCGAGTTGGGTCAACTCGAGATCGAGTAACCTTGACTCTCAGATTGATTCGACTGGTTCCGCTGCTTTCTTGACCTTGGACTTCTGTAGCCGTTTTCCGAGCTTTTCTAACCTTCTGTAGAATTGCTGTAAAATGCCTCGAATTCTGCGAATTAAACAGAAACTGGTGTAGATTCCATAATTTGGCAAATAAACATAAACTACATAGGTTATGTACTATCTCAGCCCAAATAAATGAAATGTATGCAGAAATCGATATAAACTTAAGTGTAAAACATGGCAGATTCAGCTCACAACATGAATTCAAATGACATCTCAAGGCCTTGACTTCATAAGGATCCGAGATGATCATCCGAATAAAATTATATTGGATCAAACTCTGTTAATATCTTATGGATATTCAACAAGAGTGTCTTTTAATTTTACAGAATTTCTTTTGATTTCATTTATCCCTTTCAAAAATCGGTTTTCACATATTTTGGTTTCCATTTTAAAAGAATTCCAAATCTCTTTAATTTTTGCAAGTGGATGTGACACTTTGGGTTGAGAAAATTCAGATCATCATTACTTACTGTTCATGAGAATTAATGAATCTGTACTTGCCCATTTGAAAATATTGAGAAACGATTCAGTTTCCCATATTGTTGCTTTTTAATCCCTCACTCCTCTCGGTCTAAACCACTCCACAATCACTCTCTCTGTGTTCATTCTCTCTCTCTCTCTCTCCGAGTTCCAAAAACCCTTTTTGTTTCTGAAATCAAAATGGTGGGATCAAAGCGCTCTTCAACATCTCCGTCTCCAGCACCTTCTGCTAAGAGGTACAAGATGCCTGCCAACAAGGGGAAGCAAATCATGGAGGAATCTGAAGAACATTCCGAGGATTCTAGCGAGAACTCACCATCTCCACCACCTCTGATGAGGAAATCCAAAGGCAAAGCTCCAGCCAGTTCTGCTCCTGCTCGGCCTCCCCAGGTATCATCTGGCATTTCCCCCAATTGGTTTTGTTCTAAAGACGTTGAGGAGTCCTGGAAACAGGACTTTTGCAGTCGTCGTTTATGCTTCTGTGATACTGTCGATTTCAACCTCCTCCAATCCATGCCCTTGCCCTGCTTTTCCCTCCTCAAATCTACCTGCTTCTGAACCTTGCTCAACCCTGGCAATTTTGCCTATCCCCAACTTACCCGACTCTTTTATGCCAACCTTACTGTTCATCGGGTAAATGAAACCCTAACCCTAGTATCCAAGGTCAAGAACACCCGAATCCGCCTCTTTCCTGAAAGCCTTGCTCTCATCCTTGATCTTCCTACTGAGATCCCCACAAAAGAATTCCCAAGCCGATTTGAGTGTCTCTCACGAGCACGAGATGAATTCTTCCTAAAATCTCAAGGCCCTGGATCTTCATCCACCCTCAAACCCACTCATACTGCCCTAAACCTTCAAGCCAAGCTCATCTTCACTATTTTGGCTCACTGTATCTTCCCACGCATCCATTCCAGGGAATTGGTGACCGAGAATCTTCTCGAGATCCTTTTCCTAATCATGAACGGATACGAGCCTGACTTGCCCAAACTCATTCTTGACTACATGACCCATGTCTCTACTTCCTATCGGCCTATGCATTTACCCTATGCAAACCTCTTGCCCAAAATCTTTAAAGCCTTTGACATCGACACACCAGGAGAAGAAAAGCAAACCTATAGTGGGATTGTTGATGAGGGTTGTCTAGATGGATTGGGGATTGCCAAAAACCCGAGGGGGCAATGGTTTCTGAGAAAAGATTCAAAGGAAAAACAGGTTGCTGAACCTAATATGAATGAGGATAGATTGGCTGTTGTGGAGACTGAAATTCAAGACCTTAGGTTTGATTTGAGCAGGATGTGGTCGGATGTGGTGATTCGCCAGGACCAGACTCATGAGCTACTCTCTATGGTCAACTGCAAGCTTGATCAGATGATGCTTCTCAATGCTCTCACCTACACTGCTACAGGCTCTATCATGCCAATGGAGCAAGAAACCTTCGATCATGTGCGTGAGAAGACAGGGAATGTCATCCTTAACTGTGAAAATCAAGTGAAGAAACGTCCTATTCTGCGCTCCACTCATCATGAACCCACCATTCTCACAGTCGAGCAATATGGTGTGGTCAAGAAATACAGGGATGTTGAGCGTCAGAGACAGCTTGCAGAAATGGAACGAGACAAGGTCACCAGAGACGCCCTTGTAAGGTGGAGGAAGAGGTGCAGAGATGAGGTCAGAAGGAAATACCTTCCACCCAACAAGCAGTACCCCACCTTTGGCGAATGGGTTGAGGAAGGCGCTGGCATTGCCCCTCGCGAAGATCCTAATGCTCCTTGCGCCCATGGTACATCCTCTGCTGCTGGGCCATCCTCTGCTAAGAAAGGCAAGAAGGCTCTAAGGAGCAAGAAGAAGAAGGCTGCAGATGGGGATTCTGACTCAAGGCCTTGATCTCCCACCCTCTTTTCTCTACTTTCTAAAAACTCGTCTTTTGCTGCTCGTCTTTTAAAAACTCATGGTCCTTTGGTTGCTTTTTGGTTGGTGGTTCACACATTTTCACCTCCCTGCCCTTTTGTTGGAAGACAAAAAGGGGGAGAATGTTTTGGTTGCCCTGCGTTTTGGCACTAGTTGGTTAAGTGCTTGATGTTTTTTTTAAACTTAGATGATCCAAACATTTTCTGCTCATATTATATAATATGCTCATTTCCTTATAATGATTGCTAGAAATATGTTATGAATATTGAAACAGGTTTTGTCTTCCATGAAGGGGGAGATTGAAGAATCCATCTTGATTGTAAGATCTTGAGACCTAACGTGCAGGTGATCTAAAGGATGATGAAAGACAAAAGGCTGGGTTTCAAGGTCTTGAAACCTAGACTAAAATGTTTGATCACTTATGCATTTCTCTATTTTGACTTGTTCTCTTGCAGAAAAGAATCCGAGGCCAATCCTTTTGGGCCTAAATTATAATGGGCTTTATATTGGGCTATGAGATGTGATTTGGGCTTTATCGATTTATATATGAGTTTCGCATCTAACCCATTTTATGTACTAGATACATTATGCATGTTCTTTCATGATTTCACTTTTCATACAAGGAAAGAACCGATCTATAGTTGATCATACTTGATCATGAAGAAAGTTGGAAGACCATTCTTGGAAGGCACACAAAGGATCATTTTCGGAAAGAATTCAAATACCTTGGAAATGATTTGAATTTCAAACGGTCTCCCTCCAAGAAGCTCTACAAGTGTTCCAACTATAAAAAGACGAAGGCTAAGAAGGATGAAACTAACCAAGCAAGCACCCAAGCACTCATAGCATCCTAAAGCATTCGTAAAGTTTCTCTTACATTCTCCTAAATCCTAGTTGGTGATCATTGTTTAAGAGTTGAGAGAAACACTAGCACTTATTGTACAAGTCATTCATTTTACACTTAGAGTTTTTATACTCGATCAAAGCACACTTGGTGTGTGGTGTGAGCTTTTATTTCACTTGTAAGGTTGAGAGCTAGAATAGAAGCGGTGAGGCTTTGTATAGAGAAAGGGAAGTTTCTCTAGGAAGTTCTAGGCTCAAAAGAACTGAAATAAGAAGTGTTTGAATCCTACGGATTGGATAATCCTAGGCGGGGACGTAGGCTAGTTGGTGCCGAACCTCGTTAACAATTCGTGTGTTCATCTTTTATATTCCGCATTTACATTGTCATATTCGATTTTACTTTGTCAAGTCCTGATAGCCTATATCAAGGTCTTGACAAGTTGCACTAAATTTCTATTGTTGCGAAAATCGTCCATACTCTATTCATCCCCCCCCCCCTCTAGAGTATTATTCATCGCATTATAGACTCTTCACCTAGAAATTGAATGAATCTACCTTATCTTACCTTCCCAACTCCTATGCATCTTCCTTAGCTTGTTTTCACTCTTTTCCAATTCATTTCACCTTCAATCTACTATATCTGAAATAAACCATAAAATCATGTAGATTCCGTCTCTTCCATATCAACAAGTAATTATGTAAATTCAACTAAATGTATGCAATATTCACAACTAAACTATGCTAAATGCAATCTATTATGCAACACTAAATATGCTCTATCAAATTCCCCCACACTTGAACCTTTGCTTGTCCTCAAGCAATAGAAAACTCAACTCTGCAGCCCCACAGAATAGCAATTCATGTATCCATACCTCAATATTCTTTAAGTGCATGAAAAACTAGCAAACACAATAGATTAACAACAGTATAGCACATAATTGGAGTAATAACTGAAATTAGGCAACCATATCCATTCTAGACCTCACAAAGGATATGTGTTTCACTCTCGCTCAAGTGTTTATGGTTAAATGTTTACGCTCAAAACTCAATCTCCAAAAACTTAGCTACAATAGTCTTGCACCAGTGTTCTAATTCTCCACCGCCGGTGACTCTACACACAACAAAAATCATGAGGTCTTTTAATTGGGTTGTAATGGGGCCAAGGTAGAACATAGAAGGTATGGAATAATTTTGGTCATGTGGTGCTCATAATCCGGGAACTAAGGAAGCTACCAAATCATAAAACCACTCATAAACTTCTCATACCATATCTCTATAATGCCAAACAACACCAATCTCAAGCATAAAACTTTACAAACCATACTAAACTCATTCATTTATTTTTTTTCTTTTTTTTTTCTTTTCGATTCATGCTATATCAAATGATTTTCCTTGACTTTTGCCCCTAAGTGAATTTTATCCTCCTTAGGTCCCAAGTAATAAATACGCTAGCAAGAATCGAACATCTCATAAATGCACCTCAATCATACAATCCACCACTAAAACCATCATCCACAATATAGATATTCACCAACTATTCCTAAATTCCCGGATAGGGCCAGACTATCATTGGCTATGGAAAAATCTTGTGGAGCTACAAAAGAATAGGCAATTAGGCTCAAATTGGCTTCAAGCAGAGGATAATATGTAAGGTGGGAATAGAGTCCAATAGGGCTAATAAAGGTGCCTCAATCAAGTTTAAGTCATGTGCAGAAATCATAATATGCAGCATTGAACAAGATATCTAAATGCAAGTCAAAGAGGAAGCAATTGAAGAGATTACACACAACAAGCAAGAGGACTCAATAAAGTGTAGTCCTGAATAGGCTAAAATAAACTCACCAGGTCATGCCTAGAACTTCAAGATCGCCCAAAAATTCAAGATTTTATGTGCTCAATCATTAATCAATCATGCCCACCAAATAGTATAGAAAACATATATCGAATTCTTCAACAATCCAAGCACATCATGGGGCATAAATCTCAATAGATAGACTAGAGGACAAACGGCATCCATATGGGGAAATAAGACCTATTCCTAATAAAGCAAGAACTAAAACTTTTTTTTTTCATCTTTCATTTTTCATATTTTTTTTTATAATAGGAACAATAATGGTAGAAACTAAACATGCATACAACCCATAGAAATAAACATGCAAACTTAAAAGTCAAAATGCAGTGCAAACCAAAATACAAACGTGACATGCAAGTCTTCTCCCCCACACTTAGTTCTGACATTGTCCTCAATGCAGAAAAGAGAACAAAAACATCAAAATAAAAAGAAAAGGGAAAAGAAAAGAAATAACTGACATGTTCACTGATGAGGTGGTGGCGGCGGCAGGTAAGATGGAAACTAGGGATATGCATATCGATAGAAGTCCTCCTCCCTCTGCCACATCTGCTCTTGCATCCGTCTGATCGCTGCCTGGATCTCAGAGACATCCTCCAGGTGAGAAGTCAAGCCACGGACATCCCGACGAATGTCGCCAATATCCACATATAGCTGCTGCTGTTGAACACACATCAACTCCTGGCACTGGGACATCTGTTGCTGGTGCTCCCACATGGCGTCCTGACGATGCGACATCATCTACTGATGCTCCCACATGGTGTCCTGACGGAGACACATATCTGTCATCCTCTGCTCTAGCGCGTAGTAGCTCCGACCAGCACTAGCTGTGCCAGAAGGTCTAGCACTACTACCTCCGATATATGTCTGAACTCCATGGGTATCATCATCACCTTTCTGCTCAGCATCAGGAGCACCCTCCTCATCATCATCAGAATCCGCATCCATCTCATCACCCATGTAAAAATCAGCTGTTGTAGGGCCAAAAGGGAGATGTCGGGGCATTCTCAACTGAATCCTCCTCTGATGGCCTATCCTCCAGATCCACATCGGCGACGTGCCCTCCAAGTGGCCAGCTTTTCTCAGCTGGGCTCATCATATAGAAACGAGCCATGCTGAACATCATGGACAGCGCTCACATCGATGCACGCTCGAGCTATAAGGGTGATAAGACCCCCAAAGCTAATTGTTTCCTTGTTGCACTTGTCTAGGATGTCCTTGCAGTTAATCAGAAACATATCCACCCAACCTAGAATCATTGGGCTCTCTAGCGTCAGACACCACAAAAATGACATATCCTTAAGCGAGATTTTGTTTACCTCAGCTTGTGCAAAGAATGTGTTCGCCAGAATCTTATGAATCAGCCGTAATGCAGGATGGCGAATGCTCGAATTGTACTGGACCTTCTTGGACTCAAAAGGCACCCTAGTAGACGCCATCCAAAAAGCCAAAGGACCATCTCCCTTACACACATCAAGCCAACCAGCAGGAGGTGCAGCAGTAATACCAAAAATCTGTGCCAATCTCTCCTTCGATATCTCATGACCCCTCCCAAGCAATCGAAACTCAATATACCTACGCCCCACACTCAAAGTTGCTAAAAACTCCTTACATAAGCTCGGAAATATAGGAGCATTCTTCCCTAAAAACTCTCCTAAGCCCCCATGCTCTAACAATTGCCTAGTGCATACATCCATCTATAGTAACCGAAGTGTAGGCTCATGAAAAAATTTTGTTACAAATAAATTTCGAGTATTGAGAGCATTCCACTTCTCCTTCTGACTTCTATCCATTCCATTTGGTCTAGACATTGCTAAGGAAATCACCCAACAAGAAGGAAAGTGAAGCAAACTCACAAATGGCGATTCACTACAGAGGTCGCGGGGCAGCCGAGGGTGGCGACGGGGCGGCCGGCGATAGGAATGGCCGCGGGGCGGCTCGACTGGCGACGGGGCGGCTCGAGATTTGTCGGAACTACACACTCCGACGTCGGATCTTCTCTCCGACGTCCCAAATGTTCCTTCGTCGTGGATCCGAAAGAACTCCCTTGAAAGACCTTGAGCGGAGCGATTATGTTGTAGATCTAGGAGATATAGGCGATTTGGTGGATTTGGTGTAGAGGGAAGATAGGAATAATGAAAAGGAGGGTGGTTTTGTGGGGTTTAAAAGCTTGGAATGTGGCTTCTATGGAGGTTTTGGAAGGTTGAAGAAGGAGAGGAGAGGGGAGGGTGTGGCGGCTGATAGAGATAGGAAGAAAAAGAAAAGGGGTGGATAGAGTTAATTTGGTGTAGCAAGTGGGGGCCCACATGGGCCCCTTTTAAAATTTCCATCCGGAAAGGGCCGCGGGGCGGGAAGGGTGGGCGACGGGGCGGCCATCGATTCGCGGAGGATTTCGCTCAGCGCCTTGGCCGCGGGGCAGCCTAGGCTGGCGACGGGGCGGCCCATCCTTTTTCGCCATTTCCCTTTTTCTTGTTCCCTTGTAATTGATTCCCTGTCCTTTTTTTTCCCTACAACGTTAGCTCCCTAACAAAAACCAGAACTAAACTAAAAAGTAGTAAAATGCACAAATAAAATAGAATCTAAATTACTTACCTTGGGTTGCCTCCCAAGCAGCGCCTTTGGTTACCGTCGTTGGCTCAATGTTATATTCATCCAGTCATTCAAGAATCAAGCGGACATCGACAACGCCCTCAAAAGCAAATCAAACTCTCGTACCCAACCGATATTTGAATGCACACTGAAAATGAAACAATTGGTGATTAAAAATTCAGCAATGAGAACCATTACCAACTTACCCTTCATTTGAGCTTGATTCTCCCTCGAGGGTATGCAGGACCACCAACACAGTTCTGCTAGTGGTTTGTTGAAGTAGTGGCTCCATGGATCGACATATTCACCAAAATCTCCCAATTTGCAAAAAAATACCAGTTTCTTGTTCGGGAACCACAGAAATTAGTTCCAGACTTGGCTCCTTGATAGGCGAGTTGGGGAGGATTTCTACGAATGAAGGGAGCATCGAAACATCCTCAATCTCTAGGTACGTCTCCTGAGATTTCGTGTCGATAACCACTAGATGCTCTTCTTCATTATCGGAGAATTCATCGTTGCTTGCATCTTGGCTTTCATCAAGTTGAGGAATAGAACATTGCTGAACTGCCAACTCCTTCATTGTTTGAGAGACTCGGATAATTGATTCCCCATTTTGATTCACTATCTCGCGTAATTGCCCTATTTGCTCCATCAAGACAATGGTTGAATCCTCCATGGATGGGTCGGAGTACTCCATTGGTTGAAACGTCGAAGTGTAGGATTCTTCCTCCGCCGATTGGTCACCCATGTAGCAGAGAAGATCCCATAATCCCGACACTCCTAAACCAGCAAAGCTTCCATTACTTATGTACATGGCAAGTTTTCGGGTCTCAGAAGCCATGCCCTCAAAAACGCAAACTACCACATCTCGCAAACTATCTCGGAAACCTCATGAATAACGGATGCTAAATAAATTTTGCACTCTTGTGAGGTAATTGTGAAAATACTCTCCCTGAAACTGCCATAACTTCAACATCTAGAAATATTAGCAATAAGGTGTCGTGAACCGTAAGATAGGTCCACGGCGGGGTTAGATGTAAATATATACAAAAGTTAGCGATAAAAAACAAACACAAGAAATTGATAAGAATTCCCTGGCAACGGCGCCAAATTTGACAAGAGGAAAACCTATCGTTGTTCTTGCCAAAGAATACTCAAACTCACAACTAGTATAGTGTGTAAGCAAGAGATCGATCCACAGGGAAATCTATTCAATTCGAGTGTCAATTCTAATCGCTAAAAGAGAATATGGGGTGTTTTGGTGTGTAAAAGATCCACCGTTTATCAAAGCGGAAGTAAGCAAAAAAAGTAAATTGATTATAGAATGCAGTGGAGAGAAATAGGTTCACCTACAATTTATCACTTCGATTGATGAATTCGATCCTTGTTTCAACCTCTAGTTCTTGTCTTTTCCTATTAATGTTCGTGTCCAGATCTTAGGTAGATTACTAGTCTTACGAGTCCTAGCAACCCTTATCTCTAAATAACCCTAACACGGTTAAGAGTTAACCTAGAGATAGCATTAAGAGTATGAATTAACCAAGGTACACATAATATCAAGCTAAGAGTCGATATTCAACATATATTCAATTTCCTATACATTTAATTAGTCCTACGAGTCCTAAAGGGATATGATTGCCACTTGGGTTAAGGTTCGCTAGGAGGAATCTGCAAAACCCTAGCAATTGAATGAATCTACTCTAACTAGTTGATCAGGCCAGAGAGAATAAAACACATTCAAGCAGTTAAGCACAAAGAAGTCAAAACATTGGAATAGGAATAAGAACTAGATTAAGAAACTCACAATTCAGCAAACAAAGATCCAAATCGTAGGCGAAACCTTGAGAGTTTAGTTGCTCATGCTCAACGGCGCTCTGAACAATGGAATAAAGTGCATAAGTTCCATGAAATAATAAACTAGAAAAGTCTTAAATAGTGTTTAGAAAGTCGGCCAAACAACTCGACCAGAACCCTAACTAAAAACTAGCATCGAATGTCGCGCTTCTGCACGGGCCGTGGGGCGGCCGACGATCAGCGAAGTCCTCCATTTCTGCCTTCGAACCGTGGGGCGTCCAGGCATGCTGCGGGGCGGCCAGCGATTATTCCGGGCTTCTTCTTCCTTGTCTTCGCAGCTCCTATGCATCTTCCTTGGCTTGTTTTCACTCTTTTCCAATTCATTTCACCTTCAATCTACTGTATCTGAAATAAACCATAAAATCATGTAGATTCCGCCTCTTCCATCTCAACAAGTAATTATGTAAATTCAACTAAATATATGCAATATTCACAACTAAACTATGCTAAATGCAATCTATTATGCAACACTACATATGCTCTATCAGCAAGTCACGGCATGGTCCCCATAGACATCACCATCAAAGGTTCGAGAGCAAGCGGGACAAGGCCTAGGCACCGTGAACAACGGAACTCCAGTCGATAGCTAAGCACACTGTGATAGGTCCTTCCATTCATAGTCTGCCCCATCCCAGAAATAGGAACTACACGCAACCAATCAGATGAGTGAGCGCCCTTCTTAGACTTCCATAATGCCACCTGTCGCTGAGTAAATGAGAAAATAGAGTTTGATGTAGTAGCAACCTTCGCAAAATATATATCTATCAGTTTCTACATAAGTTTGGGGGTAGCGATTTCACTGGGATCGCGGAGAAGATCAGAACCCGTGACCTC
Source organism: Persicaria tinctoria (assembly GCA_037127255.1). Taxonomy (NCBI): domain Eukaryota; kingdom Viridiplantae; phylum Streptophyta; class Magnoliopsida; order Caryophyllales; family Polygonaceae; genus Persicaria; species Persicaria tinctoria. The sequence goes on from JBANSL010000001.1 coordinate 31,017,176, forward strand.
ATTAAAAGAATGACAAGCATCATCAAAAGTAGGCCCAACAACAATGATGCAAGAAGGACGTAAGAGCTTAGCCTGAAACTCAGCAGACTACAAACGGGATGCCAAAAAAACATAATGTAGCACATCTCCAGCAGCATACACTCCGAGCCCACCAAACTAAAAAGGGAAGGTGGCGAGCCGCCCCTGCCAATCCCCAAACCCAGGCCTAGACGCAGTGACGATACGTTCCAAACAAGAACGGAGTGCCTCGTCAAAGGAAAGTTGGGTCGACCCAAAGACACGTGGAGAACAAGTACGCAAAGTAAAGTAGAGTTTAGAAATACTCGTACAAGCCCGAAGCAGAAGCAACTCGCACTGGGGGTCATCAATCCTCGCGACAGAATCCATAAGCTCTATGGTCCTAGTTACTCTCTTTGCCACAAGGTCGTTGCCGAAAACTGGGCAAATGCTTACAGGTCCACCCAGAACTTTGACACCACGCGAAGGCCGAGCAATAGATCGGGGGAAAACACCAGGAAGCCAACTTCTAGGGTCTTCTATAGGCCAAAAAACCTCGATCTTATCCACATTAAGATGAAGGATAAAGCGGAGACCGTCCTCCATAATCAGATCCAAGACCTTCCCCACAACAACAGTGTCATCATCCAAGTACCATGCCTGCAGACTTAGGCCAAAAGATTCTCTAATCTTGCACATAAAGGATGCAACACCAAAGCAAAAAGCAGAGGGCCTAACGGATCTCGTTGCTGAACCCCCCGACAAGACCATAAGCTATGCTTCCCGTAATACAACCAATACGGTGGTGAAATGAGATTGATGCGTCAATTCACCCCACATCTCATCCTAAAGGCCTCAAAATAAATTGATATTTGTAGTATTATTTGTCTGATGATTAATATTCCCTTTATTGGTTCGTATTTGTTTCTTTTTTTGGCGTCGAGTCCTTGCTTTGGCGTCATGGCGTAGATATGTTTAGATTCGAGTTAGGTTGTAGTATCGTGAGTCCTATATTATTGAGAGAATCGTGGCTGTGTTCATGGTTTTCAAACAGCTCGAAGATTCCTCATTTAGGTGAGGACAACGTCGGTGATCCGCACTTCCCCATGTTTCGCCTTTTTCAACGATGTGTTTGTGTTCTTTGCCTTCTCGGTATTGACAAGCCGTGTAAGTCATCACACTCTCTCGTGTGTCTCAGCATTTGTGGCTCGTCTTGAATCTTCCTCGGTTCGTCCGCTAGTTGACCGCTTTTATGAGTTGTGTGGATTTTTCTTTCATCTTTGTTAATTTGTGTTATTTAATATGTTGTGTGTTAACGGATAGTTTGTTTGTCAATTCTTCAACCAATTGAATTATCAAACAACTTGTTGCCTCGTATCTCAAATTCTTACCTAATCAAAATAAAATAAAATCGAAACCCACTTGACTGAAATATGACAAAATGAATCTAATTCATGTTGAATTATAATTAAACTGAATATCAACCGGAGCCCAAGATGAACCGATTCCCACCACTGCTATAGCCCCTCCCCTGACTTCTGAAAACACAAATGGAGCCCAAAATCGATGGCAAAGGAATGGTAGAAGCGGCCCCGTAACTACGGAGCAGCAGCAGCTGAAAACGCGCCGGTGTCCCAACTTAACGTCCACGTGCGATGGGCCTCTATGGCTTATAGCACTCAATACGACGTCGTTTCTGGTCGTTTTGCTTGCCTGTCTTATTACACAACTCACAACAGCTCACCCGTACCAAAATGCGTAACGCTCAACCTGCACCTTTAGACATGATTCAGGAAAACACGTGCGCTGCATTTGTCCTCGGTCCCTATACCCCACCTCGACCCCGCCTATTTACCGGCTAGCAAGGGACCTCGCCTATGCGATTCCGACGAATTCTGATCACAACAAAACGTCAAAACATTTTCGATCGATGATTCGGTAGTTTCTTCAACTCCAAACACGTTAATCCTGTATACTAATCTTTAAAAATGATCCAACGGGTCGAACTCATGGGCCAAAATGAGTGATGGGCCTATTATTATGTACCAAAGGCTTCATCCACCTCATTTTCCATTGACTTTATTCTTAATTTTTTCCAATTTATTTCCTACACTCCACAATGGTCGGATTTCCCAATAAATCAAATCTCGTCACTTTTTTCATACCCTACTCTATTTTCTCTATAATTTCCAATATTAAAATAACTGGATTGATTTTACAACTAAAAAAAATTAATTTGATTTTATAATTATATTTTATAATTAATTTTAATAATTTAAAATCTTTTAACGGACTTGTTAATAAATTCGAAAATTAAAAAGTATCAAATGAATACTTTCTATCCTAAATTTATTTGATATCTTAAAAATCTTAAATGAATTCAAATCAATTTAAACTCGTATTTCTCATACAAGTGATATTAAATATTATAAAAATTACATTAAACATACATTGTCATTGAAAAATAATAAAAATTACATTACTTATATGCTAGCCGGAAGTTTAAAAAAACAGTGGAAGTTGAAAAAAAAAAAAAAAAGGGCTGAAATTTTAAAAAATGTGAAAAGGGCTGGAAGTTTAATTAAAAAAAAGCTTGAAGTTTAAAAAAAAATTGAAAAGCTAGAAATTTAAAATAATAATGAAAAGATGCAAATTTAAAAAAAAAATGATTTATTTTATGGACACATGACATAGTTCGATTGGTTTGGATTTGAGAAGGTTCCCAATATATTAAGGCATCCTAAAAATCGGGAGGTTGTCCACAATAATCGGGTTGACCAAATGCCTTGAAAAAGTGAAGTGGGGAGGTAACCTGCCCACCATGTCGATGCTCTTAGGTAGGGGTGGGCACAAATCCCGCAAATCCCGGTCCCGGTGGGATTTCGAAAAAAAATAGTAAATCCCGTCCCGGTCCCGTCCCGCAAAAATTATGCGGGACGGGACGCGGGACGACCCGTCTCAATCCCGCAAATCTTGTCCCGTCCCGCATATATATAAATATAAATATTAATATTAATATATATTGTAATACTATATATAAAATATATTATGTTATACAGTATATTATATATTATTATATAATATATATATATAGTATATATATATATATATTTGATTACATAAATACATGTACAATTACAGTATATATATATACACAGTGTAATATACTACGTAATATATACACTGTACAAATATATACACTGTAATACAAAGGGTATACTTTGTCCAACTTCTTAGTAATTACTAGCAAATTGATTAGCGTAAATAACATTTATATTCTATAAGAATTTTAATTTTTTTATAATGTTTTTTATTTGAGGGATAGGGTCCGTCCCGTCCCGGTCCCGTCCCGTCCCGTGAGGGACAAGGCCCGTGCGGGATTGAAAAAAAAATAGTGAATCCCGTCCCGGTCTCGTCCCGCAAAAATTACGCGGGACGGGACGCGGGACGCCCCCCGTCCCGTCCCGTCCCGCGCCCACCCCTACTCTTAGGTCTCACACATGCCCGGTTTAGGGGCGGTTGAAGAAGTCCAACATGACAGGGCCCAATTTTTTAGGGGCCCAATATATATTTTCACATTATATAAATATAAACCTTCTTAAAATACTTGAATTGGCCAATATGACCATATTGCCTTATTGGGCCTAGTTCGAATCCCACATTTAACATTTCCTACCCTTTATATAATTTTTCTTAAGCCCCTTTGTCTTTTCTTTTAGTTTCTATTCTTAACATTTTCTCTTTTTATCACTTTTAATTATATTTATTTATGTAAACATCTACTCTTTAGTTTTATAATAATATTTAAAATATTCATAATAATGTGGAATTATCTCTTCAATTTTTTTATAATAATATTAAAAATATTTATAATAATGTAGAATTGTCTCCTTATTTCGATATGGCTAGTTTTATTTATTTTATAAAGATATATTCTTTTCTAAATAAAATATGAATTTAATATTTTTAAGTATAGGTGGATGTATGAGTGTCTTTAAACAAAAGTATAATTATGTGCCATTTTCCAATTTCATAATTTATGAATAATTGTAACATTTAACACATGATTTTCATGTAAATGTAAGATAAATTGTTCATTTTTTCATGATATCATTTATGCACATATTATAATACGTAAATATAATTAATTATGACCATAAAAAACATAAAACAAAATAAATACAATAGGGCCTAATTCTAATTATCGGGCCGGTATAAATACCGGGACAACCCTAGTCCCACAAATGGTAAAAAAAAATATCATACCAACCACATACCATCTGTATTTGTAATCACTTTTGTGGTAACCAGTGGCGAAGCCAGCCCCTAACATAGGGGTGGGCGAAATTTAGGCTAAAAATTACGTAATAATGAAACGAGTTTTGCTAAACTTTAAATAAATTTAATTGTGAAGGGTTATGTAAAAAATTTCAAAAATTTATCCATATTATTAGAAGTGAATAAAATATATAATTAGTTAAAAAAATTCAAGGAAACCCCTTAATGAATAACTAAAATAGAATTCAAACAATACTAATTGAAATTAATTATTCTCAATTTTAAAATATATTTGAAGTTATATATAAAAAAGGATAGTTAAAAATAAGTGAAGAAAATGTAAAAAGTGGGAATTGAACCTTGGGCTATAGATAAAGAGAAAAAAGTTCTCCATTTATACTTTACCAACTAGGCAAGGTAAACTTTATGATCCATTTTCCCTTCTAAATTAATTTAGACTTTTTTATTTTTTATTTTTTATATAGGTAAATCTTTTTTTTTTTTTCCGGGATTGGGGTGGGCTCGCGCTCATACGAGCCCACCCCTAAATCCGCCAGTGGTGGTAACCGATATGGCGATCACCCCTTAGGATATATATCTTGTGCACAATTATTAGCCTTTGATCTAATGGAATTGATGGCCATGATTTAAGTGTTTTTTTTTGTTTTTTTGAAAAATCTTGTAGGACCCACTAAAAGAAAAGCACTCACTCTCTCCTCTTGCCCTCTAGTGTTGTACGTGTAACTCAACTCTTTTTTTTTTTTTTGCTGATTTTCTTCAAAATGTAAAGAATTTTAATGATTTTGTGAAAAATAAATTATTATGGGTGATTTAATTGCAGAACTCGCGTGATTTCGTTTGTTTAAAATTTTGACAATTCCACCGAATAATTTGCCATATGTTACCGAATAATGATTAATACTTCTTTGTCAATTAATTAATTTTAGATAAAACAAACCTCAAATCTATAAACTATACTTACAATTTATACGAATAATGCTTTATATTTCACCGAATAATGTCTCATATTTCACTGAATAATGTCTTGTTTTATTTTTTACCAAACAAAATAGTCCATATTCTGACGAGTAATAAATTAGATTTCACCGAATAATTTACCCAACTACTTAACACTATTAACCAAAATTTGATACATACGTCTGAATAATTGACGAAAAATGAATCAAAATTCTGCATATGGTTAGAGATTGGCAATTGTCATGAATAATCTTTAGATATTCACCGAATAATACCTGTATTTCACCGAATAATCATTGGAGACTCTTTTCTAGATATGAATTCCAAATAAGATTCAAATATGCAATCAAAGTTTCATACCGAAATTCGATAAACCAGAAACAACACAATTTCAAAAAGATAGAATTCCAATTGCCTGAAACATAAACCTAAAAAATAATAGCGCGAAACATAAACCTAAACTAGTGAATCAAAACAAGGTTACTGCCATACCAATTGAAATCGAAATCTAAACCAATCCTAATTGTGAAGCATAAATAAGTAGATTTCAAAGGCAAAATTCAGCATTCAATCCAAAGGAAAACAAAAACGATGAACCAATATGTAGGTGAAGAATCCGTTCAAGGTCGACTACAATGGAAGCCTGCTAGCGCGATTGCTTTATGTTGTGGAGACGTACTGCCCATTGATTCGAGACCATAACAAGGTTCGGGTAAAGCACTGGTTCGGGTCCATAGCAACAGCGCCGCCGAGATGCTTGGAGACGTGCAGAGGAAGAGGCTGCCGACGGCGAGCGGCTTCCATGGTAGTCACCGGTCTTAAGGAGGAAGAGGCCGGATTGTCGATCTGGAGAGGAGGAGGGTCAGGGAAGCCGGCGGAGGAAGGAGGTCGCCACCACCGCCCAGATTTGTCGACTTCACCACCATCCCGCCTCACCCATCTTCCTCGCCGGCGTTGATAGATGTGCAGAGGAAGAGGATCGCCGGCGGTGGGAGGCTACCATGGTGGTCGCCGGTATTAAGGAGGAAGATCAGATCGGGGAAGCGGATTGCCGCTCTGGAGAGGAGAAGGAGGTCGAGGATTGCCGCTTCACAAATCAGGGCTAGGGTTTTATTGGTTTTTTCACACGCGCTTCTCATAGGTTTCCAGTGCAATTGGGCCTCATTTACCCCAATTTTTTTAAAAAAAACCCTTTGACGTGGCATGATCCTGGGCGCCCATTCCATATAGATCAATGGTCGAAATTTGTGCACAAAGTACACACTAAGGGGTGTGCACAAATTACCCTCTCTCTCTCTCTCTCTCTCTCTCTCTTTATATATATATATATACACTAAGGGGTGTGCACAAATTACCCCTCTCTCTCTCTCTCTCTCTCTCTCTCTCTCTCTCTCTCTATATATATATATATATATATATATATATATATATATATATATATATATATAAGGGGAGGTTAAACTGAAAAAGGGGCTTAAGATGAAAATTTTGCTTAAAATGAAAACGGGTCTGATTTAAAAAAAAAAATATGCGTCTGGCCCAACTGAACACGCTAACACGCCCTAAATCTCTTTCTCCTTCCTGTACGTTCAACGACAATTCCAGATCCTCCCCCTTCCAGATTGTCGTTCTTTGTTTCCACTCGATCACCTTCTTCGATCTTCAAGCAGAGCCCGTCTTCAAGGAGTCCGCCGCCCTATCACCACCGTCAACTCCGTCTCCCTCTTCGACCTCGATGTCTCCCTCCATGGCCTCTCCCTCCACTTGAATGTCAGCCTGGAGGTCGATTTGTCCATCCGCAACCCTAACAGGTCGGATTCAAGTACGTCGGCATCTCCCTCTTTCTGGACTATAGAGGCGATGAGGTCGGTGAGGCTCCGATCAATTTATACCCGACTGCTCATTGCAAAGGTATGATCTGCACAAGGGTGTCCTTCATATTCGATTCCCTTTTTCTTTCGTTCATTTTCAATCTCTCGGTTGATCCATTTTTTGATCGACCTAATAGCGTGATCTCTATGTGATTTGTTATACCTAAAAGCTCGTTGATTGTTTTGATTGTATTCGTAGATGGAATCTGCTAATTTTGATTACATGTTCAAGTTGTTGATGATTGAGGATTCCAGTGTTGGAAAGAGTAGTTTGCTATTGAGTTTTACTTCTGAAACCTTCGATTGGGGATCCACAATTTGCACCATCTGTCACCGTAATCCAATAGTTAAATTCAACAAACCCTAACCGTCTCGCTCATCTTCAGGTTTTCGTGTGTACTAGTAATTTGTCTTCTTCAACCCCTTTTCCCTTGAAAATGTTTTTGTTTTTGTTTTAGTTTCTTAATTTTAAGTCAATGAATTGGTTATTGTGGATTGGATGTAGAATTCAGCATCGATAGGTTTCTCAGACTCCAATTTTATGTCATTTTGCGATTATTTGTTGTTGCCACACTACAAAAAAAAAAAAAGAATTTTGCCACGCACGGTAGCAACGGCAAGGGTCTGCCGTAGCTAGGAGGGTGATGTTGGCCACGGTGGAGCTACGGTTGAGGAGCACGGTAGCAACGGCAAGGGTCTGCCGTAGCTAGTAGGTAGAATTTGACTGTCGTCTAGCAACGGAAGAGGGGTCTCCCGTGGCTAGCTTCACTTCAGCTGGCGGCCATGGGTGTGACGGCAAGACTCAGCCGTGGCAAAAAAAATTGGAATGGCGCCAAAATTATACACTCGCTCCAAAACTAAATTAAGCCCAAATATCAAATCCAACTTTCTATCTTCTTCTCTCTCCAACACCCGACTTTTTCTCTCTCCACATTCAAACCCTAAATCCCAAATCCCAAATCCCAAATTCCCCACATTCAACCCCAAATCTCTTCACATTCAACCCTAAATCGCTATGTAGATCTGACGACGTCTTCTTCTTCCGGTCTGAAGTCGGCCTACAGAGCACAGACTTGGCATCGACTCTCCCTCCTCCTCCGCCTCTCGTACCGCACAGACTCTCCCTCCTCCTCCGCCTCTCGTACTCCCTCCTCTTACCTCCTCTTACTGCCTCTCGTACCGCCTCTCGCACTTGGCGTCGACTCTCCCTCCTCTTCCAGCTGTTGTTTGCCTCTCGTGGAGCCTAGGGTTTCGATTGCATCTTCGAGTAACATCTTGTTCGCCCTAGGTTCGTTCAAATCCCCTCCTTTTTTGTGCTTGCAAAACTTTTTAGTAGCTTGAATTGTTCTATGAGTGAACTTAGGGTTTCTTGTCATCATTCATCTACTATAAATCGTGATAAGGTTTGTGATATTCATCTGCTATGAGTGAACTTAGGGTTTCTTTCCAATTGGTGTGTTATTTTACCCCCCGATTTGTTTTGCGATTGTATTAGGCGGGCTTGTGTAATTGGATGACGGGCTCGCTCAATTTGGGTGTACTTATAAATCGTGTTTAGGTTTGTGATATTTATCTGCTTGTTAGTTCGTGTGGCATGAGGCTGAATTTGTGCTTTCTGGTTAAATCTTCTTATCTGTTAGAGTACTTTTATGCCATTTTGTGGATTCTTCTTGCACTAATGACCAATTGAGATTAAAGCCCTAAAAATTGATGTGTTGTGTGTGTGCTTTATGAAGGATGTTCAGTGGTTATTTGATTGTGAGTTGTCACAAAAGTCAGTGGTTAGCCGACACGACCTTGAAACTCTTGCTATGTCTCCATGTCATTATACATGACAAACTTTCAATATTTACTTATTCTGCATTTTATTTTGGTTTCAATATGCTTTCTTTCCATACTTGAATTGAAATATTTTCCATACCCAGTTGAAATATTTTGGTTTAAGTAAATTTTTCAGGAAATTAAAATAAAAGCAGTTGTATCAAATTTATGGTCTTTTGTGTAAATTTATGATTCATCATCTCTTATTCTATCTACTGCCTTGTGTTTGCTAGAGATCTCTCAAGTCAGGGTTTGAAAGGGTCGATCAGTGACAGCATTGGTCTTTTGACATGTTTGATGAGCCTGTGAGTATTATATAACCACAATCTGGTGTTTTGGGGTTGCTTTCATGGTTGCCTAAGTGAATTAAAAAGTGATCCATTTCAATTCATGAATTAAGTTGCTGTTTTTAGTTTGTATCAATATGAGACATTCAACCCATTTAGCTTTGTATAAAATTTAATAACTTAGGGCTTCTTATTTTATACAGTAGGATTAGTACGACTTTGGAGGAATAGCCTTTTGTTCTATCTTGTTATTCACCAGCTCGCATGTGTATGTGTGCCACAATAAGATACTCAAAAGTTTCTGATTTTGACAGAACCCGCTGTTTTGGAGCCTTTAAATCCTTGCATACTAGAGTGACTTTTTGTTAGTGTGTTGAATTGCGTATCTTCAATTAACTTTTGGTTTTCTTTCCCAAAAGAAAAACGAACTTCTTCAGTTAACATTCTGTCATTCTGGACAAAACATTGGGCTTACCACAAAACCAACAGTTGCTCAGGTTCTTTTGGTGTCTAACATGTCTGACCTTGGTTAGTTGGTTTTGAGTTCAAGAACCTGCATATTCATGTTTGGATCCAGGAATCTGTTTTCTTGATCTCATATCTAAAGTATGAATGCTTGTGGATCTAGGAATCTGATCATACCTGTTGAATTTGAAGATGATGAAATTTGCATTCTCAGATGGTTAGGTATGTTTTAAGGCTCGTGCTTGGGTTTTGGCTCCGCTTGTAGTAGAATTGTAGTTTGGTTGTAACGGCCCAGAATTATGATTTCCGGGTTACGTTTCAAGGGATAAAACCCCTTGTTCGGATCTTGCAATCCAGGTACGGGTCGAGGTTTCAAACTCATTTTAAGGTTATTAGAAAGAGGGATTTCAAACCCTAAAAACATCGAAGGGTCGTTGGGTACCCTTAACCTGTCCTAAGACTATGTCGCAGAAACCATTTCAAACGGAAGTAAAGCGGAAGTAACGTACAGATACAAGTGCCACGGCGGAGCCGGGTCAAAACGGAGTCAAAAGTATAAATCCAAAACAATATAATCAGAGTCTGGTGAAGTCTATAACTCCAGCGCTCACTCTCCGCCGACAAAACGACCCGCGCAATAAGCAAACAGCACCGATAGGATGAACATAAATAATTCCTAAAAAATTTGATTTGGAGCGGGATCAGATCGATGCCCACTTAACTCTGCATCCCAACCATAAGCACACATATACGCTATACCTAATAAAGATGCTCTAATGCAGTACGAAATTCAACCACACTAGCATGCTCCTAGTTCATAATAATGTGCAGAAATACTGTAAAGGGCCCAAAACAATGCCAAGTGGCATATCCCTCTCCTACCTCCACCCCTTCCGACAAGCGGAGACTGGCCAGCTCGTGAATGCATTCATTCATAATAGGGCGGCACGCATGCCTAACCCGCTCCACAATAAAGCCCGCAGGCATATCATAATATAAGGAAGTACTCGATTGACTCAGGGTACCCGATGAGGCTGGGCTACCCTATGACCCTAGCAAAGACTCTAGGACTATCACAGATAACGGCCGTTCTGTTTACATACACATAGAGAAATAGAATGCTCAACGATCAATGCAACCTAGCATGGTACTACATGACATGCTGATCATGAATGCAACACCTAGTATATCATGCACCTATAGCAGGGAATAGCTCTATTCAATCTGAGTAAGCTCCGAAGAGACTTACCTGGAGGTGCAGAACAGCAAGATAACACAAGCAAGGGCCCAAATGCAAGTCCAAAGCAATTCAAAGCAATACACACCTATCATCAAGCCATTTTCATAAGTCACCGAACCAACATTCATTCGCACGAAACCCAAGTTCTCCGTATCCTCAAAACCAATCGACGATAAAACCATTTTCCAAAACCTTTCCGATACGATCAACATCAACCAAAATCGTTTACTTCCAATTTCTTTCTCAAAACCAATATAATTAAACCAAGACAAGGGATCCCGACATTAAACATTTAAACCTTAAAACCAATATCTCAAAATCATATTATAGAATCAGTTCCGGCATTTTATTTCAAAATCTTTATATAAATAAATTCTTATATTAAATCACCAAAACGATTCTATTTTAATAACCTTCATTTTTAAAACGACCAAACCAAATTACTTCACCATAGCTAAATTCTCTTTTCAATTTACATTAATAAACCAAAGCCAATAATTCATTTCAAATTCCCAAAATCACATTTTTTTACACCATATAATAACATTTTTCAAATAATAATATTTCTAACACAACTTAAATGTAAATCATAATTTCAAAATATAATATTTCCAACACTCGGGTAATATAATACTATCATAAAATAATACACATAACATATTCATCTTTATCTTTGTGAAACAAGTAATAATTAACATTAATAACAAAACAACCCAACCCAACAGGCCCAAAACTCAACCCGGTCTCAGCCCAAACCCGAGCCCATGACCCGAAATATTAGGCCCAACCCGGGTCCCTCTCAAGCCCAGAAAGAAAGGAAGGATAGGTTATCCCCTTCCTTGGAACGATACAGCGTACAGATGCCAGAACGGAGAAGAAGCGGAGGAGGAAGGAGAAGGAAGGCTCGGCCTTCCGGCGGAACTCCGATCAACCCAGACCCGCACCAAGCCTGACCGACACCTCTCCCGACCACCACAGACTCGGAAAACCCAGGCGCAATCAAGGAAAGAGAGAGAATGAAGAACTCACCGAGAGTTTCGAAAGTCCGACTCCGGGGACGCTCCGAGGCCAATCTGAGCTCCGATGGCGGAATCCGCGTCGTCTTGGCCTAGGACGAAGGAACAGAGGGTAAAGGCAGACCCTTTTTTCGATTAGGAGATGAAAGGAGGCGGAATGAGCAAGAACAAGGCCTTACCGAGGGAGATTAAAGCGCGTCGGAGGGCGTCGGAGTCCGATTCGTCTCGCCGAATGCTCGAGCTGCTCCCACCTGGCCTAGAACGAAGCTAAGAGGCGTAAAGGTGGAGCCTTTGTATGAAATCGATCGGAAAAGATGGAAAGGACGGCCTTACCGGATGTTCGGATTTTCGCCGAAACTCGTCGGGGCTCCTTCGATGCTCGTCGGAAAGCTGCTGCTACTGCTGCTGCTTGATTGGAAGAGCAAGAATGGGGGCTGGAGGGCTCGACCTTGCTGGCTTTCTCGCGGAAATAGGGGACCGTGGTGGTCGATTGGGAAAGCAGGGAAAACGCTCCGGAATAGAGGGAAGGAGATGGGGTGCTCGGGCTACCGCCGGTGGTGGCTGACGGGGAAACGGAGAGCAAGAAGGGCAGGGTGGACCTCCTGTGTGTGGGATATGTGTTTGAACGGGGAATCTCATAGAGAAGGGAAAAGGTGGAGATGTATGGTGATTTCCTGGTTCTGCAGAGAAGAAAAGAGAAGGGAGAGAGAGGCTCCTGCTGTGAGTTTTCTGGTGGAAAAGTAAAATGAAGGAAGAGGAGGGAGTCTCTGAAATTTGGCTTATTCCCTTTGGCGTGGGTGATGCCTTGCCAAACAGAGGTGGGAGGCCGATTAGAAGAGAGTTGGCAGTGCTCTGCAATTTGCCAAAGAGGTTGGGAAAGTTACAAAACTCAGATTGGGAAAAGGGGGATGTGGCACTCCATTTCCAATTACCCGGAACTCAAAACCCGCAACCCGCTCTTCCGACTCGACCAAAATAACGCTTCAAAATTTCAAAAGATGTCGACATCCCAAAGTTTATTTCAAATCCCAAGGTAAAATGACGGAATTGTCCTTCAAAGTTCAAAATTAGGCCGGAATCCGCTTTAAGGATTTTAAAATACGATTTTTAAGGCGAAGATGAGGATCTTCAAATATCCGAATTATTTTTATTTATTTCTTTTCGACTTAGATCCATTTTATATTATTTGTTAAAATTTATTATTTAAAAAAAAAATCCGGGCCTTTACATTGGTGGCCTTCATCATACATGTAGCTGTTTTAGGACACATCACTGTTTATTGAGCTTGCGGGAAATGGTGGAGATGTTGCAGAAACGTGTGGTTTTAATGAGTGGAAATCCTCGTTTTTAAGAGACCTTAGGTTAAATCAATTTCTGCTAGATCAGCAAGTGTGTCAACTATCAATTTTTTTACACGCCAATAGCTTTGTATAAAATTCTGTTTTAATGTTTCAGCTACTGTTCTTTTTGATCAAGTCTTTTTTTAATGTTTCAACTTTCAAGCACTAATTATCTTTTGGATCTCAACCATTCACACGGTTGAATGATGTGAGTTTGATGGTGGTTCCGGATAATTATTTTGGTAGTGTTAACTTGTTTTCTTTTTAGGAAAAATTTATGGGTCATGAACTTTGTTTAAATTCAACCAGTCAAGGATTGATTTATGTTGCACACATGCTGACCTTTATTGCTGACCTTGGACTGCTTTTGTGGTTTTATCCTTCTTTAAGTCCTTTGCCTTTGCATTTTTTGTGGGGCATCTAGACTTTTTAGTGAACTTAAGCATTTTCTTCATATGCTTTCTATATTTATTTGGGCACTGCCAGGATTTTCTTTATTGCTTTATTAGCTGTTCAAATGACCCTCTCCCCCAATTAAATTATCTTTCTCCAGGGGTTTCTAGCTTGACTAAATAATATCCATATTTATCGGTAAAGAAAGCCACAAACCCATGGTTATTTGTGTCACTTAAGTGCTAAGCAAAATTTTGTGAAAAATTGGGTGACTATCGATTGTTAGTCCGTAGTGCTGACTGTTAAGATCTCTTTTATCTCATGTTTCTACTTCCTATATTACCCAAGAGGAAATTCGTGTAGTTGTTATCTGGGGCCTAGATTATTCTTAGTCCACACTTTTCCATAGGGCTTAAAGGATAGAAATGGTTCCATATATCTGACATTGTGGTTTGTTTAGAAGGTTGGAATCGGCTTCTTTTATCTTGTGTATGATTCTTGTTCCATATATCTTGCACCATTTCAATGTTTGAAATGTATGCTAGTAGTTTTTTTTTTGCTTGCAATTCTTCCCTAAAATGTAATTTGAAATCTTATATGTTATAACCTTGCCAGGTGTACTGAGAAACGTATCAACGGGCTTGGGCTGACAACATTATCAGTTCGGGGTTTGTGTAAGGTATAAAAACTGAATTAACCATCAAATGTACTTTAAAATATATAAGGTATGGTTGACTAGGGATTTCTGGTATACAAACATAGCCTTTATTTTTCTTATCTACAACCACAATGAAAGTTGTTACCATGACTGCCACCATGCTTGCATGTTATTATTATCCTATTTATATAGGTTATGCTCTAGCCGTTTATACTAAGGCATCTCCATTGAGTATTTTGTTCCATCAGAATCTTCTCTAGTTTTTTTGGCTAGTTTAAATGTATTTTTCTCTAGAATGTTTAAAGATGTCTTTGTAATTGTGCTTGTTTATGTGAATCTGTGAGTGAGTGAGCATGTATAGGTGCATGTGTATGCAAACTCCATTACAATGAGTAGGAAAATGACAGTACATTAGATATTAGATTAATGAAAAACATAAAGCAAAACACAAGATAACAGATAACACTTTCTAGAATCACAAGTAACAAAGTACATAACAATGAGTACGAAAATACATAACCATTAGTAGCAACATCCTTGAAGGATTACACAACTTGGGGATGTGCTTTTAAGTACTTGCTTTACCTTCTTTTTCATCATATGCACAAGAATCGAGCAACATGATCTAACAAGCAAAACATGCTCTGGCCTAACTGAAGAAGTAGGTTAATTATCAATAAATTATCACACAAGCAGAAGCCAGGAAAGAGGACAAGGCGACATTCCTGAATAAAGCAATTTGTATCAAATTTCAGATCCAACAGTGATATTTATACATCACCTAAAATGTTCAGTTTATTAAAACCTTTACTTTGATCTTCTGTTGGGTTATTAGGATCTTCTTCTTCTTCTTCATTTTCTTTTTTAATGTTTGAAGCCATGAAAAGATTAGAAACCCTTATTTGTACAGACAAGTGTGAATGTTGTATCAGAAAAACTGAAAACTTACAAAATGTATAGAATTTTAATAGATTCATAGATTTTCATCTAGATATTTAGTCTAGATAATAATCTTAAACTAGATTAATCATTAATACCATCCACGTTGATTGAGTGTGTAAATGTGAGTATTTGAACAAGGTGTGTAAGAATGCATACCACTTTTTTTTCACTTTTACTCTATTGGTTACAATGTGTATTTAGTCTTTGCACCGGCCAAGGAAGCACCATAAGTCTTCACCTTTCTCAAAAAGTCATCCTCTTCATGCCACTTATAGTACACTGAACTCTCACATTCACATATGTAAACAGAAAAAACAAAGAGGTTGAACTAGTTTAATTAAGGAAGTAAATTTCTAGTTATGTACTAATAACAAGAAAATTTGTATGACATTTCATTAGCTAACAGACTATACTGTGTTTATGAGCAAGGATAAGATCCGAATAGGGGAACTTTATTTCTCTCGATAAATCAAGTGAATGCTCTACATTTTTTTTTTGTTAGATAAAGTCGAGTCTATTTCTTTTGATAAATATTTTTTTAGGTGCTTTTTATTATAGACAAATAGTGTCCATCAGAGAGAGTCTATAGGAGAAGGAGCTCTTCTCTTATCCCCCCCCCCCCCCCCCGATCAAGCACTGAAGACCCCGACCCCGATCACCGCTGAAGATGATGATGAATTTGAGGAAGAGGAAGATGATGCATGCAGTGACGACCCTCCTGCAAGGCTGGCTGAATGAAGTGTTGAAATGGGGATTCAAACTGGCACCAAGATCAGAACATTGCGCCCAATTTTTGGCCTTATGTAAGTACATTCACCTTTTGTCGAGAAGTTTGAACTTTAGACTCAAGACTTCGAATGCATAAGTCGTTTGTGTGACCTTTCAAACAATTAGGTGTAATTACAATGTTGAATGCACTTTTGCTTTATCTGAATATGTAATTTGGAAGAATTGTTATGGTTGTACAATTTTTGTGAAGTTACTTTGATAGACACATTAGGACAGGTTTGATTAGGCACATTAGGACATGTTTGGATTATGAGAATGAAAACAGGAGAAAAATGGGTTGTCATTACACTTGGCAACGGCTATATATCGTGGCAAGATGGAGACATAGTCGAGGAAAATAGCATCGGGTTCTTGCCGTGGCAAGGTGTGAAAAGGCGTCATAATTCAGGCGGTATATTTTTTTACAAATTCATACCGTAGCCACGGCGTTCTACCGTCGCAAACTGGTGGAAAATGGCGCCAAATTAGGGAGGGAAATTTTTGGCTGGAAATTGGGTACTACCCTAGTAGCCACGACAGAAGACCGTCGCAAAATGGGAAAAAATGGCGCCAAATTTGGGTGGGAAATTGTTGGATGAAACTTACCTAGCTACGACAACTCTCTGGGGTGGCGAAATGTGGTTCCTTTGAACAAGCGTCGCTATTCCGTCGTTGTGCCGTGGCTAGGTTGGTCGCCACGGCTATCATCCGTAGCTATTATCATTTTGCCACCGCAGACTTCGCCACCCCTAGTTTCCCGTGGCTACGTCCGTGGCTAAATGGGTTTTGCCACCCCAGATCAGCCTTTCGCCATGGTAAATTGCCGATGCTAAATTCTTTTTTTTTTTTTTTGTAGTCCCAGCTCCAGTTACCTGCATACAGTTCATCTAATTTTCATACACTCGTATTGATTTCTCCTTAGGTTTCTTTGTTGTTCCATCGTTTTGTGATGTATTTGTTTAATGAAGGCGCTCCTAAAGGTAATTCAGTGTTAACTATCAAGTGTTGATTTTGCTTCTTTTGCTTAACGTTTGTTGATTTCACTTGGTAATGAGTTTGATTTTGAGCTCTATACTATCTGAATTTTACATACTCGTGTCAAGTTTCAACCTAAAGCTAGGACACGAGTCCCTCCCGCCAAGAAGGCATCATCAGCTAATCCGGTTCCTCCACAAGCTGCCGTCAATCCACCTGATGCACTTTTTAACCATATTTATGCACTTTTTAATCTTAGTAATGCACTTTTTTTTTGATAAAATTTATAGTTTTATACTTGAAGACTTCAATTTTATAACTCAAATGTTCTTAGCTTGTCCATATGTGGGGTAGCTTTTTACTTGTGTTAAGATCCATAAGCTTTATTAGAGAAGAGCGTCTGAACAATTGTGTCAGGAGGTTGGTGGTTCGATTCCACCTGGATCTATATGTTGTATTAAAATTCAAGCTGATTTTAATTACTAAATTAGTCGACATTCAACTTTTAGAGTTGAAACTACCTAACGTTGCACATTTTTGTACATATGTATTTTAAAGTTACACTTTATAGTCTTATTTATGAAAGTTTTAATCTTAATTGTGTCCATCGTAATCTTATTTATGCACTTCATATTATTCATACACTTCATCAATTTATTCTTGCACTTTATTATTTTATTTATGCGCTTTATCATTTTATTTATGCACTTCAATATTGCGGAATCTGAACTATTTTAAGTGCAAAAATAAAGCATATTAGTGCAATTTAAGATACCAATTGTGCAATATGGATGCAGTTCATACATTGTGTGATCTAAAACAAAAAAAAAATTATTAATTCTATTTATTCACTTTATAGTCATATCCATGCACTATATATTCTTATTTATGCACTATATATTCTTGTTTATGCACTTCATATTATTCATACACTTCATCATTTTATTTTTGGACTTTATTATTTTATTTATGCACTTTATAATCTTATTCTTGCATTTTATCATTTTATTTATACACTTTCATATTGCGGAATCTGAACTATTTTAAGTGCAAAAATAAAGGATATTAGTGCAATTTAAGATACCAGTTGTTCAATATGGATGTAGTTCATACATTGTGTGATCTAAAACAAAAAATAAATAAACTCTATTTATGCACTTTATAGTCATATCCATGCACTATATATTCTTATTTATGCACTAATCTAAAACACAAAAGTTTATTCATGAACGAAAGCAAAAGATCACATAAACCTAGACAATTTATCTGCTTGTGCGGGATTTGAATCCGCATTTGTGCGTGTTGGCACATTGCTCTACCATTTGAGCTAATAGGCTTTTAATGAAATATCACGCATAATAATGCCATTTTAGAACCCAACTGTGCAATTTGAACAATACTAAGTGCAAAAATAAGACATTTTAGTGCACCAGCATTGACAAGGTTAGTTCGTATAACCATCTGTGGTTTTAGAATCATGAAGGAACTATGTATAAACAAGATGATTTTAACCTTGCTTTAGGCAAGTTGAAAATATCGGTTGTAAATGGCACCAATTTTTTTTTTTAAAAAAAAATCAATTTCCTGAATGTAGGAAGAGGAATCAAGAAGGTGAAATTCACTCCGGTCTTTTAGAAGCAAGTAAATGGAAATTCCCAATTGGTGATATGAATTTAACTAGGTAGGAGGTTCAAATACAACTCGAATTCCTGCATCGAAACAGCAGGCCTACCTTAAGTATAAAATAACCCATGAGTGAGAATGCGACAGATAAGTTATGAGCAATCTTATCACCGACTCTCAAATCACATGTTTCCTAATAGACATTCTAATATGGAACCCACCCCACTCATAACATCATTGATCAATTCTTTAGCAGCATCTATCTGTTCTTAAGTTTCACCGATATACACTGATCTCTTGGGTGAAGTATCACATGGAGGAGGGTGAAGAGGAACAACCTGCAAGGGAAGCACGTAAAATGGAACACATACAAAAGATCATCATGTGCAAAAGAATGGAAGAAACATCAAAGATACGCTACTGAACTAAAATGACTAGTCAATATTGTGCATAATCAAGAAGTTGGCAAACTGAAAGCTGAGTATGTGCATTACAGCTACTGACCTGAATACATACTCCAGATTTGATCTGCATGCTTTTAATTGTTTCACCTCCTTTACCAATGATCATAGCAACTTGCAAAGGCAAGATTCAAGGTTCTGCTTTCAGTTTGTCCTTCCACTCAGGAGAAGGTTACAATATTATATGTACTTTTTCATTAGGAACTTTCATTACAAATTGTTCCGCTCCAGGTTTCCCTGGATTAATAGAGCGATTTCCGGATGGAACACCAGAGGCTGCAGCATCAATCTGCTCATAAAATATATAGACAGTCACAAAATTTGTGCTAAATGACACTTATCAACAAAATAATTGACTTATTAAGGCCACTCACCTTCGCAATCACTTCATTGATTTGTTGTTCAGCTCTGCTGATTTGATCTGTTGTACCAACTCAACATCCCTCATTTCTGAAGATAGATCAGCATCAGCATCCCTTGTTATCTGGATTTTTGCACCTGAGCGGTGCTGAAGGATTTTTATCATTTCTCCGCCTCTAGCGATGATGACCCCAACCTGTATGCAAGCAAAAATCAAGACAACGAACAAAAAAGCAGGTAACAACATATTAAAATAAATTAACAAAAAGAGTAAGAAGATGGCAAGTAAATCACCATATTTATTAAGTGCATAAATAAGATAAGATAGTGCATAAATAAGATTACTAAGTGCAAAAATAAGCTTAATTTCATGGTAGCTGAATAAGTAGTTGAAATAAATCAACATCATAAATGGGCTCAAGATATTACCAAACTCTCCTCACTCTTCACCAACCTCTTCTGATGGCCTTTACTAGTTTCAAGTTTCAACACTTGAACGACATCATGAATTACACAGCATATGGCATCATCTCCTATTTCTTGATAAGTACAAATTCACCCTCTCCCATAGCAATTTTCATGACAAAATGCAGCACCAAAGTAGAAAAATTCAGCATCATAGCAATTTTCATGACAATGGATTATTTACATTTGTTTGGTGGGACTCACAATTAAGATGCAAACTCTAATACTAGTAGACATTTCTCAAAGTGAATTATTCATATTTACAAAAGCCAATGCCAAAATAACTAAAGAAGCGCAAATCTCAGTCGGCTTTCAGTCTTATAAAACAGAGACTAACAAATTAAGGTAGGTCTCAGTCGACTTTAGATGAGTAACATACTAGATAACCTTCATGTCAGGATTACATAAAGCAACTCTCATAATTTAGCTCAGTATGCCTAAAATTTTATAGGGGAACTAAAGTTAACCACCCCTCATATATGCTCATTTGCATGAAAACACCTTGACGGTATTTTTTTTAACCACCTCTATGGTGCCTTGATTGTGTGAGTAAAAGAAACAACCACTTTTCCAAGGCTCATATTAGTGAAAAGCTTTCCTAAAGAGTGCATTATAGCTAGAGGAAAAATGGATACAAGTTGTAATATGGAATCAAAATCAAATAAGACGCCTCAAATAGAGATTATCCAACTGCTTCAATAATAAAAAGGACACCAAATAACCTGAGATCCAGTAACTTTGGGCCTTTTGTAAAGATTGAATGTCCCCATAAAGAGCACTAGCGCTGTTCCAACGATAAGCTGGACTACAGTGATAGTCACTGGGAAGTGATAGACCTTCAAAACCTGTGACATAGATATTCATCCGCATTATTAACAGGGATCACTGCTACACACATAATACAAAGGATAAAAAGCACCTGAGGGGTAAAGAGATAACCAGAACTTTACATTATAAGCAATATATATCACATTCAATTCCAGGAATGAGTTCAACGGATGAAGAGATCATCATTCTAAATCTACATGAGTGTTGGAACCCGCAAGATAGGCGTCAACTACCGTAACCTCAATACAGATCCACCATGAAACAAACAAGAAATCGGTGAACAATAGCATCTAGATCCAGGAAACCCTAGATCATTTCAAATGAACAGAATATCGACTTCCTAGAGCATTCAAACCCTAGATAAATCAATAAATTGGGGATGAGAGAAAAACCTAGTGTTCAGGCATAAAAAACCCCCAAATTGAAACTCATACCTATCCGAAAGCATCGTCATAATCCCTAGCATCCCCACCGGCGCCGCCGCCGCCTTCGGGACACCGTTCATTTGAAATCGCTTGTGGAATCGGAGTGCTGGAATCGAAAATCGTGGGGACAGTCGGAGAGAGAGTAGTCAGAGTCGAAGGTGGGGAGAGCTGAAGTATCGTCGCCGCCCGAGTCCGCTTCTTCTTCCTGGCTTTGAATCAACAAGGCGGGTGTGTGGCGCGGAAGGGGGTCGCGTCTTCAGGTCCACTCCTGGCGGATGCCTCCTGGTTCGGCCGGACTTCGATACCGGAGAGAGGAAATCTCAAATAGAGAGAGAGAGCAGAGAGATGAGATCATGAGATCATGAGAGATTGAGAGCAGAGAGATGAGAGATTGAAAAACAGCGCCGCTGGCAAATATTTTATTTTTTAAATAACCCGTGCCCCAAACCTATTAATTAGATCTTTTTTCACTTTAAGCTTTATTTTCACTTTAAACCCCATTTTCATTTGAACCTTTACATACATACATACATACAGACACACACACACACACACACACACACACACACACACACACACACACACACACACACACACACACACACACACACACACACACACACACACACACACACACACACACACACACACACACACACACACACACACACACACACACACACACACACACACACACACACACACACACACACACACACACACACACACACACACACACACACACACACACACACACACACACACACACACACACACACACACACACACACACACACACACACACACATATATGAAATTAGGGCTACTGTATCTATATCTTAACTCTTAATTTTGGAAACAAAATAAGTAAAAGTACATCTTGAATGAACATAGATTCCTGCTCAGATGATTCACATAGCTTTCTCAGTTGTACACTTGTATAGTTAGTGTTGCACAAAATTGAGTTTGATTTATTAAAGTCACTGGATTGGTAGTATCGTCGATTTTTATTTACAAGTTTGGGTGACCCTCTATTTTCTACTCCTTTGGTTCTCGGGGAAGTCTATATGGTTAACTCTTTGGTTGAATAAGGTTAGAAATGTCTTTTTAATGAGCCATTTCATGGTTTATTCTAACTGGTTGTGTTTGGTCATGTGCTAAAATGAAGTTCAACTGAAGATGGTAATTTTCTAGGCGGTTTGATTATTGAATTTCCACTATTTAGGAAGTGGCTTGTAAGTTAAACCTAAAGCTAAAAAACTACTGTGAGTGCACAAGTGCAAAGCTCATTAGCCTCAATTAAAACATATCAACACATAAATTGCTATTGTATTTTCGGTTGTGCTGAGTGCAAGACCAATTTAACGGCTTGAGGGTTTTGTTTGTCATGAACTTCCTTTGCTTTTGAAAAAATAATTTTAAATTATATACTTGATGAAATTGGCGTTAATGATAAACAAAACACTTCAGGCACCAAAAAGATCTGAATCAAGCACCTCAAACCGGTTAATTTGAGATCAGATTCCAACGCACGTCAAAATTCCCGTAACTCTAGATTTTTTGCAGGTTCATATCTCTTTTGATTTTGTTAGAAAAACTAGGAAATTTTTTTAAATTGGATGGAATTTTTATTTCAATTTTGTCTTTAGTAGATATGGAGATGATTAAAGAGAGGTTAGCAAAAGTTTCCATCATATTTAGTAGTGTTGCAATCGAGAGAGTGTTTAGGTGTTGGTTGTCTGCATTTAAGAATTTCTGAATTTGAGGTAGTTTATCGAGAAAGTGTTTTTTTTTTACATAAATTTGATTTATTTGTATTTGGTTTCAATGGATCTTGTTCCACACTCTTACTGCCTACTGGTACACGTATAAGATCCACATGTTTTTATTTAAATAAAAACCAGTTCACGTTGGAATGATTTTTCACTCGTATATGAGTGATTATTCACTTGTATATGTCTGTTTAATACTCCTTTCGTATCGCAAAACTTGTAGTTTTAGCTTTATACACACTTATTAATAATATCTATATTTACTTTACTTCTATAGGATAAAGTAACTAAAAGCACTAATTATTACCTATAAAAAGAGCAATCATTACCTATAAAGATAATAATTATAGCTAAAACAACAAGTTTTTTGATACAAGTTTACTACTCTAAAACTACAAGTTTTTTTATACAAGTTTACTAATCATTACCCATGGAGTAGGTTAGTTATACTCGTTTTGTAATGAAGGTTTTTAATGTTGTTCTTCAACCATCAATTCGTTAATGTTTTGACTGAATTTCGAATGTTGTGTATATTAATCCATTTGAGTGACATTTAAGAATAGGTGAGTATTCGGTCGTATATGATTGATTATTCACTCGCATATGTCTGTTTAGTGGTGTAGACTCCATATATACTATAGAATAATCATTCATATGTAAGTGAATAATTATGTTAAACATACCTTGGATAGGTAAATAAAGAGCGGCCATTCTGGAGATTATGTCAAACATACCAGCCAAACCACAAATACGATTACATATCCCCTAACAAATGACGCCATATATATGAATGTATAATCCTTCATATTTAGTTGAATAATTTTGTTTAAATACACGCGAAACCACCCCCCATCAACGGGGGTGGAGGGTAAATGTATAGATAAATATGTCCTAAAGGACGAATACAATCAACTAATGTCATTGGGACGTCGCCCATACTTGTGCTCCAGTCGGCATGTAAGCCTTCCAGCAGCTAATACGATATCAAGGTGCTCCGGAGATGCACATAGGCAACTCCAACAACACGAAAGAACAATCAGTCCAGCCATAGAAAACTCTCCTAAATCGTCTCCACCACATTTAAAGGGAATGAATCATGTAGTAAACGGAAAACATGTGTGAGAATAAGACGCGCTACAACGTCCGCAGGGATCACATTGCCATCAAAAACTCTCGCATTCCGGGCATGCCATAGGTAGTACATCGTGGCGGAGAGAGAAAAGCGCCAGGCTTGTGCTAAGCAACCAGCACCTCTCACATATCTTCGGAGCCATCGGACGCTGCAACCAGTTCACCACTCTAGGGATCCGGAAGCGTTGTTGCACTACACCCCACACCTCCTTGGCGTAGGGACAAGCAAAGAAACAATGCTCATGAGTCTCAAGCTCGTCATCACAAGCCCGGCTATCAAATGTTGAGAGGCGCCCCAAAACCGCAAGCCAAAGAATCACCATGTGTTTAGGTGTGTTACACCTCACCCAAACTTCACCTCTCCATCGTACCTTGGGAGCCTTGTCCCTGAACTCCTCATAAGCCAAGGAGACGCTGAACTTCCCTCCACAACACCACAAATCTAGCACATCCTCCACACTATCCTCTCGGCCATCGAGAGCAACAACATCATCCCGGGCGCTCAAAATGGCCTTGATGAGAGGTGAATCCCGACGGTGTGGTAAACATTCCATGGCTTCAGTCACCTCTAGGTAGCGATGGTGAATCCACCGAACCCACATACAATCTCTCTGAGTAAGGACATGCCAGAAATGCTTCACCATGAAGCTACGGTTCCAAGCCTGAAGATCTCGGAACCCCAATCCTCCATCCTCCTTCGGCAAACAAGCGTTTTCCATCTAACCTTCGGCTTCTTACACATGAATGAGCGACATAAGGCTTCCAACTTCCGAATGATCTCTCCAGGGACCGGCAAAATAGATAGCCAGAAGGCTTCAGTGCCTTGCAACACCGCACAAATGAGTTCACTTCTCCCGGCGAAAGATATACTCTTCTTGGCCCAAGTACAAAGTCACTTTCCAATCTGATCAAGCAAGGGTTGGTAGTGTAAAACCCGAAGGCCATGAGGTGAGATAGGTATGCCAAGGTAGCGGAAAGGGAAGCTACCCTCACCAAAACCAGTCTCGGCTATGATTGCAGCCCTCTCCGAGTGTGGTACCGAGGCTAGGAACACCGACGACTTGAGGATGTTCACCTTGAGCCCAGAAACTTCCTCAAAGGATCTCAAGCATCCCATAATAATTCTGACCGAATCCACATCTCCACGACAAAATAAAACCACATCATCCGCGAAGATAAGGTGCGTTAGTCGGAGCTTGTCGCAATGCTGGTGGAATCTAAACCCTTGCCGAGCTGTTTCTTTCTTGATCAAGCGAGATAGGAATTCCATGAAAATAACAAAGAGCAAAGGCGAGAGAGGATCACCTTGTCTCAAGCCTCTCTTCCCCGGAAAGAACCCATGGATGTCCTTGCTGATCTTGACGGAGTATGAAGCGGTGGTAACACACTCCATCACCCATGCAATGAATCTCGGTGGGAGCCCAATTTCAGCCATGGCAAACCTAAGAAACCGCCAAGAGATCGTGTCATATGCCTTGGGCAAGTCGGTGTTCAAGAAGCATCGCCGAGTATCCCTCTTCACCTCATATCTCCGAAGGAGTTCTTGTACTAGAAGCACATTGTCCGACATAAGACGCCCGGAAATAAAAGCGTTTTGAGCTTGATCAATCACCCCTCCCAAGCAACTACCAAGACGTTCGGTCATGATCTTGGTGATGACTTTGTAGACCACGTTAAAACAAGCTATAGGCCGAAGTTGCTCAACTCTAGTAGGGCTGTCCACCTTCGGTATAAGGGAGATGATAGTGTGGTTCAATTGCCGCAAGAGCTTCCCATTACGGAAAAACTCTTTCACGACCGAACATACTTCACCTCCAACAATCTCCCAAGCTCCCTTGTAGAATCTAGCTGTGTACCCATCCGGACCCGGAGCCTTCTCATCCCCCATACTCCAAAGAGCATTCTTCATCTCGACATTAGAAATAGGGATCTCAAGCATAGTACACAAATCCGGAGGCACCGTGGCTCCATGAGCAAACCTTCGGTGAATATCCTCCGAAACAACCACTTCCGAGCCAAACAAAGAGTGAAAGTAAGATAAGAACTCTTCACTAACCTCCTTTTCCGAAGAGGTATGACTCCCATCAGCCCTTACAACCGACGCCACATGTTGCTTCTTGCCATTAGATCTCATGAGCGAATGAAAGTATTTACTCCCTCGGTCACTTTGCAAGGTGTACTTCGCCTTTGCCATTTGGGCAAAGAACACCCTCTCGGCTTTGTTCAAGCGCTGCGCTTCAATCTTCGCCTTGTCAGCCCCTTCTCAGACATCAATGGAATCCGGGTGTAGCCTCAGCTCATCAAGCCGATCAGCATAGGCCTAGTTGGCCCTCACTACCCTCTCGGAGATGTGGCTATACTCACGTCTATTCCTTCAACGGCCCCTTCAAGCCACTCAGAAGCTTACATAGGCGGTATTGGTAACTCCGCTTCGCATTAGTGGACCACTTCTCCTGCACAAGGCGTTCGAAGCTCGAGTGATCAGCCCACATGTTGCAAAACTTGAAGTTATTCCTACGCCCAACTTGATCACCAATCACGGACACCACCATAGGCTTGTGATCCGAGATATGCCATTTGTCCAAGAAACTGGCTTTGCAAGACGTATCAAGGGCTAGCCATGCATCATTGATCAACACTCTATCCAATCGACTCCACACCCTTTTGTCGGTCTAAGTGAAAATGCTAGAGCAAGTCGCCGGAGCATTCGAAAGACCAAGGTTGTGACAAGCATCAATCATATCTTTGCACTCATACATGGTGACCGGTTCACCATTGATTCTCTCATCCGCAGCCATGACGTTGTTGAAGTCACCCAAGAAGGTCCAAGGTAACGTGTGCACATCTAGGAGCCTTGCAACATGCTCCCAAATCATCCTTCTCTCAACAACCATATGTAGACCATAAACAAAGCATAGACCATACCTTGCTCCCGAAGTTCTGCACTTAGCAACGCTCGCTACATGTTGATCCGACGCCTCACACACCTCAAGATCCACCAATTCCGGGTCCCAACACACAAGTATTCGGCCTCTTTCATGGAGGTGAAAGTTTGAAGTGTACTTCCACCCCACGTCAAGAGAATCCACAAATGAGCGCCCCTCATGATCATTCCTCAACTTCGTTTCCAAAAGACCACAAACCATAGCCTTGCTATCCCTAATAACCTTCCTCACGTCACTTTGTTTTGGGGGATGACCAAGCCCCCTAACATTCCATGCTAGAGCTATCATGGACAACCGTCCCTATGATTCTCATTCCTCGGCCCACCCTGATTTTGCCGAAAGCCTTGAGAGTGCTTGTTCTTCTTGGGCGGCCAATGCTCCTCGGCCCTAAGCCCAATAATGATCTCCTGTTGCGCCTTAGCTTTCTTCTTGGCTGATTTTGACATCACCTTCTTGAACTCCTTGTCTACATTACCCTCACCACCACCTCTTCTAGTATCGGCATGAGAGTCCGATGCTTCGCCATCCTCCTCAACCCGGTTCGCATCCTCCTCCGACGAGGACTCATCAAGTGCGTGTTCATCAACCTCACTCCCATCTTGGGTGCCATAAGGATTGGTTTGGTTTTCACTCTCATTGTGTTTCCCATCCCCTTTCTTTCTAAGTGTTTCACTCCCATCCATATTAGGATGTTCCTCTCGGCCATTACTCCCATTGGAAGGGGCTGCATTAATCTCATTTTGTGTTTCCCCTTTACCATGCTCGGCATTGTCGCTCTCTTGATGAACATCACTATCACGAGCCTCGTTGTTGGAGGTGTTGCCATCCGTGGTTCGGGACCTAAGGCCCTTCACACTAGAGTCATTCGGTGGTGGTGGTGGAGGTGCATTCTTCCCCAATTTGTCACCCTTCCCGGTCGACTCATTTCTCCTCCGATTGTCATTCCTTGGAGCCTTGGGATCACGCTTGTTATTCACCCCCAGATGCGTCCTCTTGTCCTTGAAGGTACAATCAGAATCTTTGTGGCCAAAAGTACAACAACCCTTGCAATACATAGGCTCGTTTTCCACAACAAAAGTGCAAACAATAGGCTCACTATCATCATCAAAATGTATAGTGTACTCACGCAAAACTTCCTTAGCAAAATTTACCTCCACCAATACCCTAGCATAGGTGCCCCACTTCTTCTCCTCGGTCACCTTGTCCATGAACAAAGGGTTTCCTACATACGATGCCAAGCACCCTAGCGCATCCGGCGTCCAGTATGTCCTTGGGAGGCCATAGAAACGCACCCAAAGCGGCATGGAGGCAATATCTTTCCTGTTGAAGGCGAATTTGTCCGGAATAGGTCTCAAGATCAAAGGTTTGCCGTGTATGAAGTACGACCCACCTTTTAGAACCTCATTACAATCATGTTCACTTTTAAAAGTAAAGATCATCCACCCCGCATCCACACGAAATCTGCATTTGACACCCCAAGATTTCTTAAGTTCATTGATCAAAAAGTTACCCGGATAGAAGCCGACGTATTGTCCAAGGAGTGACCACCCCCAAATAGTTTCCTTGGGGATCTCCTCGGCTCTCTTGAACACAAGATGCTCAACAGGCTTGACATACTTCACCTTGCCTCCCAATCCAGCGTTGTAGAAGATCTTGGGTGATCTCTTGGCCCACACATTGTGTTGCACATGTGTTTGACCTCCCGAGTTTCCTTTGGAAGAGTTAGCATGGTTGGAACCCCCCACAAAATCTCCATTAGGCGCCCTGAACCCATCGTTAGCCTTAGGGTTTGCATCGTTAGGCTTAGCGCCCTCAGGCACCACCGTTTCACCATCGCTGCCTCCCTTAGAGCCATTGCTAGATGTCTGACCATCGCCGCTGACACTACCGCTACCACCGTCTCCATTGCTGGCGAGCTTAGGACCTCCGGGCATCCCATCGCTACCACCTTTAGCATCGCTCTCGCAAGCACTACCGCTACCAGCGGACTCGGTCTCCGGATCCTTCGACTTCTCAACGTGCTTGCCCTTGCGAAATCTAGGATCGCTAGACTTGCTCCGAGCACTCCGAGTAACCCGGGCATCCGGCGTACCAGTGTCACAATTCAGCGGAGGAAAATCATCATCCTCGTCAACATCCGAGAGGACTGTCTTCTCATGTCCGGGCACTTCCTCCACGACAGGGGTGTCCGATGGTTTCCCAGGCTTTGCGGTAGCCTTCGGCTTGATCTTCCGAGGGGGTTTCTTCGAGTTCTTAGCACCCCCTTCATCGACGATGGGATTCTCCTTAGTTGTATCCGTACCAGGGTTCGCCTTGGCCTTGTTGGCCATGAAAGCGAGACCAAAACTTCACCAATCAATCAAAAGGCATGGCAAGAGCAATTCCGACGTGAGCAAAGGGTGGAGGAGGGGATTCCGAGGCGTTGCTGGGCAGTTCTCCGAGAAGAGGGGTGGTTGTAAGTCGGTTTTCCGACGGTTGAGGGGGGAGCTGGATGGATTTCTCGTCCAGGGGAGGCGGTTATGGACGGTTTGTGGTCGGAAAAAGGTGGGGATTGCCGGCAAAAGGGAAACCACACACCGATCTTTGCAAGGATTCCTCGTGAGGATGGAATCTGGCAAGATGAGTGAAGAATCGTGAGGATTCAACACTTGATCGACGTGGGAGAAGGGTTGGCGCCGGAAATCGCAGGAGAGAGAAGAGAGCGACTGAGTTGTTTAAATACACTGTGTTACATAACTAGGAGTGCATATGCAATTACTTCTCACATCTAATTTACTACATCCTGACGAATAATGAATCAAATTTCACCGAATAATTGACCAACTCATTAACAATAGTAAAGAAAATTCAACACATACGTTTGAATAATTGACGAATAATGAATCAAATTATGCATCTCCAAAACAATACACTAAATTCGACATTTACGTTTGAATAATTTATCGTTTTTCTCCGAATAATGCGGGAATCACATGAACACACAATAATTTCCCTCTCATATCATTCAATGTGCTACAAATCCTCTCAAATTAATTGATTAAGCAATAAATCTCAGTTGTAACCCGATTTCGCCGACTACCCCTAACACAACCACAAAAAACCCCAACCTCTCTAAAAAAAAGTCAAGAAATTTACCCATGATGCAAATCACTGGTGCGGTGGTGCCACCTGGGTGTGCGAGACACCGAGGTCGTGCCCTTGTGATCACCGTTCAGTTGCCCTTTGAGCTCCCGTACAAATGTGTCGCAGTCGCCTTCAAAATCGTCTCTTCCGCCTATGATTGTCGGAACTTGCTCTCGTCGTTGCCTGAATGTCGATTGCTACCATTGGATATCAACCAACACCAAATCAGCTCTCTTCCTCACACTGTCGTCATTCCTCCGATCGTTATCCCCTTGCCTTTCTCTTTGGATTGTAGTTCACGTGAGTGTTTTATCATGTGGGGCCTACCTTTTCTATTTAAAAAATCACAAAAAAAAAATTAATCTTTGCCCTCCATCATCTACCAATTAATGACCCAAATTTGTATACATGATACATCCTAAGGGGTGTGTACATATTACTCTCTCTCTCTCTCTCTCTCTCTCTCTCTCTCTCTCTCTCTCTCTCTCTCTCTCTCTCTCTCTCTCTCTCTCTCTCTCTCTCTCTCTCTCCACACACACAAATAATAACATGCATTTCACTTTACCAAAAAAAAATATGTATCTCAATTCTCGACCATATATCAGGTGACGACAAGTCGTTGCCAGATAGAGGGTTTTGGTCGCTCAACACTTCAGGCGGCGAACGTTCGTCATCTTCCTATTCCTCTTCCTCGTCATCTTTCTCTTCCACTTCCCTTCCTCTTCCTTTTCCTCGTTGTCATCCTCTTCCTCTTTTTCTTATTCTTCTAGTACTTCAAGATCAATGGTTAGATCAAACAATGTAGTGATACGTGGTCAAGTTCTTGATATGGTTATTCAAGATCAATGGCAAGATCATCTCCACGTGTTTCAAGTGTGCGAGGATCGTACATGCTCCCGTGGGACATCATGATCACTACTTTCCAAGCATCACCCGCCTCTAGATCATCTACGTAAAACACTTGCCTTGCCAAGAGTGCAAGATATATAGAACGAGGAATCCTCGTACCAACTACTATTTGGGTCCATTGATAGCAACCCTAGATCTAGGTTGGAGCTATCGCTCTTTTTAGGTTCAGTGTCAAACAACTTGCACTTCAACCACACAACTAGCATGAAAGTATCTTATAGTAGCTCAACCTCTTCTTCGAGTACTCCATAGTAGTTTGCATTTTTAGTCTCCACCATGACTCAAAAATTTTGCATCCTCAAATCTTGATCGTTAATCCACAATGCAAACTTGACCCCGTTGATGTAACAAGTGAAGTAAATCCTGCATCCTTGTGGTCTTTTTGCCCTGTTGAGAACCTTCGGTTTAAGAAAGGGGTCCTCATCTCGGTGCAACTCAACAACATATATGAAAGAAAACGTTAGAGTAAAATTTGGAAAACAAACATAAATTGAACAAGAGAACCTCACAAATCCCAACCATTTGTAGAAATATATGTGAAAATCGCTCTTGCATTCCCTCTAATCCTAATATGGGTTCCCCTGCTTTGTAGCGACTTTTGTGTGCTTGCAAGTTGTATTCAACTTCATGGCACTCAATCAAAACATGTCAGTGAGCCTCTACAATCATAACTTCACTTAACCTTTGGCGAGCAATTTCACCCAGGTTTGACACAACAGAAATATCATAGGTCGATGCCTCACTAGTGGTTGCCTCTTTACGGCTCTCATCAAACCCCATGTATAAGTTACAATATAGTTGACTCTTCGATAGTATAACAACAATACACCCCTTTAGGTAACGTTTATTCTTAACATGATCTTTATAAGCACCAAGTTGCCTAAAAAGGAACTTAAATGCATGAATATCAAAGTGTACAAGCTAAAAGCAACTGCATTGATGGTGTTACTGAAAGTGAAAGTGATAGCATACCTGTCTATTGGATACATCTAGGTATAATGCAAAGGTCTAGTTTCTAGCACTTGTTGTGGCCGATGGGCTATAAGGTGCACTGTGATTGTGAAAAAATATGGAGGATAAAATCATCTCTAAGTTGCACAAAATCTAAACTATCCCATCTTGCATTAGTTGTACATCCTCATTTGTAGCACTTGTTTCTTCACTAAGAACAGTGCATGAGGGAGTCTTTCATTACTCCTTTGTTCTTGGCTTTTTCACACCCCTATCTGTTCTAAAGCGGCTTGAGCTTTGGGACCATCTTTTAACTCCTCTTCAATGCTAAAAGTTGTGTCGATAATGTTATAAAAACGTTCTTCTTGATCTTAATGTGCATAACATTTAATGCATATCTCACTCTATTGTATGGCCAATAAGGTAGTCTCCAAGACTGACAATTATTAATCCAACAGACCTTGTTTGCTAAATTGTAAGGGGCCTTGAACTTAGCATGTGAGTCGAGGACAGGGAACTTGATCTTGTTGCGACGGAAGTTAGTGTAGTCGGTTGAATGTTATGTAAAGTGTACGGAATACAAGAAGGAAGAGTGTATATAGATTCTATACCTATAGATTTGTGCAAGTATTTCCTCGCCAGATGAATTAGTAGGTCTTCGCCCATAATTGCTCTTCCCATCGAATGCCATATCAGCGAACCGTCAAAGGTGGTCTGGTCCAAGCCATTTACGGTGACCATCTTAAACCATTATCCCCTATTTATGCGCTATAGAAGCACCATTCAAGAAAACAGGGCAGACTTTGTACCCTTTGGTAGCCGATCCTACCAACATCCCTAATCTAGGAAAATCATTAATATTCCACATCACTGTTGTTCTCATCATGAAAGTGGACCTCGAGTGCTGATCAAAACTACATACTCTAGACACTTTCTAGGAGACTTCGATCCCAGAATCAACAACCCTAACATGTTGAATTCTTTTTTCATGCACATTGTTGACTCCACCTTGATGATAATATGTGATATATTTTTGTAGGTATGATGGAAGACATATAAGGTAGTATTTTACGCAAATATCAATTATATTTTGTGGTTGTTTTATTTGATTTATTTTTCTCGGAATATATTTATTTGGCTCACAAAATTATATGTGCTATATATTTTAATTAGGCCAATTTAATTTCGAGAAGATTTGTTTTTGAATTTATGCTTATTTATTTGCTTTATTTTTTTATATCGAATATTTAAATGTGGCTGAGATTTTGTTTAGAATTCAAAATTCATGGATGGAAAGATTTGTTCAAAGTAGTTAAATTGATTTTAGATTTGAAAGTGGTTACGTAGATATTTGATTGTAATCTTGATATATTTCTTAATTGTTTAATAAAATAGATTTGGTTGTTAATTGTTACCTATTATGTTGATTGACTAACACATGCAGGATATCTACCTATGCTATCTTAATGGAAGAATTTAAAAGATCTATTTTAAATTCAAAGGCACCTATTTTATGCGATGTAGTTCAACGGGAGAAGAAAATCAAATTGGCTTCCAACGTTTAAATTTGAAGGGCTGATTTTTTGCAACCAAAAATCAGATTTGGTGGGATTCAAATAGCTTCAAAATTCAGCCCTGCAGTATATAAAAGAAGGAGCAAGCGGTGAAGAAAAAACACACTACAAGCACGGTTCTACAACGCAAAGACTTCATCATTGTCATCGGCTTCTCGCTATCTTATTTTCTTTCTCTCCCTCGTTGTAATTGCTTTTATTTCTAGTTGAGAGAGAAGAAAAATCATGAGTGTTATAGGATAAATCATTCTTGTTATACTAAGAGTATCCCTATACTCAAACGTATACACACGTTGGTGTGGTTAGGGCTATTATTTCACGAGCTTTTGGGTTGACTAGATAGTAGCGGGTGAGGCTACGAAAGAGTAGTTCTTCTAAATTGTATCTAGGACTCTAAGGGATTTGAGTTGACTAGGTAGGAGCAGGTAAGGCTTCGAGAGTTTAGAAGAAGGAAAGATCTTCTCGGTTGTATCTAGGATCCGTAAGAAGTGAAATAATAGTTGTTTGAATCCTACGGGTTGGATAACCCTAGGCAGGGACGTATGCTGGTTTAGAGCCGAACCTCGTTAACAATTCTCGTGCTCATATTTATTTTATGCACTTACGTTTATTTATACTGTCTTAGCATCAGCAAAACGAAGTTCTGTTTCAAGACCTTGGAAGTCCAGTTCAAGACCATGAGATCCAGTTTAGAGGCCTTGAAGTTGTCACTGCAGCAAGTCTTGCGAAAATCTTCCATACTCTATTCAACCCCCCCCCCCCCCCCTTCTAGAGTATTTGTCTTATTATTATTTACATTAACTACTCGATTCTTCATGCATAAACGAAGGTAAGTTGTATAGCATGATAGTCACATGTCATTTGTGGTAGAGAGTTCTGAAAGTCCCAAATGGATTGAATCCATCAGTTGCTAGTGCAAGCCTTACATTCATCACATCATTAGAAAGATGCCAAAATATTATGATGAATTATTTCCCTGCCTCACCATCTGTATGGTGTTTCAACCATTCTGAATCTCCCACTCACTCATCATGCCATCGTATTTGCTTCGCAATATTATGCTCCATGTACAATCTTTTTAGTCTAAGGGTCGAGAGAAAATACCAAAGGACCTTTCTAGGAATGGTGCGATCCTTCTTGAATTCTCATGTATCCCATTTTGGCGTGTTTCACTTAGGAAACACTTTCAACTCTAAGTAATGTTTGTAAAATAGAACACAGTTATACTCACAAGCATCGATTCTCTGGTAAAGAAGTGCAAGGTCCCTAATGATTTTTTTTCATCATTTGCCCATCAAATGGATATCTGTATCTATCGAGAAACATTCTGATGACGTAGTTGCACAAGTCATTAATGCTCTTACCTATCCACCCATTGTTGGACTTCAACTACATAGCCTTGATACAAGCCCCGGAAATTGTCTCTTAATTTGTTATCGGGGTACAACTTAGTTCGAGCTTCCCCTAAAGGTCTCTCATTTACTGTTAATCATCATCAACAACATCTTTGAAAATAGGTTCATCAATGGTCGTATGTGCCTCATATCCGGCATGATAAGAAAAATTGTCATCTAAAATGTCCATAATAGGACCATCACCAAAGGAATATGCCTCTTCATCCAAGATATGCATTCGTAGTGTTGTGAAATTTTCGTATTAATTGGTGATTTGCCATATTTGTTCCAAATGGTATAACTAGATCACATCCCAACGTGAGTCAAATGGATATGCATCTCATCTATAGTAACCCAGTCATTGTTATGGTAAGTTCTACATGGGCAAAGAAAATGGGTCATCCCATTGACATTGTCTATACTAATGTTCACAAATTTATAAATTCCGCGAAGGTAGTCAGCATGAGTGCAAGGGAGTTGCATCCAATGCGTATCGATCATTTTTCTACCATTATCAATCTCAATCTCAATCTCAATCTCAATCTATATTCTCATTCTCAATCACAATCTCACACAAAAACAAGTTCTCAACCCCATTCCCAATTTCAATCACAAACAATATACTTATTCTCAATCACAATCTACCAAAAAAAAAAGTCATCGATCAAACCTCATTCTTAATTTCAAGCACAATCTACATACTACGTATTCTCAATCTCATTTCAATCACAACTACTAATTTTAATCACAAATTAATTTCAATTACAACTACTACTTTCAATCACAAGCTAATTTCAATCCCTAACAATATTCTCATCATCATCTTTCAATCCCCAACATCAAACAAAGCAAACTTATACGTGTGTATATATATACATAAATTTAAAAAAAAAACATACACACACAAACAAGCAAATTCACACGCACCTTAAATTACAAAGAGCATAATCAACTTGAAATGGTGGAAATGGGTATGTGGAGAAATGGGGAAGAGAAGGTGATTGTGTGGGAGGTTTGAAATGGTGGAAATAGGTATGAACCCCGGCGTACATACACTGTAGTAAATTCAGCAGTTGAAAAAAAGTTAGCTTAGGCGACGTACGTGCTTAGCTCTATATAGATCGCTTAAAAGAACAGTAATAAATGCAACAGAACTTCCCTTTACTCAGGTGACGGACTTAGTTTTATGTTGGTCTCATCATTGCACATTAATAAATAGGTCAGGGAAGGTCCACCTTTGGTATTCATTCAAGCGACGAAGTTCAAATTAATGCTCGTCACCTGAAAAGTGCATTAAATGAATGATTCAAACAACAAACCTAGTTCTACAAAGGTCTCCTCATTTCATAGTAATAAATAGGCCAGCTGGAAATCCAACTTTCTACTCCTTCAAGCGACGAATTTAAAGTAAATGTATGTCGCTTCAGAAGGCCATTAAATGAGCACGTTGTCAGACGACATACTAAGCTCCTTTATTTGTCGCTTGAGAAGTGCATGTGAGCACGTTGTTAGATGACGTACTAAGGTTCTTTCTTCGTTGCTTGTAAGTTCATTCTACCACATATAGTTGGGTTTTCCGTTAGGATGACCAACTTCTTTTACATGTTCGTTGCTTGAATACAGTTAAACTTTTTACAACGTTTATGCGACATGTTTATTGACGTTCATCGCCTAACGTATACTGAAGCGGTGAATATTGATATTAGTTGGTCGCTCAAAGCCGACCAGGGATGAGTCTTAATCTTGAGAGATTGAGGCGACCATACTAAGTTTATTCGTTGTCTGAAGGCTTTTCAAGCGACAGAGTCGTAGACGTTCATCACCTAAATAAAATGCAATATGTTGTAGTGATATATATATATATATATATATATATATATATATATATATATATATATTGGGTAAATTGTGCACACCCCATAGGGTGTACCTTATGCACATTTGTGAGCCATTGATATGAATGGAACGGAGGGATGAGATTTTGCCACGTGTCCAGTGAATTAAAAAAAAAATTTGAAAAACTAATTTGAATAAGGGGCGTGAGCGCGTGAAGTGAAGGTAAATAAAACCCTAAATTGCAAACTGCTTCTTCCATCGGCCGCACAGAGCTAGGGCGAGGCGAGGCGAGCGGAAGAGAATTGGAGCCGAGGAAAGGTGAGCGCGTATCTCCGCCGTTGCAATGGATCCCCGTCTCTTCGCCTGCTTCAGCAAGTCAAGCCGGAAGGACCACCCCCGCCGCTCCAGTGCCGTCGTCAAACCCGCCGCCACGGACGAAGCAGAGGATCGGAGAGCCGGAGGAGAGCGGGGCGATGGTGGGGCTGTTCTCCTCGTAGGGCTGCGCCGCCACGGACGAATCAGAGGATCAGAGAGCCGGAGGAGAGCGGGGCGGTGGTGGGGCTGTTCTCCTCGTAGGGCTGCGCCGCCAAAGACGAAGCAGAGGATCGGAGAGCCGGAGGAGAGCGGGGCGATGGTGGGGCTGTTCTCCTCGTAGGGCTGCGCGACATCGCCGGAGGCGAAGTTGCTCGTAACGGTATCGAGATCCGTCGAGGAGGAGTCGGCGATGGTCGAGGAGGAGACGGAGGGGCGATGCTTGGCCTTCGGTTCGATTTTCCGATCTCAGTACTCCTCCTTGGCTTTCATCTGGACTTTTTTTTGTCTTTTTTTTTTGTGGGTGGAGGTGGCGTGGAGGAGGGGTGGGGGTGGGGGTGGGGGGAGGGGCGTGGTTGGGTGGGGGGAGGCCGGCCGATCGGGAAAAGCTTTTGAGAATTCAACGAGGGGGGGGGAGGTTTGAGAATTCAACGATGGGGGTGGGGTGGGGTGGGGGAGGGGGAGGGGTGGGGTTGGGTGGGCAGGGGCCGGTGGGTGGCTGGGCTGGGCGGGTAGGGTTTTCAATATATTCGTCGAATTATTCAGACGTATGTGTCAAAATTTGGTTATTAGTGGTAATAAGTTGATAAATTATTCGGTGAAATAAGTTTTATTATTCGTCAGGATATGGACTCTTTTGTCTAACAACATAAAACAAAATATTATTCAGTGCAATGTGAAACATTATTCGGTGAAATATGAAGTATTATTCGTATAAATTGCAAGTATTATTTAGAGATTTAAGGTTTCTTTAATTGACAAAAAAAACTAATCATTATTCGGTAACATGTGATAAATTATTAAGTAGAATTGATAAATTTTGATCTGAATTGGATGGAAAAAGACAACATAACATTATTCGGTAGCATATGCAACATTATTCGGTGAAATTGACCAGTTTTTCAAAACAGCGAAATTAAATCATAACCGAAAAAAAAGCACGTCAGCCTTTTGAAGCAGGATCCCACCATTTTTTTTATTAAAAAAAAAACAAAACTCTCAAAAAAAATGAAATAATGGAGATGGGGTGAGTTACACGTACAAAAAAAAGGAAGTGAGATATTTTTGGGCAAATGGGTCCCACTGCTTTAAAAAGAAAAATAAAAAAAATCCCTTTTAATCATGGTCTTTCATTTCTTCTCCATTAACGGCTAGGATTTGTGCACAAGGTATACTCTAAGGGGTGTGCACTCTGGAACCACTCCCTATGTATATATAGAGAGAGATAGAGAGAGAGAGAGAGAGAGAGAGAGAGAGAGAGAGAGAGAGTAGATCAAATGTACACAACTCTTATTGGGTATCATGTTAACAAATCTGGGTTATTGAATTAAGAAAATCAACGGATGAGATTAAAAGTAACTTCTGATTATTCGATAGTATTGGGAGATTATTCGGTGGAATATTGAAATTATTCGGTGGTATTGGGAGATTATTCGTTAGAATAAAATTTACATTTTTTACACTCTTTTTACAGATGAATAATTATGTGAAAACAAACGAATAATCATGAACAAATAGACGAATAATTTCTGAGTACATGATACACGATAAGGGTTGTGTACACCGGAACTAACCCCTCTCTCTCTCTCTCTCTCTCTCTCTCTCTATCTATCTATATATATATATATATATATATATATATATATATATATATATATATATATATATATATATATATATATATATATATATATATATAGGGTGAGGTTAAAGTAAAAATGGGGCTTAAGATGAAAATGATGCTTAAAGTGAAAATGAGTTAATTAAGAGAAAAGTTGCGCGGGTCTGGCTTAAAAAAAAATTTAAACCGGACCGGTTTGAAAGAAACATGGGTTCACCCAGCCCCTCTCTTTCTCTGATCTGTGTTAGGGTTCTTCTATCTCTGTCCCTCTCTCTCTCTGTTCAATCTTGTCCTCTCTCTCCATCTCTCCGTCCCTCTTTCTTTGAGTTCACCCAGCCTAACTTCTTTCATAGGGTTCAAGATCTGTATTCGCGTCGGCGACCTCGACTCCGGCTCCACCCTCTTCTGCCAAGACGTCTTCTCCCGCACGCTGGGACTGTTCACATCTTTTGGTTTTCTTAAACTTGAAGCTTTGTAACCTCTCTGTCTTCCGTCCTAGCTAGCTAGGGTTCCGTCTTCCTACGCCGGCTTCGAGGCTAATCGGATAGAGAATGTCGTGGAATCTATCTCGCATCCGCACCTTCGCCGATTCTGTTGTCCACCACGCCGGCCAAGCTGTCGTCGGTGGCGACAAGCTGTTGCTAATTCCATTGTTCCACTTCGAGGTGGTTTTTGCAGTCTCTAGCTTCTCCTGTTGACCGTCAATTGCTTTTGTTGTTCAGGGGGAAGATGCAGGTCTACCCGTGCCTTCCTGATCAACTTCTCCTCGTTGAAGGCGCTCCCGAGGTAGGATTTTACATGGATTTACTCTGTTTGCTAAATCATTGCTCGCGATATTGAAGTTTATTTGTGGTTTAGTTGAACTGGATGTGCTTAATTTCAAGTGTTTAATTGGAATATTGTTATGAGATCTGTGTGGTAGGAAGGATGATTTGTGATTTAGGTGTTTTTGAGATGGAATTTGGTGGTGGTAGCTTACCTGAAAAGGTGGTGCTATCTTGTTTTGCTGTGTGATTAAAAGTCGTCCAGTTGTTTGAATTCCTGCAAAACTTAAGTTTTCTTAACTTGCTTGCATATGATACTCAACGAAATTGCATTGGGGATATGGATTGTTCTTGTCAAGTCGTAGTACAAGAAACTCTGTTCTGTTTTTCAATGCTATTATAAATTATAATGCATATTTACAATACCCTTATGTTGCGACTTGAAGAACGACTTGTAGTGAGAGGCAAATATAAATTCAAGGACTTGTGTAATCTCCTTCATTGTATCTATTAGGTACAAATTTTGCTTTTGCAAGAGTCAATTTCACGAATGTTTTAAGATTTGGAGATCAATGTAAATATATATATGCACGTGTGTGTTAACTAGAAATTGGATATTTGTTTCGTGTGCAGATGTTTCAACCGATGGAAGATGGTGCTACATTATTCTATGGGTTGTTCCACATATGCCAGCTCTCCTACATCCCTTTATGTAAAAAGGTGTACAACCCTTTCAAATGGTCAAGTCTCAATGCAATTTTGAATTACTAAATACTCTATATTTGATCTCTATGGTTTGTCGCCTACTTGACTTCAACTTGCTAAATCTTAGTAGATGGGATAATTAAGGATGAATTTGGTAGTAAATTTTGTGTTTATTGGTTTTGAATTGGATTCAAAATATGAGAAGTTGCATTGGCTAAATTGATTTAATAAGTTTTAAAAGTCTATTAGCTCAATGGTAGAGCAATGTGCTTATGCACAGAGATGTGGGTTCGACTCCTACATAGGCTAAATTGTTTGATTTTAATAGTTTGTATTATTTTATGAGAAAAGTGCAATTCATAATATTAATTGTGCACTTCATAATCTTATTCTTGCACTTTAACATTTTATTTATACACTTTATAATCTTAATTATGCACTTCATAATCTTATTCTTGTACTTTTTCATTTTATTTGTGCACTTCATAATCTTATTCATGGACTTGATATTATTATTCAAACAATTCATCATTGAATTCTTGCACTTTATCATTTTATTTATGCATTTCATAATCTTAATTGTCATCATTTTATTTTTGCACTCTAACATCTTATTTATGCACTTTATCATATTATTCTTGCACTTTATAATTTTATTCATGAACAGAAATAAAAATTATTTATGCACTTCATAATCTTAATTGTGCACTTCATCATTTTAGTCTTGCACTCTAAAATCTTATTTATGCACTTTATCATCTTATTCTTGCACTTTATAATTTTATTCATGAACGGAAATAAAAATTATTTATGCACTTCATAATCTTAATTGTGCACTTCATCATTTTATTCTTGCACTCTAACATCTTATTTATGCACTTTATCATCTTATTCTTGCACTTTATAATTTTATTCATGAACGGAAATAAAAATTATTTATGCACTTCATAATCTTAATTGTGCACTTCATCATTTTAGTCTTGCACTCTAACATCTTATTTATGCACTTTATCATCTTATTCTTGCACTTTATAATTTTATTCATGAACGGAAATAAAAATTATTTATGCACTTCATAATCTTAATTGTGCACTTCATCATTTTATTCTTGCACTTTAACATCTTATTTATGCACTTTATCATCTTATTCTTGCACTTTATAATTTTATTCATGAAAGGAAATAAAAATAAGACACCCATAAATAGCCTATGCTGGATTTGAACCCGCGTCTTTGTGCATAGCACATCGCTCTCCCATTTTGAGCTAATAAGCTTTTAATGGCACATGATGAATATTAATGCAATTTTAGAATACAATTGGGCAATCTGAACTATATTAAGTGCAAAAATAAGATATATTAGTGCAATTTTAGATATAAAATGTGCAATTTGAAGTCGATAAATAGCAGAAGCCAAATATTAAACTTGGTTTCTAAAATGCAATCACCCTGTAACATTTTAATTATGAGAACTAAAGGAGTAAAGGTAGGGAAAAAATAATGGGTTGAGGTTTGCCACTGACAAGAGGAAAACCTGTCGTTGTTCTTGCCAAAGAATACTCAAACTTACTAATTAGTATAGCGTGCAAGCAAGAGATCGATCCACAGGGAAATCTATTAAATTCAAGTCTAATTATAATTGCTAAGAGTGAAAAGGGGGGGTTTTTAGTGTGAAAAGATCTGCCTTTTAGCAAAGCAGAGACAAGCAAACAAAGTAAATTGATTGTAAAATTCAGTTGAGAGAAATAGGTTCACCTACAATTTATCACTTTAATTGATGAATTCGATCCTTGTTTCAACCTCTAGTTCTTGTCTTTTCCTATCAATGTCCTTGTCCAGATCTTAGGTAGATTACTAGTCCTACGAGTCCTAGCAACTCTTATCTCTAAATAACCCTAACACGGTTAAGATTCAACCTAGAGATAGCATTAAGATTATGAATTAACCAAGGTACACATAATATCAAGCTACGAGTCGATATTCAACATGTATTCAACTTCCTACACATCCAATTAGTCCTACGAGTTCTAAAGGGATATGATTGCCACTTGGGTTAAGGTTCGCTACGAGGAATCTACAAAACCCTAGCAATTGAATGAATCTACTCTAACTAGTCGGCCAGGCCAGAGAGAATAAAACACATTCAAGCAATTAAGCGCAAGGAAGTCAAAACATTGCAATAGGAATAAGAATTAGATTAAGAAACTCACAATTCAACAATCAAAGATCCAAATCGTAGGCGAAACCTCGAGAGTTTAGTTGCTCATGCTCAACGGCGCTCTCCACAATGGTGTAAAGTGCATAAGGTCAATGAAAATAATAACTAGAAAAACCTTAAATAGTCTTTAGAAAGTCGGCCAAATAACTTAATAAACAACCCTAAGTAAAGTCCAGTTTTGAATCGGCGTTTCTGTGAAGGCCGTGGGGCAGCCACCACAGGCCGCGGGGCGGCCAGGCGATCAGCGAAATCGTTCGACAGAGCTTCGAGCCGCGGGGCGGCTAGCTTGGCCGCGAGGCGGCTGTTACTGTTCACAATAATTTTTCTGTTTCGAATTTGGTCTCGATGTCAACATGAAAGTTGTAGATATCGGAAAGAGCTTTCCAACGCATGGTCATAATAGTCAATCGGACCACCGAGGCCTCCAGAAAGTGCAAAACAAGTTCAGCATGTCTGTCGACAACTTTTGTTGACTTGTTCTTCACTTAGGCTCTCTA
Organism: Persicaria tinctoria; assembly: GCA_037127255.1. Taxonomy (NCBI): domain Eukaryota; kingdom Viridiplantae; phylum Streptophyta; class Magnoliopsida; order Caryophyllales; family Polygonaceae; genus Persicaria; species Persicaria tinctoria. Next base: position 31,060,337 of record JBANSL010000001.1, read on the forward strand.
ACTTCGATTCCGCTCCCGGGCTCTTCACTTTTCCTCCTCCTCTTCACTCTTCCTTCATCCATGAGCCTCCTCATTCCTAGTCGGATCCACATATACCTGAAATAATCCATAAAAGCGTGTAGATTCCGATTCCACCAACAACACAAGTATAAATGCAAATCTAGCTTAAACTATGCATTATGCACATCTAAATCATGCTAAATGCAACCTAATATGCCTACCTAAATGCATGCTATCAAATTCCCCCACACTTAAGCCTTTGCTTGTCCTCAAGCAATTAAAACCAAATCTAATCAACACCCCATAGACAAGCAATCCATGTAATAACTTTGGTAAAACATTTAAAAGCTAAAAATAGGGAAACGAATATTGACAATTAACGTCATAACATGTATAGGTGCAATCCAAGGAATAAAGCAAGCATATTCATTCAACCTCACCGGGAAAATGTATTTTCACTCTCGCTCATGTGTTTAGGGTTAAACATTCACGCTCAAACTCAATCCTTGAAAACTTAGCTACAACAAAATTGCGTCAGTGGTCTAAATCTCCACCGCTAGTGACTTCACATTCAACCAAAATCATGAGGTCTTTGTATGGGTTGTAATGGGGTCATGGTAGGAACATAGGGTATGAAAATTATTTAGGTTATGTGGTGTTAAACATCCGGGAAAAAGGGTTAGTAACCAACCAGAAAAACACCAACACCAAAACACTTCGTATACCATTCCAATAACACGTACTCCTTCACAATATCAATTCGCACACAATTTTCCAATATCCACACAAACTCATTCATTTCTTTTTTTCTCTTTTGATAATGATTTTTTTTCTTTTCTTCTTTTTATTTTCTTGACTTTTACCCCTAAGTGAATTTTATCCTCCTTAGGTCCCAAGTAATAAGCACATATAAACCATCTCTATGAAGTACAAATGAATCACCCAACATAACTTTTCAACTCAAAGCAACTCCATCTATACATCAAGATATTCACCAACTCTTCTCCTAATTCCCGGATGGGTTAGGCTAATAATTGGCTAGGAAGATTTTGTGGAGCTAGCAAAATAGGCTTATAAGGCTCAAATTGGCTTCAAGCAAAGGATAATGTGTACGGGTGGATAGAGTATATAATGGCTAAAAGAAAATCATGCCTCAATCACTTTATGGTTACATGTAAAAATCATGTAAATGCAGCCTCAATAAAGATATCTTAACGCAATTTAAAGAGGAAGTAATCAAGGAGAGTATTCACACACAAAGAAACTAGAGGACATATATGTGTAGTCCCAATAAGGCCAAAATAACTCACAAGGTGAAATTGTTAGAACTTCAATACCACTTAAATTCCAAAGACTATACATGCTCAATTATCTCATCAATCTTGTTCCCAAAAAGTCTATAAAAACAATTCAAAGTTTCAAACACTTCAAGCAAGTCATGGGGCACATGATAAGATAAATATAGAGGACAAGTAGCCTAGATGGGAAAATAAGACCTAAAGTGTATGAAATGCATGATATTTTTGGATTTTTTTTTGCAAATGCAATATATGAGTAAAAATAAATATGAAAACATAAATAAACATGATATGCAAAATCTATCTATATGCAATGCAATCCCTCCCCCACACTTAAATGTTTCATTGTCCTCAATGAAAATTAAAGACAACAAAATATAAAAATACGAAGGAAAGAAAGAAAAACTGACTTGCTGATTGCATTGGTGGTAGGTGAGGGGGAGTTGAGGAAAGGAAACTTGTCTGTCCCGTCAGAGGCCGCGGGGCGGCCATACTAGGCCGCGGGGCGGCTAAGGACACAACTTAGCCGCGGGGCGGCTTTCTTGGCCGCGGGGCGGCCTGCGAAATTTAGCTCTGCAGCGCCTTTTCTCCCTGCGGTGTTAGCATCCTACAACCGAACAAAACCAAAACTAGTCTGATAAAACAAAAGACACATATGAAAATAGAAAACTTACCTTGGGTTGCCTCCCAAGCAGCGCCTTTGGTTACCGTCGTTGGCTCGACGTTATATTCATCCACTCATTCAAGACTCAAGCGGACATCGACAGCGCCCTCAAAAGCAAATCAAACTCTCGTGCCCAACCGATATTCGAATGCACACTGAAAAAGAAATAATTGGTAATTAAAATTTCAGCAATGATGAACATTACCAACTTACCCTTCATTCGAGCTTGATTCTCCCTCGAGGGTATGTAAGACCACCAACACAGTTCTGTTGGGGGTTTGTTGAAGTAGTGGCTCCAAGGATCGATATATTCACCAAAATCTCCCAATTTGCAAAATGTACCAGTTTCTTGTTCAGGAACCACAGAAATTAGTTCCAGACTTGGCTCTTTGATAGACGAGTTGGGGATGATTTCTCCGAATGAAGGGGGCATCGAAACATCATCAATCTCTATGGACGTTCCCTGAGATTTCGTGTCGATAACCACTCGATGCTCTTCTTCATTACCAGAGAATTCATCGTTGTCTGCATCTTGGCTTTCATCAAGTTGAGGAATAGAATGCACCTTAACTATCAACTCTTTCAATGTTTGCGAGAGTCGGATAATTGCTTCCCCATTTTGATTCATAGCTTCCCCAGTTTGATTCACTATCTCACGTAATTGCCCTATCTGCTCCATTAAGACAATGGTTGACTCCTCCATGGATGGGTCGGAGTACTCCATTGGTTGAAATGTCGAAGTGTAGGATTCTTCCTCCGCTGATTGGTCACCCATGTAGCAGAGAAGATCCCATAATCCCGACACTCCTAAACCAGCAAAGCTTCCATTGTTTATGGACCTGGCAAGTTCTCGGGTCTGAGGAGCCATGCCCTCAAAAACGCAAACCACCACATCTCGCAAACTATCTCGGAAACCCCGTGAATAACGGATGTTAAATAAATTTTGCACTCTTGTGAGGTATTTGTGAAAATATTCTCCCTCAAACTGCCATAACTTCAACATCTAGAAATATTAGTAATAAGGTGTCGTGAACCGTAAGATAGGTCCACGACGGGGTTAGAGTTAAATATATACAAAAGTTAGCAATTAAAATAACACAAGAATTAAATAAGAGTTCCCCGGCAACGGCGCCAAATTTGACAAGAGGAAAACCTGTCGTTATTCTTGCCAAAGAATACTCAAACTTACTAATTAGTATAGCGTGCAAGCAAGAGATCGATCCACAGGGAAATCTATTAAATTCAAGTCTAATTATAATTGCTAAGAGAGAAAAGGGGGGGGGGGTTTAGTGTGAAAAGATCTGCCTTTTAGCAAAGCAGAGACAAGCAAACAAAGTAAATTGATTGTAAAATTCAGTTGAGAGAAATAGGTTCACCTACAATTTATCACTTTAATTGATGAATTCGATCCTTGTTTCAGCCTCTAGTTCTTGTCTTTTCCTATCAATGTCCTTGTCCAAATCTTACGTAGATTACTAGTCCTACGAGTCCTAGCAACCCTTATCTCTAAATAACCCTAATACGGTTAAGATTCAACCTAGAGATAGCATTAAGATTATGAATTAACCAAGGTACACATAATATCAAGCTACGAGTCGATATTCAACATGTATTCAACTTCCTACAAATCCAATTAGTCCTACGAGTCCTAAAGGGATATGATTGCCACTTGGGTTAAGGTTCGCTATGAGGAATCTACAAAACCCTAGCAATTGAATGAATCTACTCTAACTAGTCGGCCAGACCAGAGAGAATAAAACACATTCAAGCAATTAAGCGCAAGGAAGTCAAAACATTGCAATAGGAATAAGAACTAGATTAAGAAACTCACAATTCAACAATCAAAGATCCAAATCGTAGGCGAAACCTCGAGAGTTTAGTTGCTCATGCTCAACGGCGCTCTCCACAATGGTGTAAAGTGCATAAGGTCAATGAAAATAATAACTAGAAAAACCTTAAATAGTCTTTAGAAAGTCGGCCAAATAACTTAATAAACAACCCTAAGTAAAGTCCAGTTTTGAATCGGCGTTTCTGTGAAGGTCGCGGGGCAGCCACCACAGGCCGCGGGGCGGCCAGGCGATCAGCGAAATCGTTCGACAGAGCTTCGAGCCGCGGGGCGGCTGTTACTGTTCACAGTAATTTTTCCGTTTCGAATTGTGTCTCGATGTGAAAGTTGTAGATCTCGGAAAGAGCTTTCCAACGCATGGTCATAATAGTCAATCGGACCACCGAGGCCTCCAGAAAGTGCGAAACAAGTTCAGCATGTCTATCGACAACTTCTGTTGACTTTTTCTTCACTTAGGCTCTCTAACTTCGATTCCGCTCCCGGGCTCTTCACTTTTCCTCCTCCTCTTCACTCTTCCTTCATCCATGAGCCTCCTCATTCCTAGTCGGATCCACATATACCTGAAATAATCTATAAAAGCGTGTAGATTCCGATTCCACCAACAACACAAGTATAAATGCAAATCTAGCTTAAACTATGCATTATGCACATCTAAATCATGCTAAATGCAACCTAATATGCCTACCTAAATGCATGCTATCAGCCACCACAAATCTGAACTTGCCAGCACACAAGAGCCCTAGCCTTAATTTCTAGCCAATGCATAAAATGGAGTGCACCTTTAATGCCAAAGTTTTCGCATTAAGTAGGCCTTTCATACATCCAATCTCATGATTCAATGCCTTTAGCTGCATAAGACAAGTATATCAACACAAAATAAACACCCAAATCCAACAAGTTTTCAATCTAGTGATACTTGCCTTATCTTTACCAGAATTCAGTTTCTGAAGAATGAGAGAAAATGAAACCAGGATCAGCAATGTAGAAATGAAAAATAATAAATAGGAAAAAAAAATAGCAAGAGCTGAAGAAATATGAGAGCGAGTTAAGATATCAGACCGCTAACAGTTGGTTGTTTGCTTGAGCGAGTTGCAAGTTCTGTTGATACATGTTCTGCAAATGCAGCCCTGACTTTTGTAGCTCAGTGGCACTTATCTCAGTGATTTTACTTTCAGCTTTGATTAAGGTCACAACTTATGTAATAAGAAAGAAGACAATGCATGAGAAAGAAGAAAGAAACCTAGACAATTTGGGTGAAAAGAACATATGCATCAAGAAAGTATGAGCAATTATGTTGAGAAAATTGAAAAAACAAAAGGATACTTGCGCTCAACAAGCTGCAACTTTAAGGCAAAAATTTTCTTCTTCAAGCCCTCATTTTCCTGAATAAGAATCGAGAGAGAAAACATGAAAGCAAATGGTGCACTCCATTTTATGCATGGCCCACATAACTCATAAATCCTACTCCGTGTTATCTAATCTAACTAGCCCTAATTTCTTATAAGACATCAAATGGCGGTCAGATAATGGATAATTGCCATAATTATGCAAGAACATGAAAGCAAGATATGTCTGTCATTGGAACTAAACCTTAAGCACAACGTTACGAGATTGAGGGCACTTTTGTGGGTTCCCAGTTCAACTTTAAACCCTTCCTATGATATTTTCAGAATATTGTCTTGAAGACAATGATGCATACTCAAGAACTCCTAAAAGAAATACAGGATTACATGAAATGGATTGTTTGATGCTTCAAAACTTGCTTTCCTTCAGGACTCCAAAGTCCTTGTAGGGTAATCTTCATAGCCTGTGATCCCTGTTATCTTAATAAGATTGATGGGCTGTACCAACAATTAAGAGATTTAAAGCAGCAAAGATGATAAAAATCAAAATGTTAAGAATCTCAAGAGGCTGCACAACACCATGCTAATCTTTAGCTACAATAAGACGTTTTCATTTCAAAAAATAAAAAACAAAAAACAAAGCAACTACAACTAGGCAATACTTGTTGGTGGCCGATGTTTCTTCTGTATTTTTTTTGTTCTTATACTTGAAGACGATCACTTTATCATCAAGCAACTGCAATATGAATAACAAATAACAAAATTCATGAATTTTTAGATTACCAGCTCCATGATGGATTAAGATGAAGACGGTAGACAGAAGATTAACAAAAATTGTATCAAAAGAGGGATTGAAGTACTTGTTCTTCCACTACAGTATGCACAACATCATTAATAACAACATGCTTACCAATGTAGGTACTGGTTTTTTTACCCACCAGCAAAACCTTGCTTAGAATGATCTATAGATAATAGAACCCTAATTTAATACTTCCCAAAAATAAGCCCTAAAAAGGGGAGGAATTGTAGAAATTACCTGGGTGGCTTTGATGACGGCGCCTCTAGCAAGGTAGAAAGTCATGTGACTGATAAGGGTGAAGCTTTGAGTCAAGTAAACTCCAGGGGATGTAGAGGAGGTGTTGAATCCGGTAAATCGCTGCCCTGAAGGCACTGGTGTTGAGCGTCTTGCCATCACCGATGCCGCCGAAATCGGGAATTGAAGCAAGGAGTTGAAGCAAAGAGAAATCATTGCCCTAATCCCTAGCATCCCCACCAGCGTCGCCGCCGCCTTCGGGACATCGTTCATCTGATTCGGCCAGATTCGACACCGGAGAGAGGAAATCTCAAAGAGAGAGATGAGATATTGAGAGAGAACGTTGCTGGCAATTTTTTTCCCCGTAAAATCAACCCGCGCCCAAACATTAATAGAATTAGGTCCATTTTCACTTTAAGAGTTTTTTTCATCTTAAGCCTCATTTTCTTTTCATTTGAACCTTTACCTATATATATATATCTATATATATATATATATATATATATATATATATATATATATATAGAGAGAGAGAGAGAGAGAGAGAGAGAGAGAGAGAGAGAATGGGTATAAAGTGCACACCCCTTAGGGTGTACTTTGTCCACGATTCCTGACCATTAGATTGGAGTAAGCGGATGGCTGAGATTAAAACGCTTTTTCTCTTTATTTTTTTAATATAAAAAAGGTGGGGCCCGCGCACTAATTAAAAAAACCAGACTTACTCTCATGATGTGGGCGCGTGTAGAAGGTGTGATAAAAAACCCTAGTCCTCAATTGTAGCCTTCTTCATCGTGCGCACCCAAGGAGAACGACCGGCGATTTGTGGAGCGATCGAAGGCTGACTAGTCATGGGCAATCGGTGGCGGCAACAATGAAGGCTGGCGAAAGCAGGTCGACGATGGTGTGGGAATCGAATCCAGATGAAGAACGCAATCGGTGGCGGCAGCAACGAAGGCTGGCGAAAGCAGGTCGACGACGGTGTGGGAATCGAATCCAGATGAAGAACTCAAGGTCGATGGTGACGGCGATCGGTGGCTGAGCAGTTTCTGATCGGCGGTAGTGTTCACTATTCCGCGTCACCGATGCCAGCCCTGAGCACCACCGTTCTCTCATTCCTCTTAATGTCCGGCGTCACTCCGTCACCACTTCGCATCGTCTCTCTCTCTCTCGCTCCCTTTGCTTCCTTGCGCCGGTGACTCCTGTTCTGACACCACCCCTTCTTGTCCCTTCTTAGCACCATCAGAGGATCTCGCCACTGCTTCTGCTAGCGCCGACGCTCTAGATTACCTGCTCTCTCTCCTTCACTTGGTCCGGCGGTGAACTGCGCCTCATGTTCGATTACCTGCTATATCTCTCCATCACGGTTTGATTAATTTGATTCAATTTTACAGTCGATCATTACTCAAAATCACGGCCGACTGTTTGTGTTGTAATTGAAACCTTGTAATTGGAAATGGAAATGGACGTTTTCCCCCACATTATTCGAGAGAAAACGTCGGATTTAGTCGACTCTATTGTATCCATTTACTATGTCAATTTTTTGTGACTAGTTTTAACGAGTTGGTCAATTATTCGGTGAAATCCGAGTCATTATTCGTCGGTATAGGAGTTTTCGGGTTGACGAACAACATAAAAAACATTCATCGCACAAGTATAATTACACGGCTACATTATTCCGTGAAATATCAAACAATATTCGGTGAAATATAAAACATTATTCACATAAATTGTAAATATTGTTTAGGGATTTCGGGTTTATTTTATTTGAAATTGATGAAGAAAAAAAAATTATTCGGTAGGATGCAACAAATTATTTAGTAGAATTGATAAAATTTGATCTGAGCTGGATAGAAAAAGATAACATAACATTATTCGGTAGAATGTGAAACATTATTCGGTGGAATTGGCCAATTTTTCAAAACAGCGAATTCATATCCGGAAAAATAAATAAAAAACGTGTTAGACTTTGGAAGGTGGGTCCCACCATTTTTCCATTAAAAAAACTCTAAAAAAATGCAAGAATGGGGTGGGGTGGGTTATAGGCACAAAATAAAGAAGTTGGATTTTTTTGGGCAAGTGGGTCCCACTACATTAAAAATTAAAATACAAAAATTCCTTTTAATCCTTGTCTTCCATTTCTTCTCAATCAACGACTAGGATTTGTGCACTAGATATACTTTAAGGGGTGTGCACAAGGGAACCACTCCCTATATATATATATATATATATATATATATATATATATATATATATATATATATATATATATATATATATATATATATATATATATATATATATATATATATATATAAGCTTTAAAATGTAAAATATCCTTAACGTGTAAAATTTGCTTAACGTGTAAAATTTTCAAATCAACACAACACATACGCGCGCAACCCCGAGCCCTCGGACTCCCGCACCCGCACCCACCTCGATCCACCTCCGGCCACCAGCGACCAGCCGCCCTCGAGCCCACCCCCGGTGCGCAACCCCCGAGCCATGGACTGGCTTGGTTCGAGCCCAGACGCGCCCAGACGCGCCCAGACGCGCCCCTTCATCTCAGCAGCGTCGAGCCACCAGCAGTTCGGTTTTCGGCCTCCCACGCCACCCACGAGCCACCTCCGGCCACCAGCCCCGACCAGTTCGAACCCCTCCCTCAGGCGCACCCCCCGAGCCCGGAACCGCCTTGGTTCGTGCCCAGCCGAGCCCACACCGAGCCATCTTCCCCCACAACGCTAATCGGTTCTTTTGGCTCGGAATACCTTCGAAATCCAGATTTTTCTCCTTGTTTCCACTCGAATTTGGTATGATTTCTAACTCTAAACTTGTTTATTACAGTTATTTGGATTGTTTGAATGATTTAGGTTGAGATTTAAAACCTAGGGTTTGATTTAGGAGCGGAATTTGGGGCTTTTTGATAAAAGTCAAATTGATTTAAATTGATGATATGGTTGTGTTGTTGGGTTGATTTTGAGCTAATTTCATGTTCATATCATTGTCAAATTGTTTATGGATCATGAGCTAATTGAATTTTAGAATTTTAGGTTGCGATATGTTTTAGAATTTGGGGCTTTTTTCCAAAAGTCAAATTGATTGAAATTGATTATATGGTTGTGTTGTTGGGTTGACTTTGAGCTAATTTCATGTTCATAGCATTGTCAAATTGTTTGTGAATCATGAGCTAATTGAATTTTAGGATTTTATTGCAATATGTTTTAGGTCGATTAGTTTCTTCTATTTTAGCATAAAAATCATAATTTAGCCTATTAGCTCAATTGGTAGAGCAATGTGCGTTTGCACAAAAGATGTGGGATCAAATCCCACATAGGTTACATAATAGACAAGAGCGCAACAATCGCAAATTGTTAATCATGCACATTATAATCTAACTCATGCACTTTTTAACCTTAATTATGCACATTTTAATCTTATTTATGCACTTGAATTTTAAAAGCGTATACGTAAAAAAATCGATTTCAAACTTACATCTATCAACCTAAATTATTCGAGAGGTGAACCCAAACTCTCAAAAGTAAAAAAAAAAAACAAAATCAAAACATCGATTTCAAAAGCACATCTTTTGTCTTATTAATGCACATTATGATCTTACATTTTCACAATTGTATTCTTAATCTGCACAATTGTATCTTACTTTTGCACAATTGTAGTTTAAATTTGCACAATTGTATCCTACTTTAAATTTGCACAATTACAGTTGCACAAATGCACTTTACAGTTGCACAAATGCACTTTACAGTTGCACAAATGCACTTCACAGTTGTACAAATGCACTCCACAGTTCCACAAATGCACTTCACAGTTGCACAAAAGGTATCGAAAACGGGAAAAAGTGCATGTACCCATAAAATTAGACATATTTACCCATAAATTAAACATATTTCAATTATAAATTTTTATAATTGAAATAGACACATTTACCTATTTACCCCATAATGAATTATTTGTCTGCACAAAATAAACTTATATTTGCACAATAAGATGTTATATGTGCAGAAAAGCAAGTTATACTTGCACAGCAGAAAGTGTTACCACGAAAAAAAAATTCTAGGCAAAAAAAAAAATTCAAAAAAAAAAAAAATCTGGTCCGAGAAGGGGGGCAAGGGGGGGCCACACGCATGGGCAAGGGGGCAGATATTATACTAATAAAATTAGGCCCATTAGTAATTAAATTAGGCCCATTAGCAAATTTTACACAATAAGCATATTTTACACTTTAAGGACTTTTTACATTTGAAATAAACCCTATATATATATATATATATATACATAAGAGAGGAAAGAAACATAAGTTTATTTGTCATAGAAAATAGGGAAACATAAGATTAAAGTAATAGAAATGTGCTTGACTTTCAATGAACAACCACCAAATTAAACCCCAAAAAACCATATATTTGCCGACCTTTCAAAAAAGCTAAGGAAGCAGCATCTTTGCTAAAGAACATGATCCCGATAAAGCTAATACAGCCTGTTCTCGTCCTGTGGACCTCATCCATTCATAACATCCAAAAACATCACCCTTAACATAATAAACTATGGCAATTAAAGTGGTTCCATTACCCCTCTTAACATAATACATACTCCGTAATAATTAATTAACTAAGACAATCCCGACACGAAAACTTGATCATATACATGTGTGTGCTCACACGCGCTGTGAGAACGGAGTAAAGATGATTCACTTGTTAAAGTTGACACAATTTTGACATAAGCTAGCCAGCTAGTGTGTTTTTAACTAGCGCATTCTTACACAAACTAGCCAGGGTACGTATATTAGTTTTAAACGTGCACAAGTTTTTCCGTAAAACTGTACTTGTTAAGTGGACTTTTTTGACATGGAAAAACAAAGCACCGGTTTGTGTTTAAAAGTTCACACAGAACTAAAAATTAAAATTTATGTAAACCTCTAATTTAATACGAGTAAATTTATGGATTTTTTTATTTTTTTACTGTTATTTTATTTTTGTAAAAATAGAGCGGATCGAAGTGGACCCCATCTTACCCCTGAATCCGTGCCTATGCATTAGTTTATTAAAAAAAAGTGAATCGGATTTTTTTTTTAATGCAATGCCTGGTACAAGGAGCGGCGGAGCCCAAAAAAATTTTGTTTGTAAGTATATACGAGAAGGGCTTGTTTGGAAAAAAAAAATCTTGAAAAAAATATTAAAATTATTATGTAAAAGTAATTTTTAGATTATGAAAAAGAAACTAAAAAATTTCAAAAAAAATATAGTGAGGTTTTTTACTCTTTTTTACCGATTTAATCATTTTCTTCTGTACTAGAAGGAGACTCTAGGCACCCATGCTCCTGACTCCTCCGCCCTTCGAATTCTAAATCTCTTGAGGTGAAATGTAATATTCAATGGCCACCCTCTAGATTCGAACTCGTGTCGAACCCAATTGCAAAGGTCAATTGCTTGCATATGTATAGAATAACCCATTGAGAGTATCTTCTATATAGTTAAAGACGGGCTAGTATATGTCGATATTATGGTGTAAGCTAAGTGTACATTGTAGTGTGTAAAATCTTTATACCCAATTACAACAGATATTAAAGGCTTATAGCAAGGACTTAGTTGCATATAGAGGTGTCAATCGGGTAAGTCGGGTTGGGTTCGAGTCGGGTTATTTGGTTTCGGGTCATATCGGACTTTTGATATCAGGTGTGATGACAATTCGGGTTTGATCAGGTTCAGATCGGGTTTATTCGAGCATTATTTTATCAGACACAATCGGATTTTCGGGTCTTATTCAGTCCAGGGGAATCGGATTTCAGTCTAAACAGGTTCGGGTTAAGCGGGTTTCGGTTACAACGGTTTCGGTCGATTCGGTTTCAGTCAAATCGAACCTGCAAGAAATCATATTGGATAAATCAAATCAAATTTTATTTTTTTTTACTTATGAGATATTTATCTTTTTTATATAGATTAAGATAATGTCTTTTTTTTATTAGGTAATAATTCGGTTGGCGAACCTAACCGAGAGCATCCCGATGGATGAGATCAAGAAGATATGGGTGTTCTTCCAGTGCCAACCCGTTAACAGGATGACCAAGGTGTGCAACCTTGTCAGCCACCCTATTACCCTCCCGGGGAACAAAGGAAAAGTAGATATCGTGAAAAGACCTAAGAAGACCTTTGATATCACCTAAAATTAATTCTATTTCCCAAGGGCAATCTCCAATACCCTTCAGATGATTTATGATCGTCAACGAGTCCCCTTTTATGATTAAGTTATTGTAGTGATAATTTTGTGCACATACTATTCCTTCTCTAAGGGCAATTGCTTCTGTCATAATTGGAATTATATTTCCAATACTCTTATATCCTAGCTGGAGAGCCTGCCCCTCCGAATTTCTAATGATGTACCATGTGCTAGCTTCCCCTAAACGACTGGAGGTCCCATCAAAGTTTAGCTTCATATATCCATTAATGGGTTTCCTCCATTTGACATTTTTCCTACTAACCTTCTTTTTACTCATAGACTTGACCATATAATCCATATTCAATTCTTCTTTTTCCTCTCTCCTTGCCCTCTTCCAACCCTCTTTCACAGATTCAATAAACGATTTCATTTCCAAAAATGATGGCACCCCACTTCCTCTAAAGGTTATTTGGTTCCGATAGTACCAAATCGTCCACCACTTTATTGCCATCTCCTCCTTCTCCTCCTTAGATAGTTGTTCGCCCAGCCTTGCCATAATAATATCGCCCCCTGGTCGGATGTAGTTAACACCATTCAATATCTTTGCACATTTATTTGTTTGTAGTAGATTAGTTTGTTCAAAAGAGCAGTGTACAAATAGATGTAACTCATCCTCACCATTCATCCCACATAAACTACATTCGATAAGAATTGAAGATCCTCTTCTACTCAGTCTATCCCTTGTTGGTAGCCCATTCTGTGCAATTTTCCACAAGAAGTTTTTAATTTTCGGCATTGTGTTTACCTTCCAAATCCAGTTAGAAGGGCTATCATTGAAGGAGTCTTGGTGTGTAAGAAATCTTACTGCACTGGAGGTCGTAAACCAGCCTTGTTTATCGTGTCGCCAGTATAATCCGTTAGACATCCTATGAATTGGGAGAGGAGATTCAATGATCCGATCCGACCAGTCCGCTCCTACGGTTTCATAAAGCTTATCCCTCATCCATTTTCCGTCCTGAATAAATTCACCTACAAGTACATTTTCATCCGTAATACTGGTATTATCAAAATATTCGATTAATGGCTTCTGCGATATCCACACATCTTTCCAGAATTTAACAGAATTCCCATCACCGATAGTCCAAACTAATCCTTCCTTAAATTTGTCAATTAGAGAGGACGCGTGTCTCCATTGCCAGGAGGCATTCATTGGTCTTGTATACTGTAGAATGTCACCTTGCTTTAAATATTTGTACCTGATAATGTTTACCCATATGTTGTCTGGTCCTGCAAGAGTTTTCCACAATAATTTCATTTGTAAGGCCTCATTCATGATAAATGATTTTCTTATGTTCAAACCTCATTTCTTCTTTGGCCTACAGATCTTATCCCAGCTTATGAGTGGTTTATACTATAGATCTTTATTCCAGAAAAAATTCCTATTGATACGATCCAGTTCAGTATGAACTGCAGCAGGTAGCATGAAACTTTGCATAGCATACAGAGGCTTTGCTGATAGATTTGAATTAAGAGAATTGACCTGCCTTGTTGCGATTAGGAGCTAGCTTTCCACTTTGAGAGTTGGTTTTTTGTTTTACTTATAATATCTTCAAAAGTTTGTTTATTGACTCTCACATTGATAATAGGACATCCCAGGCATTTCTCCATGGCACTAGTGTGCGACATTTGTAGTGACGATTGTAGCAGTTGGATTCTCTGCACAGGCACACCCCCAGCTGTCTGAAAGGAAGATTTGTGGAAATTCACTTTTTGACCAGAAACCCTGCAATAGTCCTCAATTATATCTTTGACTCTATTACTAGCCTCCAAAGTAGCTTTAGCAAAGACAATTGTATCATCTGCAAAGGCAAGAAAGGGAACCTTTGGGCCATGGTGTCCGAATTTAAATCCGATCTTAGACATTGGAGACATAGACTCACTATGTAGTCTTCTTGCTAGAACTTCTGCTCCAAGAATGAACAGAAAGGGTGAAATGGGATCTCCCTGCCGGATACCCCTTGATGGGAAAAAAAGGTTTGTCGGAGAACTGTTAACAAGGACAGAGAATGAAACAGATACAACACACTCTCTGACCCAGTTAATAAATTTTTCGTGAAAACCTAATCTACTCAGAACTTCAAATATAAAGTCCCAATTCAGTCTATCGTAAGCTTTTTCCATATCCAATTTCACTGCCATCCATCCTTCATTGCCTTTACGAGTTTTAAAAGAATGGAAAATTTCGTGCGCAATCAGCACATTATCCTAAATCGCCCTATCCGAAACAAATGCACCTTGTAAGGGATGAATCAGCTTACCCATTACCTTTTTTAATTGTTCAGTTAGAATTTTTGAAATGATTTTATATATTGTGGAGCATAAACTAATTGGTCTGTAGTGATTTGTTGAAGACGAATTATCAACTTTTGGAAGAAGCGTGATAAACGTGTGATTGACTTGCCTGAGAATTTTCCCAGAGTGAAAGAAACCCTTGACAGCCCGAATAACTGATGGTCCAACAATATCCCAAAAGCATTTATAAAATTCGGCCGAGAACCCGTCAGGCCAAGGGGGCTTATTTCTGCCTAAGCTAAATACTGCACTCTTTATTTCACTATTTAGGATTGGTTTAATGAGTTGGTCATTATCTTCTATCGTAATTTCTGGAGTTATAATGTCCAAACTATTCCGCCAATCACTGCCTGGATTTGTATTATCCTTTTTTAAATCGTTTTTCAAAATCTCTTTGTATTTCGGTCTTAATGTTGTCCTCACCTAAAATCAACGTACCTTCGTCCGAAGTAATTTGTCTTATAATCTTCCTATTCCTTCTGCCTGTCGTAATTTTGTGAAAATACGTAGAATTTGTTTGCCGCTAACAAGATATGTTTAGCTTTTGCTCTCTGACTCCAGAATGTCTTATGAAATTTAATTAAAGCTTCCTTTTTTAGAATTAGCCTTTTCTGTTTCACGGCATGTTTTGTATCAAACTTATTGCACAATACCTTTTGAATAACAATAAGTTCCTCTTCAATTTCCTCTAATTGTCGGAAAATATTACCAAATGTTCTTTTATTCCATGCTTTGATTTTGGCTTTAAGGATTTTTGTTTTAAAGACTAACTGATACATTTCTGAACCGGCACAGTTTGCTCTCCACGCTTGTTTAACAATATTCCTTAGATCTTTCCTTTTCAACTACATATTTTCAAATTTAAACGGTGCAGCCTGCATGAGGCTACCATCACACAAACTCACTGTAATAGGACAATGATCCGATGAAGAAAAGGCATGGTGACATAGATGTATACTAGGAAATTGCACCAGGATCTCATTTTGCACCAGAGCCCTGTCTAAACGTTCATAAATATTGTCCATGTCTTCCTTCTTTTTTCTCCAAGTAAATCTGTTCCCAATGAAAGGTAGATCAAACAATTCACCCCTGTTTTTGATTTCATTCAACCTGGTGAGTCTGGCCAAAGATACAGCCACAACACCATTCTTGTCTTCAGTATAGACAATATCGTTAAGATCTCCTATGACAATTGATGGCATCGGGGAGGAGGCAATTAACCTTTATGTTTCTTCCCAAAACTGTGTTTTATCACGCTCCTGAGCAGGTGCATACACAAATATAATTTGACATTTAAAATTCAAATTTGAATTATGATAGATAGCACAGATAGAACATTGGTTATGATGATTTATCACCATTGACTAATGAGACATTAATCTAGACTTCCACATCACCCCTATTCCACCTGATTTACCAGTGGCCGGTACCCACAAGGCTTCATCAAACCCAGCTGATTGCCAAATTTTTCATCTGGTATTTTATCAGTTTTTGTTTCCATTACTGCTATAATATGTATTTTTTGTATGTTACAGAAAGTACCCAATTCTGCCCAAAAATGGGGCCTAACAACACTATCAACCTTTCCCCTTGTGACTAAGATAGCCATTTTACTCAATAAATTAAGTTAATGTTTATCAATTCTTAATCAATACACTACATTCGTTAAAAAAATGTAAGTCTTCTCACTTTTTAAAATATTTAAAAAAAAATCAAAATTATATAAAATATTATTTTTTTAATTATAATTTCAAACTTAATGTTCATAACTACGAAATTATAAAAATGAAAAAAAAATATTTATATAGTCTTAGTGTCTTCAAAAATGCTAATGACTTTTTTAATGGACTACAAAATTACATTTAATTATACTCTATACATGATAATATTAACATCCATTATTAAGTAATCAATCACATAGGTTGTTTTGAGTATTTGAGGGGAAATGTTATGATTTTTGTTGGTTTAGGATATAATCGCGTTTGAGTTGTTTCAAGTGTTGGGTATAATCGGATTCGAGGAATTTCGGTTTTCGGATATGTTTGGGTCGAACAATTTCGGGTTTCGGGTTGATTTCAGGTCGGTCCATTCGGATATAGTCGAGTTCGGATTGCTTTCGGGTCTGAGCTTAACTCGAATCAGGTCAGTCGGTCTCGAATTTAAATTTTTTTTTTCAATTATTCGGGTGTCAGACGAGTTCAAATATCAATCGGATCGGTTTTCTCGGGTCGGATTAGGTACTCCAGCTCTAGTTGCATCTCACTTGGACAAAACTTGACTGACGTCTAGCCGGGTCGACTTCAAAATAATTATCTTTGGTAAGGATTTTTTTATTTATATTTTTTGCAAACCAAAACTCATATATGTGTTGAATAAACAACAAAAATTGTACCCAAATTTATTCATCGAGTTGTAATTAACATGCTAAATTGGTTAACCCTAAAATGCTAGCTAGGGTTATTATGTATAGTATAAGTGCCCAACATTTTTTGCAGTACTCTTAGTGAAACTTATTTCATACTGCATGTAAATGACCCACACATGAAGGTTACTCGACTCGATTGAAAGACTTGAATTGGTTATAATGCAAATTTACTATATAACTAGGGTGGCAGACCCGTGCTACGTCCGGGGTAAGATTTTATATCAAATAAATGAGTTGATATTATAAGGTGAAAAACCAAATATTTTAACATGGGATATCAATCAGGTGAATAACCAAAAATTAACATGACATAAATTTTATAATAAACAAAATATTTTAATTACTCGTTTTTATTAACATAAGTTACAATTGGTAAAATATTTAGATATATGCACTCTTTTAAACTTATAATATTATGTTTTAAAATTAAGCACATCGATTTTGCTTCAACCGAGAAGTTTCTTATATGGTGAAACTTTTATTGCATGTATTTTTTTTATTTAATGATAAATATTTTTATAGGAAGATATTTGAAAAAAAAATATTATATCAATTTTCAAAATAAAAAATACCATCTATTTTTTTAATTTAAGGAAGTTAAATATTTTAATTACTTGTAAGGAAGTTAAAGAAATGGGGAAGTTAAAGAAATGATAGCATAAAAACGGATTAATTTTACTATCGTGGCTCGAAGACTTTGGGGATGAAATTACTACTCGGAATCCAAATAAGTTGACATTTAATTATTTGTAATATGAAAAGAGAACCATTTTTTTTTTAATTTAAGGCATTAAATTTAATGCAAAAAATCAATTTAAAGTAATAAATAAACATGGGGAACATGAAAGATAGCTATTATTTTTTTAATTCAATAAAATATAAATTAAAATTTTAAATTGAGAAAAAAAAAGGATTTTAGGTATGCATTTATAAGATTGAACACAACTTTTCTATTATATATTATTATTATTATTACTATTATTATTATTACTATTACTATTATTATTATTATTATTATTATTATTATTATTATTATTATTATTATTATTATTACTACATATAGATATAGATTGTGTATAGATATTATAGACCGTATAGATCGGTAGATAGATGATATATATATATATATATATATATATATATATATATATATATATATATATATATATATATATATATATATATATATATATATATATATATATATAGATTTATAAATTATTTATCGGACTTGTATTTATAGACATGAATGAAATGATTAAATTAATATAATAGACTCCTTATAACATAAATGTCTTCTTTACAAATAAATGAACTTGGTTAAAAAATAAAAATTAATACATAAAATAGTAATCTAAAAAATAAAATAAAAATTAATCCTCAAAAATTAAAATAGTAGAAGTTGCATCATCCATGTACACAAATCAATGCTAATAAAAATCATAATAAATATTTCTATATATAAATTAAAAATGAATTAGAATCATACACTATATATATTTAAACCAAAATATATTAAAGTGTTTCCGAAATTGAATATGGAATGTTTATACAACAAATGGACTACAACAATATGCAAAAAAAAAATAAAGAATACGAATTAGAAAAATAACTATGATGTAGGTATACAAATTTTAACGATGATAAAATTAAACAATAAAAAAATATATAAGCACATAAAATCCAATGTTAAATAATAGAGCAACAACATTTTTGATTAATCAATGAATGAAAGATCAAAGAGGGAACAAAAAAATTCTTACGGGTCATCGAATGATCGAGGGAAGATATATATAATATAGCTCTCCCCAACTAATCTGCAAAATAAAAGATAAGAATAAAAATTAGAAAAATAAATATGATATAGGCATAAAATTTTGAATTGTGATTGATAAACAATAGAAAGAATATATCAACCTATCAAACCCAAATTACCCAATGCTAGGTATATATGAGAAAGTGTAAGAATATATATAAAAAAAAGCAACAAACAAATGATTAATCAAATAATGAAAGACATCGCTGCGAATTTAAGAGTTTATGCGAGTTAGAATAGATTCTAAAACTGTGGGATACTTTTTATAAATTGTAAAACTGAAATAAGGGCATATTTTACCAAAACAGAATGTTTGAGGGTTTTTTTGTAGTTAGGCCTTCTTCTTCCTACCGCCCGACACAGCAACAAATCAAATCCGGCACGGCGATGCCTGGCGGCGCTGACAGATCATGCGACGGAGGAGGCGATGGTTGTGGGATCCCTACACCTTGGCGCACATATGGGAGGCAGTAGGTGGCTCCGGTAGCGGTGGAGGAAGCCAGGCGCGGTGGCTCCGACGAATCGAATATGAAATTGGGCATATTCTATTTTGCATGCTTTTCTCAAAAAAAAATTGAATGGGATTGTAGATTACATGATTTAGAACACGATGAACCAGATTCAGAGCTTGGAGATTGGGCTTCAATGGTGGACGGAGCTTCCGAATGTTGAAAGGGTTTTTATAGTCGATCTTAAAATGAGAACGAAATATCAAATTGATTGCACCAATCTCTTCCTCTTCTTCTGGTGATCAATTTCGTGTATTCAATTCCAAGAAATGGTTGAAAAATAATCCCAAACGACACCAAATTCGATTTGGGGCAAAACGAACTTGGACGAAAACGGGGCTGAATTCGTTGATGATATCACAAACTAAACACGTTTTTGACATGTGGATGTTGAATCAAAGTTAATAAAGACGTTTTGGAGGTAAAACATCACGAAATTTAAAACCACCATTGAAGGGTATGGTTTGAACTTTGAACGCGCATGGGAAGGAGGAGGAAGAAGGAAGGAGCGGTTCACTTGAACCGGTTCTCCATTTTATTTTATTTTTCTTGGTTTGGACCGGTTCAACCGGTTTAATAAACCAAATGCTTTTATTATTTTATTTTATTTTTATTATTATTTAAAAAAAACACTAATTTAGAGATAGTAAACACTCATTTGAAAGATGAAAAGAGAAGCCTTTATTATTATTTTTGAATTAAAGACAATCCTCCTAATGAAAAAAATAAAGTTAACTTAATAAATAAACATAATTTTTATATAATTGGAGAAATAATTGAATTGACAATTAATTTAAATTGATAAAAAAAAAACGAACATTATATATTACATATATAAATTTAATGACTGAAAAAATAATAAAAGATGTAGCTATGAAGAAATCCTTTATTATTTTTTTGAATTAAAGATAATCCTTCTAATGAAAAAAATAAAGTTAAATTAATAATTAATAAATAAACATAATTTTGATATAATTGGATAAATAATTGAATTGACAATTTATTAAATTGATAAAAAAAAACGAACATTATATATTACATATATAAATTTAATGACCAAAAAATGAATAAAAGATGTTGCTATGAAAAAAAATATGTAGTTATGAAGATTTGAACCTTCAACCAAGAGGTAATCCCCAACAACTATAACCATTGAGCTAAAGAAAGCAAGTTGATTCAAATTGAATAAGAAAAGAAAAATAGTGTAAATTTTCATGTACTTAATAGTAGCAATAAATGACTCTTGAACACAACTTTTTATGTTTTATTTATAGATGTAGAAATTAAATCACCCATTAATTTCTACTAAATATAATTTTGGAAGGAGAAATTGTGTTAATTCTAGACTTATAGAAGGAGATAAATACATTGTTAGAAAGTTGATATATAAGAGTTGAACAATGTAACACATATATACACATACATGTGAATGACTTAAAAACAAACTTTAAGGGGTGGGGTGCACTAGGTAGCTAGCTAGCAAGCTAGTAGGGTTCAACATGGAGATGTACATCCAAAGAAACATGGTCCTAACATATTCACTGATTATAACTAGTACATATTTGCTTTCGGTATCGGTCCTTTTTCTTCCTCCAACTATACTTAATTATAGAGACATTTGATGTTGTGTACGTAGCTCACTAGCTCCATCTCCTCAACTGTAACATATATCATATCCCAGCTAGTAACTCAATTCCATCAACTGCACTAACATATACAAAATTAAGTAAATACAAATTAATTATATTCATTTGGATGTGTTTAATTGTCAGAGACGGGTACCAGAGACAGCCTCACCAGTCACCCCCATCAGTAATTAAGTAGCTGCGAACTTCAGTTGTCTTAACAACTGAATTCAGAAAAAGTAAAACTGCCAAATGAGCACAGAAATTCAGAAACAGATAACCAGACGAACGAATCGATTCCACTTGCATTAATTACAGGCGAGATTATAATGAATTGATTCCAACACAATGCATGAGGTTTCTGCAAAACCAGACACCGGAATTATTTTTTAAAAAGAGGGGAAAAGCCAGCAATTCAAACCTGTCAGCAATTCCAGGAAATTCGCTTGCGATTCAAATTCCCGAACATGAATTCTTCAATAGGTGACTCAGATCTACAGATCTGGGAGCGAATTGATTATAGCAACACAAGAACGAGAGAAAGAGAACAAGAACGAGATTTATATACACGGTACCTACAAACATCGAACAGTAAGAGCGAATTAAGAAACTCGATGATTGACCTCCATGAGGCCGGAATTGGAGATCAATTAGGGTTCAAAGCCGCAAGGAAACAATGTCGCAGTAAAATTGAGGCAAGATCTGAGAGACGGAGGCGTGGAATCCCCGTTTATAGGTTCGATTTGGCCCTATTTTTATCTTCCCACAGCTTTATTGAACCGCAAACAATCGGATATATCTGATCGAGTACGCAATCAATCTCGACGAAGATCGATTGCAGTGATCACGAGATCATTGCAGTTCAAGAAAGCTGTGGAAAAATACAAAGAGGGCCATGAATTGCACCAGGGAATACTGGTGGATTGCCATGGAAGGCGATGGAATAACGAACCCTAGTGGGACTGTGGAGGAGGAAGATGAGAGGTGTAGGTTTAGGGGAGGAGGAAGAAGGGGTATATATAGCCAGATAAAATGTGTCCTTTTTATAAAATTTAAAGAAAAAAAAAAGGGAAAATGGTAACACCGATCCCAAGGAGAATAACAGTCTCTGGACGCTCTAAAACACACACAGAGACTCTCTCTCTCTCTCTTTCTTCGGAGCTTTCCCGTTTGAATTTAATTCGATCATTTTTTGAAAAGCTGACATGGATTGTCTGCAGTTAACCCTAGCTAAGCCACCTTCCATGCTTCCATTATTTTATTATTTTTGGCGTTATTATTTGGGCAAACTTTATTTTTGGAAAAAAATTATTTTACTGAGTAAATAATTTACGTCACTATGTATCCATTATACCACGTCTATTTCGGTTCCGGTGAGGATCTTCTAGCCCGTATTTATAGTCCGTATCTTTTTATTAGTTGAAAACAACTATAAAATTACCCCATTTATTAAAAAAATAATTTTGTGGATTAGGTAATCTCAACCAATTTCAGTTCACCACATAGGGGTGTGCAGAAAAACCCGAAACCGAAAACACGACACGAAAACACGACAACACGACACGAAAAAACCCGAAACCGAAAAAACACGACATGATTATGACACGAACCAAGAAAACACGGCTTTATATGGTTCGTGTTCGGGTCGGGCAAATTGCTTTGTCGGGTATCCGACACGAACCGTTTAATTTTTTTTTTTTAAGTACGGTCATAAAATAACAATCTATCTATATACATATACTAAAACCGATGCATTGGGGCCTGTGTGGCGGCACGTGAGTTAATCTGCCTACGTGGCGGCGCGAGAGTGCGTCTCGCAAAAACTTTCTCCCATCAAAAATGAAATCTAATAAAAATAATTATTTTATTTTACCATTGACACATATAATTGGATAGATGGAATATCTTATAAAAGAGTAAATATTATATAAGGAAAAAACTATATCAATATAATTAAACATAGTAGTAGTAATAATAAAAATAATTAATAAAACTAATTTTCATAGTCATACTTACCAAAAAATATTAATAGATAAATATGTAATATTTGATAGGTGCTATTTTATTTATATTTAGATTATTTTTTGGTGGAAATAATTATTTATATCAAAATCAATCATTTAATAATTGTTATTTTATATCTATCTATATTATTTTTTGAGGCCAAAATAAATAATTAAAATATTATATAGCTATATATGTAACCACAATCCATCCGTACATAGATATTTTAGTAAACTAATGTAATAAATATGTACTACATATTTAATAAAAAGGAATATTAAAATATTTTTAAAAATCAACTATCTAATTAAATTACATGAGATTTAATTAACCATAGATTAGATAAAAAAAAACTTTTACGTAGTACCTTATAATTGTGAATTTTATTTATATTTTGAGAGAATCTAATTAAAAGATATTTAGATTATATATAACCTATCGAACTAATTTTATTTATATTTATATTATTTTTTGGAGGAAAAAATAATTTATATTTAGATTAACACATTTCCCGTGCATGGGACGGGATTTGCACTAGTACTAGTATATATGAAGTCCCTGAAATATCAAGATAATCTGTTAGCACAATTGGTACTAGCCCTGCGCCTTATCCCATTCAACCCAGGTTTGAAACCTACTATGGGCTTTTATTTTTCCTCCCGTCTTGCCCCATTTTATATATATATATATATATATATATATATATATATATATATATATATATATATATATATATATATATAGGTAAATGTTAAAATGAAAATGGGGCTTAAAATGAAAATCACTCTTAAAGTGAAAATAGTCTAATTTGGATGTAAATGAGCCTAATTTAAAGGTAAATGGGCCTAATTAAATGAGTAATGAATAAATGGGCCTAATTTTGGTGTAAATGAGCCTATGACAGTTTTGTACTTTAATGCAACATGTGCCATTAAAAGCCTATTAGCTCAAAAAATGGTATAGTGATGCGCCCATGCACAAAGGTTCGAGTTTAAAATCCCGCATAAGCTATTTATGACTGCTTTTTTTGTGTTCCCGTTCATGAATAAGATTATAAAGTGCAATAATAAAATAATAATGTGCACAAATAAGATGATATAATGCATATATAACATTATATTGTGCAAATATAACTTTAAGTTGTGCAAATATAACACTATGTTTTGCAAATGTAACATTATATTGTGCATATCTAATAATATAATGTTACGTTGTGCACATATAATATTATGTTGTGTGAATATAACATTATATTGTGCAAATATAACTTTAAGGTGTGCAAATATAACACTATGTTTTGCAAATGTAACATTATGTTGTGCATATCTAATAATATAATGTTACGTTGTGCACATGTAATATTATGTTGTGCGAATATAACATTATATTGTGCAAAATATAACTTTAAGTTGTGCAAATATAACACTATGTTTTGCAAATGTAACATTATGTTGTGCATATCTAATAATACAATTGTGCAAAAGTAAGATAGGATTAACTAAGATTATAATGTGCATGATTAACAATTTGCAATTGTTGCGCTCTTGTCTATTATGTAACCTATGTGGGATTTGAACCCACATCTTTGTGCAAACGCACACTGCTCTACCAATTGAGCTAATAGGCTAAATTATGATTTTCATGCTAAAATAGAAGAACCTAATCGACCTAAAGCATATCGCAACCAAATTCTAAAATCCAATTACCTCATGATTCACAACCAATTTGACAATGCTATGAACATGAAATTAGCTCCAAATCAACCCAACATCACAACCATATAATCAATTTCAATCAATTTGGATGTTGGCAAAAAAAACCCCAAATTCTAAAATATATCGCAATAAAATTCTAAAATCCAATTAAATCATGATCCATAAACAATTTGACAATGCTATGAACATGAAATTAGCTCCAAATCAACCCAACAACACAACCATATCATCAATTTCAATCAATTTGGCTTTTGGAAAAAAGCCCCAAATTCTAAAACATATCGCACCATAAAATTCTAAAATCCAATTAGCTAATGATCTATAAACAATTTGACAATTATATGAACATGAAATTATCTCAAAATCAACCCAACAACACAACCATATCATCAATTTCAATCAATTTGGCTTTTGGCAAAAAGCCCCAAATTCCGCTCCTAAATCAAACCCTAGGTTTTCAATCTCAACCTAAATCATTCAAACAATCTAAATAATTGTAATAAAAAAGTTTAGGGATAGAAATCATACCAAATTCGAGTTGAAACAAGGAGCAACATCGGGATTTCGAAGGTATTCCGAGCCAAAAATGTCGAACAACACTTATGGGGAGATGGGCTCGGTGTGAGCTCGGCTGGGCTCGAACCATCTGGGTTCCGGTCTCGGGGGGTGCGGCTGAGGGAGGGGGTTCGAGCAGGTGGTGGCTGGTGGCCGGAGGTGGCTCGTGGGGCGGCGTGGGAGGCCGACAACGCAGCTGCTGGTGGGCGCGAACAAGTGGCTCGAACAGGGCCACGGTTGGGCTCGGGGGTGGCTCGAACAGGGCCAGGTCTGGGCTCGGGGGTGCGCACAGCGGTGGGCTCGAGGGCAGCTGGTCGCTGGTGGCCGGAGGTGGCTCGAGGTAGGTGTGGGTGCGGGAGTCCGAGAGCGCGCCTCCTTCGATCTACTGTTGGAATGGAACGCAGGTATTTTGTTTTAAAATTAGGTTATTTTCACTTTAAGCAAATTTTTCATCTTAAGCCTCTTTTTCACTTTAACCTCACCCTATATATATATATATACATTTTTTTTTATGTTTTAAGTTAAACAAACCCTAGAGCCTAAACAGATCTAGCGACCCTTTTTCTCCAGACAGATTTGGCGAGTGGCGATTCTTCTTCTCTAGTTCCAAGCCAGTGAGCTCTCAATCGCTTCTTCTCTTCTCCGACCCTTCTTCTCCGGTTCCGAGCCGACGACCCTCTTTCTCTAGTTCCGATTCAGTGAGCCTCTCAATCGCTTCTTCTCTTCTCCAACCCTTCTTCTCCAGCGAGCCTCTCGATCTCCTCTTCTCTTCTCCAATTGTGAGTCGCCATCGTCCATCCCTCCGGGATCCTCCCTCTCATCTCTTAGAACGGCAATCAATGGTAAGTAGGGATTTGTACGAATTTGTTCAAAGTAAACAAACCCTAAATCTTGAGTTTGTGCGAATCTATAGCGTTGTTGGTGTTGTTTTTCCTCTTTTACGGCCTATGCGAATTTCTGACTTGTTGTAGTGTGAATTTGTGATTTGTGCGAAGTTGTTTTATTCCCATTCAATCGTTTTTAAGGTTTAATTTTCTTCTCCGCCATAGCCATCTTTCTTTACTGCACAAACAGAAGGAAAAAAAAGAAGCAAACGGTTCGTGTCGGATAACCCGGTATCCGACACGGAACCGAATAACTTAACCATGTCGGGTACCCGGGTTTAGATGGTTCGTGTACGGTTCGGGCATTTTAGGCTAAACGGTTTCGGGTACCCGACACGATTAACCGGTTCGTGTCGGGTACCCGGATATGAACACCCCTATCACCACACACACTCCTTTTATTAGTTATTTAAACACGAAATATCGAAATAAGTACATCTTATGAATACATTTTAACAAATTTTTTTTTTAGCATCCATGTTTAACAATTAAGTACTTATATTATAACTACGAGATCAAAATATATATAGAAGTTTTCATAGATTTTTCATTGTATTTTGATATACTTGAAACTGTTAAGCTCTCTAGTTGTTAGCCTAACAGAATCAAGAACTGGAATGTAGAAAATGTATGTATTGAATTCTGAATGGGAGAGTAGTTAGTTACACATAGGCTTATATAGCCTTCCCTCTCCTAACATCACTCCCTCCCTTACAAAACCTTGTCCTCAAGGTCTAATGTAAAGAAAAATTCGGAAATTGGCGGATTATATGCCCTGCTGGCTCCCATGTAGCCTCCTCTGCAGGAAGGTTTGCCCATTTGATTAGCCATTGTGTCACTTGTTCTCCGCTGGCTAAGTACTGCACCCTTGTTTCTAGGATTGTTTCTGGAGCTACTATGACTGAACCTGAGTCATCAGTGGATGGGAGCTCTGATTGCACTGTCAAGGATGGTCCAATCCTCTTCTTTAGTTGAGAGATGTGGAATACTGGATGCAGTCTTGAAGTTGGAGGTAAGGCTAGCTTGTATGTTGTCTCTCCTACCTTGCCGATCACCTCAAATGGCCCATAGAATTTGGCACTCAGCCCCACACATCTGCGTATGGCCAGCGATGTCTGTCTGTATGGCTGCAGCTTAAGATAGACCATATCTCCTACTTGCAACACTCTTTCAGTACGTTTGGTGTCAGCAAAGTGTTTCATGCGTTCTCGAGCCGTCTCTAATCCTTCCTTTAGTGTTCCCAATGCTCTATCTCTCTCCTGAAACCAGTCATCTAATGCAGCAGTTGTGACTGACCCTCCAGTAGGTATGCCCA
This sequence comes from Persicaria tinctoria, assembly GCA_037127255.1. Classification (NCBI taxonomy): domain Eukaryota; kingdom Viridiplantae; phylum Streptophyta; class Magnoliopsida; order Caryophyllales; family Polygonaceae; genus Persicaria; species Persicaria tinctoria. The sequence continues at coordinate 31,087,886 of JBANSL010000001.1, forward strand.
ATTGTGGAGGTTGGTATCCATATAGAGCTTGAAAAGGTGACATTTTCAAGGTTGTGTGAAAGTTAGTATTGTACCACCATTTAGCTAAGGCAAGCCACTTGGACCACTGTGTAGGCATAACCGAGGTCATACATCTCAGGTAAGATTCTAAACACTGGTTCACCCTCTCAGTTTGGCCGTCTGTTTGTGGGTGGTAAGCTGTAGATAGCTTGATAGAGGTTCCCAAGCTTTTGAATAGCTCCTTATAGAAATGGCTTGTGAACACTTTATCTCTGTCTGAGATAATATCAACTGGCAGTCCGTGGAGTTTGTATATATTCTCCATGAATACTTGGGCAACTTGTCTAGCAGAGAATGGATGAGTGAGAGGTAGGAAGTGGCTATACTTTGTCAATCTGTCCACCACCACTAGTATTACATCAAAACCTCTTGATTTTGGTAATCCTTCCACAAAAGCCATGCCAATTGAATACCAAGGCCGCTCTGGAATGGGTAATGGTTGCAGTAATCCTGGGTATGCCACTGTCTCATGTTTGTGTCTTTAACACACATCACATTCCTTGACCATACTCTCTATAGACTGCTTCAACTGGGCCAGTAGAACAAGGCTTTGACTCTCTGATAAGTGGCCTTTATCCCTGAGTGACCACCCACTGCTTCTTCATGAAAGGCTAGAGTGATTTTCTTCCTTAATTCCTTCTTGTTACCAATCACTATTCAGCCCTTGTATCTCAAAATATCTCCCTGCCATTTGAATGGAGAAGAAGAATCAATGGCTGCTACTGAACTGACTTTATCAATCTCTACATCCCCTTCATAGCTGCTAGTAACCTCTTGTATCCATCCTGGCTTGACTTGGATCAAAGTCTTGTAGGAACTCTCTACTGGTTGTTATATTGACAGCCCTCTCCTTGACAAAGCATCAGCTGCAGAGTTGTGTTTCCCAAGCCTATACTGAATGGAGTATGATAACCCAAGCAATCTCCTGATTGCTTTCTTCTGAAGATGTGTAGTAACTTGCTGATCCAGAAGATGTCTCAGACTATGGTGATATGTGATGACCACAAAATGGCAGGGCTCTAAGTAGTGTCTCCATTTATCTATAGCATAGAGAATGGCCAAGAGTTCTTTCTCATATGTGGATAGCAATAGACTCTGACCATGGAGTGCCTTGCTTATAAATGCTAGTGGTCTTCCTTATTGCATAAGCACTGCCCCCACCCCTGTCTCACAAGCATCCGTTTCCACTTGGAATTGGATAGAGAAATTAGGTAATGCCAGTACAGGTGGGCAAGACAATAAATGTCTTACTTGTTGAAAGGCCTGCATGCTTTCCTCAGTCCACAGAAATGCTTCCTTTTTCAGTAGATCAGTCAAAGGTCTACAAATAACTCCAAACTTCCTTATAAACCTCCTGTAATACCCAGCTAGTCCTAGGAAGCTCCTTAGCTCTTTTTCATTCTTAGGTGTAGGCCAACTGGTGATAGCTTCAATCTTAGAGGGATCAGTGGCCACACCTTCTTTAGAGATCACATGCCCCAGGTATTCCACTTTAGGCACAGCAAAACTGCACTTGGAACTTTTAGCATACATCTGATGCTTTTTCATACACTCCAAAACCACTTCTAGGTGTTGGATATGCTCTCCTAATCCCACACTGTAAACTAAGATATCATCAAAAAACACTAGGACATTTTTTCTCAACTGATCAACAAACACCATATTCATCAATGACTGAAATGTGGCAGGTGCATTGGTCAATCCAAATGGCATTACATTAAATTCATAATGTCCATTATGGGTTCTAAAGGCTGTTTTTGGGATATCATCTTCAGCTACACGCACCTGATGATATCCAGCTCGTAAATCCAGCTTTGAAAACACAATTGCTCCATGTAACTCATCTAGGAGTTCTTCAATGTTTGGTATGGGGAACCTCACTCATCTCTTTCTAACGAATCCCCTTTCGCTGCATCAAGTACCCCTGAATCCATGTGTCTGCACGATCATGCATATACATTGCAGCGAGCTCCACCTTCTGGTGTTCTGGAATTCCGAAAAGGGAGAAATATTTCTCGCATTTGCGCACCCAGCCGCGCGGCTTCTTCCCGTCAAATTGTGGAAAATCCACCTTCGAAAAGCGGTTTTGGTTTGCAAGAAAGCCTTCATTTCCTCATCGGTGGTGGTCTGTATGCATTTGTCTCGTATGGAATCTCCCGATTCCCCACTGGTTGTGTCTTCTCCTGCTGATCTCCTGGGGTTGCCTGCCGATCGGCTTTCCGGGACAGCACTCGCATCCATTCCCCGATCTGTGTCAGTGCGTGATCAATGCGCACCTGTGAATCTTGCACCTCTGAGATTTTCTATGATTGCTCCTGAAGAAGATGATGCTGCTCTTCCTGTCTCTGTCTCGTCTCCAGCAGCTTCTCTTGAGTCGAAGTTGTTGCCTGATGGAGCTGTTGTAGTTGCTGTTTCACCTTCTCCGTCGATTTGAGGTGCGTGCCTTCCGCCATTGCCGACGATCTTCAAGCCACTGATACCAATTGTTAAGCTCTCTAGTTGTTAGCCTAACAGAATCAAGAACTGGAATGTAGAAAATGTATGTATTAAATTCTGAATGGGAGAGTAGTTAGTTACACATAGGCTTATATAGCCTTCCCTCTCCTAACAGAAACTTGTTTAATTTTGTGGTAACTGCTAAGTAAACAAAATTTGGATCGAAAATATAGATGCTTAAATGAAAATTAATTTAGAAGAAAGGGTAATTTTGTGAAAATATATTATACAACGCATAAGATTAGTTTCTAAAATTTACACTGCCAACTATTATATGTGAAAAATATATTATATGTGAAAAATGAATCTTTTTGGGCTGTTGGAAACAAAAGCAAGATAAACTGTTATTTTGGACAAAGTCCACTCTTAAAAAACTGGAAAATGTGCAGAAGTGATCAACAATCTCTCTTATCAAAATAGGAACGACAAGACAATAATGGAAAGTCTAGGTCAGTGCTTGAATAAAAAGGAAAAGGAGGAAATGGCAATAAAATGGTGATCTATCTGGTATTACAGAAACCAAGTAGTTTTTAGAAACCTAAAGGAACCTTCCCAAATAGAGGTACAATCTTTCCTGAAATTTGTCATGGAAAATTGGAGAAGGGCAGAAATGGATGAAATAGATGATGAAGTAATGATGTCTGGCTATAAAGTTTCCTCGGGTCGTAAGCTAAGCAGAATGTCAAATGGAGGAAGCTGGTGAATGGTTATCTGAAATTAAATTTCGATGGAGCTGTAAGTGGAACTAGAGGAGCTAGTGCAGGATTTATAATAAGGAACTGGGTGGGAGATGCTATTAAACTAGGTTATGAGGAATTAGGTGCTATTTCCCCACTTATGGCGGAGACGATCGCTCTTAGAGAAGGAATTATTGTTGCAAAGGAAACTAATTATCAAAAGCTCATTATCGAAGGGGATTCTCAGATTGTCATAAATGATCATCTTGAATCAAAAGGCCCTTGCCCCTGGAAAATTGAATTGATTATGGGAGATGTCAAAGGTCTGTTGCAGGCCTTTCAGGATATCTCCTTCTCCCATCTGCCCCATAAGGGTAATAGGGTGGCTGACAAGGTTGCACACCTTGGTTGTCTTGTTAACGGGTTGGCACTAGAGTCTTATCCAGATCTTTTAGATCTGATCCGTCGGGATACTATCGGTTAGGATTTCCAGGCGACTATTTTCTTAGTGTCATAATGGTTGCTGAAACATTCAAATGATGAAATCCCGTCGCTTGAAGTGGCGTGTTAGGAACACTATATATCCCTCTAGATTCTAGGCGACTATTTTCTTAAGTCGGTCGTTCAATGACATTGAAGCGACAAATTTGTTCGCATCGCTTGGAAATATAAGTGGTGTTTGGGAGGTCCTCTTTCGTGTCCAAGTGAACACATTCCTTCGTCGCTTCAATGTGTAGATAGTCCAAAATTTTCCAGTCAACAAATTGAGAGTAGTTAATATTAACCCAAAATGTTCATCGCCTCGATCATTTGATATGAAAAAAGGAGAGTTTGGTGCTCTTACATATCGATCCTCGATGGGATCTCTTCCCCGGACAACGAACGAGGTCTTGGCCTGAATTTGCTCTTCCCATTGAAAGGATGACGGGCAGACTGCCAAGGGTGGTCATGTGGGAGCCATCTACGATGACCTTCGTATACCATCCTCCTACAATCATATGTTGTAGAGGTATAATCTAAACAACGAGGACATGCTTTGTACCCCTTCGTTGTTGATCTTGCTAGCATCCCCAAACCGAGAAAGTCACTAATAGTCCACAACGGGCGCCGTGCTACTGGCGGCGACGGGCGCCGTGTCTTTAGCGACGGGCGCCACGAGTCTTGACTTTGTTTCCTTCTCTCGTCTTCGTCCTTTGTCTTCTCTACTCCTCTTGTGTGCTCCCCCGTCTCCTTCTTCATCTCCATCTCAGCCTCTTCATGGCTCTCACGATCCGTCCTTCGCCTCTTTCCAAGCTCGGAATATAAATCTGCATATTAAGCAAAAATTGCGTAGATTCCGAACTTGAATGCCCAAATGAACGAGAATGCAATTTAATAACTAAACATGCACTATACACACTCTAATGCACCTAAAACTACTTGTAATTCCTTATCTAAAATATGCATTACCACCCTCCCTTTGTCATCCCAAGCTTATCCTTGACGAGACTCGACATATGTATGGGTGTGTGTGTACAAAATAGATAGAAAATGAGCTAGATATCAAAGATAACATAAGAGCCATAATTAATCAACTATTTTTCAATGTTAGTTTAGCATACAACCTCACAGTAGCTCATTGACTCTTCTGCTTTGAATTCACAAGAAGCATAGGCAATTCATTGTTCTTCAATTAGTCAACCACAAATTCATCAATATGAGAGGTAATGAACTGCTATGCTCTACCAAACATGGCTTAATAATGGACTAGCATTCTCATTGTGCACACATAAACAATTTCATTAGGGGATATGTATTAAACAATTTCATTAGGGGATATGTATTACTTGTGCTTCTTGTATGTTAATTTAGCATACAACCTCTCACATTAGCTCATCGGTGACAGTAGGATAGATGTGTGTCATTGGTTCTAGTCCCAAATTCAAATAATAATCCAAACTAAAGTTAACCAATAAATTAGTATAGCGGACAAGGAGGATTCGAACCCACAAAGAGATCTAGATTCGTGTATCCAATGATGATTTAAAGCAAACAATAACAAGATTGAGATGAATAAAGAAAACAAATAAGTAAAAGTAGTAATGATAACGAATGTTACCAACGTGAGAGGAAAATGCTTCACATGTAATTCTTGACAATGGTTGGGGTTCATGATCCTTGGAATGATTTCATTGTTATTCTTAATTCAATGCAATGCAATTGGCATCAATAGTTATTCCGACTTTGGTTTAATTAGATTGATAAATCTACAAAGGCACCAACCCCTTACACTATATGCGATCCTAATCGGATTCTTAAACACACATCAGCATGAAATCCCAAAGTACTTGGCCAATTGGTAATATGATCAAATCTCAATGCAATTAGATTATCAAAAGAGTGCAATTTCTTTAACCCTAATCTCGTAGAAATCAACATTCAACCAACAATCAATATCATGCATAAGCAATTGATGCTTTCATGGAATCAATTACTTATTCCTTGCTACCATGGATTAACTATTCACAAGAAATCATTAATCACTAGCAAAGATGCAAATTTTGTCAAGGTGATCAATCAAGAGAGAACATGTGAAAATAAGAATTATAAGAACAAAGAAAATGAAACAACTAATGAATGACAATATGAAATCAAATCCTCATAATTTAACAAACCATGTATTTGAATCACAGGCAAAACTATGAGTTTAGCAACTCATAGTCTACCGAAACAATCAATATAAAAGTGGTTGTAATTTTTCTCTCTCAATGTTACGCTCTCTCAAACGGTTGTAAAAGAGTCTAATATAGCCTAAAATCTTCTGCTAAAAGCCTATAATGTAAAATAATAACCTAATTATGATAAAATCGAACGAAATCAGATTTGCTGATACTGAGGAATCGGTTGGCGCCGGTTGAATAGCGACGGGTGCCGCTATTCTGGCTCTGTGATTCTTCTTTGTCTTCAACGTTCTTCTCCTTAGCTCCCCTGATGATCTTTCCTTTTCCTCTTTTATGCTAAAAACCAGCCTCTTCTAGACATCTTAAGCCTCCCTTCAAGGTCGGATTATAAAACTGCAGAATAAACACAAAATAGGAACTTAGATCATACATGCTCAATTACATATTCCAAATCATATTCCACATAAAAATCAAATTTTATAAGACAAGGCTAAATCATCCAAAATTCCATTTGATTTATATGATCATGCTTAAAATGAAATAGAGGACAAAATGAAACATTTGGATTTTTGACATTTTTCAAAAAAATTTTGTTTTCAATTTCGATTTTAATAACAACTATAAATATAAAGATGATGCTTGATAACAACTTAACTTTAAAAACATAAACAAAAACAAAAACATGAAAATGAAATCATAAACACGAACTAACCTGACTCTAAACTACTCTAAACCACCTCCCCCACACTTAAATGTTGCATTGTCCTCAATACAAAAACACAAAGAATAATGAATTAAATTGAGGTGAAGGAAGGGATAACTAACCAAGCATTGGGCAGGCGGAGGGTGGAATCCAGACTGATGGCGTAACTCAGCAAGTATACGCGCCAAAAGAGTCTAAATATCTGTAATTCGGTTGGAGATACTCAGGAGATCAGCTTTCTGCTTCCTTTCTAACTCTGTAAGTTGGCGCTCGAATTCATCTAAGATAACATAAACAGAGTTAGGTTCTGTAGAAGCTTCAGGGTCTTCTTCTTCTTGATTCTCAATCTTTGTCTGACCATTCTCCTCTACTGAGCCATCTGATTTGGAATCTTCCCTGCCTGAAGGGATCTCATGAGGCATAAGAAGGCTATCATGACTGAGCTTGAAGTCAGAAAGTTTAAAGCGGAATGGAAACTCCAAGGGAAGGTGTAGATGATGCTCTCCATGTTCTCCTACAATCCATCTGAAACGCTCATTCGAATGAGAAAACCAAAACTTCTCAATTATGCCAGACCAAGTCAAAGCAACAATATCATAAGCAAAATCAGCATACAGAGGTTGCACATTATCCAATATAACACCAAGTTAATGAGCAATCATCGAAATCAATCCTCCAAAAGAAATAGTATGATCAGCCTACTCATATGTCATACAGATGATGTTAGTGCAACTCCCTAAGAACAATTGAATCCAATCTGGAGTCCTCTTGGCCTCAGGAGTCAAACAATAAGTCCAAGACCGGCCTCTCATAGATACTATAGTTGGATCAACTAATCCAAAGAAGGCAAGGCTGAGAATCTTGTGACACAATCGCAGCGCAGAGTGAGTGATCATATAATCAAAATAATCTTCTTCTTTTCCAAACGGCCATCCAGTAGCTGCAACCCATATGTCTCATATGCAGGCGAATCAACCACTGCATTAATCCAAGAGTCAAAACTCTTCTGGGTGATTCCAAAAGCTTGATCTATCATGTCCATAGTTACCAAGAATTCCCTTCCTCTCATACAGAAACGAATCTCCTTGTCAAAGCGATAATCTAGGGTAGCCCGAAGTTATGTCACCAATGCAGGATATGTACCTGCGCTAAACTCAACAAAATTGCCCAATCCACTCTTTTCAAGAAGCTTAGAGACATGCTTAAACAAACCAAGATGATGTAGAGTCTCAACATCAAAAAACATCGTCGAGCGATACTTCATACTTCCAAGATTAATCCAATGATCCTCCTAGTCCTCCGTTAAGTAGGCTGGCTTTGGCATGTTGCGAATGTTAGGAGGAAGAATTCATTAAACAATTATAAAATGAAAGCAAACCAATCCCTGAACCGCGCAAATAAAATTACAAGACTTCCTCCCTTTGTAGTGGAAGGGAATCAGGATCATATCCACGAGGAAGCGTGTTAGCGCTCGCCTTTCAAGTTCCAGATCCTACTCGATATCGACCAGAAGCTACTCGACGTCGAGTAAAAGTACTCGATATCGAGTAAAGCAGTCGAGTTCACCTGCAGTTGCACAACAGAAGACAAATAGAGCCGATTTGAGTAGAAAGTACTCGACGTAGACCAAAGTTACTCGATGTCGACTAGAATTGTAGTCGATGTCGAGTTCATCAGTGCAAAAAAACCGTAACTTCTGTAAATAAAATAAAGACAACAATAAACACGAATTTGATGGATTTAATTCAATAAACTAAAAGCTTATAAAGTCGGGGTATCAATGCCACACCGTTAACCATATAAGAATCATGCTAAAGGTATAAAAGATCATGTCTTTTCATCAAATAACTTTCACCATTAACAATTAAGAAGATAGAGACTTTCGCATAAACCCTAATTGTTACTAACCATTTTCACATAATTAATCCAAGTTTGCATTAAGATCACTTTCGCTTCAATAACACAAATAAGGATCATCTTCGACTGTCGTAGAAGAATCATGCGGATTAGGGATAGAAGATGAAATCATAATAAAAGTTGTACCTTTGATGCATTTCATATGGCTATCATCGGGGTCACCCCAACCCTAGAAGTTGGGTGACTAATCGCTCTTCATCATAGAAACACACATCAATGATATCATAAAAATAACTACTTGCATTAAATCAAAAGAAAACTTACAACCGAACAAAGCTAGATCACTTCCGCTCTCAAACTCTACTAGACCAAAGCTTTCCAAAACCTCTATAAATTGCCTAACTAGTGTTAGCTCAATTGCTTGAGAATAGAATCTAATAAATAAAAACTCATCCCCAGGGCTTTATTTATAGTCCTCAACCCTAGCTAATCTAGGAAAGAACAATCTATCTCTATCTAAGTCTATCTATCTAAAACCTTAAAATATAACTTTGATAAATAAATAAAATAAGACAAATTAAATTCCCCTTAAGTAAATATGGGAATTACTAATGTGGATAGATGTTTTCTCATGTGGATATATCCTTCGTGCCTTGGGTTGTAAGTAATCAATCTCTCGGATTCCAGCTTGACTTCGACTCGGACTAGGCGTTGTGGTGTAATCGACATTGAGTAGAAGTACTCAATGTCGACTAGAATTGTGCCTTGGTGTAGAAGATAGCTCTTCCTCGGATTCGTCCTCGATCTCGACTTCATCTGTGCTCGGTCTCGGCTCCAGGAGGTGGAACTCGACCATGTTGTACTCAACATCGACTAGACCTGTTGAGTTGCTTTCTTTTCTTCTTTTGCTCGATGCTTTCTGGCTCAGCTTCTGCTCGACCTTGAGTTGTTGTAGTCGACCTCGACCATTCTGACAGTCTCCTTCCCTTCTCCGAAGAGCTTGTAAAGTGTCTCGATTTCTGCGAAATTAAACAAGAACTAGTGTAGACCTCCATAATTGGCAAATAAGCATAAACTACACATATGCTATAGTATTCTAACCCAAAGATATGAAATGCAGACAAAAATCGATATGGATGTAAGCGAAAAAGCATGGTTAATTGAGCGCACATCAGCAAAGAAATCGAAAGAAATCACACAAATCTGAGGAAAACCTTCCTCTGCAATAGCGGCGGGCGTCGGTGTCAACAGAAACCAAAATCCTGAATTTCAACGTTGTTGTCCGGACGTCGAAATTCCTTCCAATTGCTTTCTTGATATACCAAACTTGATTTCAAAGCCTTTTTGGTAGATGAAGTGTAGTAATGGATGAAATTGATGATTTGAGAATGAAGATAGGGTGAATTGATGATGAAGAGTAAGAAAAGTTAGGCTTTTTGGTGAAACTCAAAGGTTTAGGATGATGGAATTTGGAAGTTGAGTAGGAGGGTTTTAGGGTTTTAGTATTGCTAGAGGCAAAAGTTAGAAGAAAGTAGTGAAAGATAGAAGATGGAAGGTATTTAAGGGGTAAGGGATAAAAAGATATAAGATAAAGATAATCAATCCCATGGCCTCTTTCCTAATTCAAAATCGAACACTACACATGTCAAGCGGCAGGCGCCGGCTTTAAGGCGGCGAGCGCCGGTCAGACGGTGTTCCAACTTTGTTTCTTCCTTAATTCAAACTCTCCTGCAAGTTAGTTCTAACACGAAATATTGCAAGAATGTAGCAAAAGACATGTCCTACTTTATTGAATTGAAAAATAATGCATAAATAAAGAAATCTACTTAATTGCCTTGGGTTGCCTCCCAAGAAGCGCCTTTGTTTCACGTCTTTGGCTCGACGTGTTGCTCTTCTTGGCTCAAGTCCCTCCACCAGGGTCCTCTATACTTCTTCTTTTCTTGAGAAGTGCGGGTACCCTTGGAAGATGTAACGATCTATGTAAGCATTCATCCATTTCTTGCATTAACTTCTTTTCTTGATCTTGAATTTCTCTTGGAGGTTGAACTGAAATGACAAAAACTTCCACACTATTTGGAAATAGTTTCTTATAAGCTAGGTAAAAGTTTGTGTTTATGTGGATCAACAAAACATTCAACATCCATCTTGACTTCTTCTTTCCCTAAACAAGATTGAAAATTGTTAGAAGATTTAATATTGAATAAACTCTTTTCCTTAGAAATTTCTAACAAATCATGAAATTCATTGATGCAATCAACACTGTTTGCATTAGGCATATCCAAGGAATTCTCAGGAGAAAGCTTAACATGATTAAAAAGAGAGTACTCTATCTTTCTTCCATCAAACTCCATGGTCAATGAACCTTCACAACAATCAATTTTTGTCTTCACAGTTCTTAGGAATAGTCTTCCTAAGAAAATTAGTGTATCAAAGGTTCCCTATTCCATGTCTAACACAAAGAAATCAGCAGAAAAAATCAAATCATCAACCATAACTACAAGATCCTCAACAATGCCTCTTGGCTTGACCTGAGATCGATCCGCAAGCTGCATATTGTAACCCCTGTCTTTGTCACAACATTGAGACCCAAAAACATGTACAATTTATAGGACATGACATTAATTGAGGCTTCTAAATCCAACATAGCCAGTTTGAGTTTGGTATTCCTAATTGTACATGAACTTGTAAACATATCTGGGTCTCCACACTTTTTAGGCAATCTCTTTTGCGAAATAGAGGAGACATTTTAATTCAAACTTACCTTTTTCCTTCTCTTCATTATTTGCTTTCTCTTTATAGTGCATGATTTCTTCAAAACTTTAGCATAGTGAGGCACAAACTTAATTAAATTCAAGAATAGAATATTTACCTCATAATGCGCGAATGTGTCATACAAGATCTTCTCATCTTTCCACTTCCTATCTGCTCTCAAAGCCTCTAGAAAGGGTGGTTCAGGTTTATAATCATCGAATGACCACTCCTTCGACAATTACTCCGCGTTAGAATCGTGAAAAGCAATAGTTTGGCTTCTATAGAGAGAGGCGGGCACCAATTTAGAGGGTGGTGGGCGCCGGTGTCGTCTGTTGCTGAATCTAATTGCTCTTTGTCTTGTTATTCCACATCTATAACATCTTTAGGCTCTTCCTCTATGCATCTTGTGGGCACTTTGACTTCTTTTGCCCATCTATAAATCATGGCACTTACATTTACTTTCGGAATGACTACCACTTGTGAGGGTAGCTTGCCTCTTTAGCTTTAAGTTCTTTTCCTCCTCTAAATTTCATGGCACTTACATTTACTTTTGGAATGAGTACCACTTGTGAGGGTAGCTTGTCTGAATCTTTAGCTTTAAGTTCTCTAATCTCTTGAGCCATTTGACTGAATAGCTTCTCTTGGACACTCATCTTGTCCAATAACAATCTCAAAGTTTCTTCTTCATCGTCCTGTGGAGAGTTTCTTTGACAGTTCTCAAATTTGCCCCTTCCTTGATAAAGTGCCTGTTGTTGCTGCTGATTCATCCTGCCATTGAAACCACTTTGAGAATTTGAATTGTAATTTGAGTTCTAGAAATTGGTACCAAAGTTTCAGCGAGGTCCATAATCCATAACATTGACATCACCAACTCCTTCTTGAATAAGCGGGCATCTATCATTAGGATGGTTTGAGTCTCTGCAGACTCCACATGGTTTAAGCTGTTATGTCTGATTCATTTGCGGAGCCATATTCTTGACTATCTCAGCGAGCTTATCGAGATCACCTTTGTGACTATCTCCAGAGTTGTCTAGCCCATGAACTCCTCTAACACCATGCTGTCTCCCATATTGTTGTGAAGCATTGCCTAAGTCCTCAAAGGTTTAGCATTGATGACACAACGCTCATGATCAAGCAAGCCTTCATAGAGATAGAGGACTAGATCATCCTAACGGATGCCATGTTGCGGGTAACATCCTTTAAGCTTATTGAATCTTTCAACATACTCATAAACACTCTATGTAGGATATTGCTCTATACTTGACAATTTCTTCTTGCATTTGCTGAGGCGAGTGGGAGGAAAGTATTTCTGAAGGAAAGCTTTCTTCAATCCCACCCAAGTAGTAATGCTCTCTGCAGGGAGGTAATAGAGCCAATCACTTGATGCATCTTTCAGAGTAAAAGGAAACACTTCGAGTATCAATTAATCATCAGTTAGCCTTGAGGTCTCATTCTATCGCAAACACTAATAAACTCTGCAAGATGTTTGTCCGGCTCTTCTCCGGCCTTTCCATGAAAGCTTGGCAAAATATTTCACCAGTTAGACTTATACCCAAACCTTGACCCCTTAGGGAGAGCAGGGAGCCTGATTGCAAGTGGTTGCGTATTCAGATTGGGCTCCTTTAGGATTCTCAAGGCCCTTCCTGGCAGTGCTAAGATTCCTCATTGCCTTCATTGTTGGGATTATTTTCATCCATCTCTTCTTCCTGATTAAAGTCAAATCTTCTTCTTAACCATGACAAAGACCTTTCAATTTCTGGATCAAAAAGCATAGGATATGAATTAGTAACATGGGTGTGGACCATGCAGAGTAGTCCAAACCCAAGAAAATCAACAAAAGAAGACAAATACTAAGAACTCCCCAGCAATGGTGCCAAGATTTGGTGACGGTAGGATAGATGCGTCATTGGTCCTAGTCCCAAATGCAAATAATAATGCTAACTCAAGCTAACCAATAAATTAGTATAGCGGACGAGTAGGAGTCGAACCCATAGGAGAACTAGATTCATGTATCCAATGATGATTTAAAGCAAACAATAACAAGATTGAGATTGAGATGAATAAAGAAAACAAATAAGTAAAAGTAGTAATGATTGCGAATGTCACCAATGTGAGGAAAACGCTTCACCTGTAATTCTTGACAATGGTTGGGGTTCATAATCCTTGGAATGATTTCATTGTTATTCTTAATTCAATGCAAAGCAATTGACATCAATAGTTATTCTGACTTTGGTTTAATTAGATTGATAAACCCGCAAAGGCACCAACCCCTTACACTATATGCGATCCTAACCGAATTCTTAAACACACAGCAACCTAAAATCCCAAAGTACTTGGCCAATTGGTAATGTCAAATATCAACGCAATTAGATTGTCAAAAGAGTGCAATTGCTTTAACCCTAATCTCATAGAAATCAACATTCAACCAATAATCATTATCCTGCATACACAATTAATGCTTTCACATAATCAATTGCCTATTGCTTGCTACCATGAATTAACTATTCGCAAGAAATGATTAATCACTAGCAGAGATGTAAATTCTGTCAAAGTGATCAATCAAAAGAGAACATGTGCAAATAAGAATTATAAGAACAAAGATAATGAAACAACTAATGAATAACAATATGAAATCAAATCCTCAAAATTTAAACAATCATGTCTTTCAATCACAAGCGAAACTATGAGTTTAGCAACTCATAGTCGACCAAAACAATCAATAGAAAAGTGGTTGTTATTTGTCTATCTCAATGTTACGCTCTCTCAAACGGTTGTAAAAGAGTCTAATATAGCCTAAAAACGCTGGCTAAAAACCCTATAATGTAAAATAAACTAATTAAGATAGAATCGGACGAAATCGGATTTGCTGATACTGCGAAACCAGCGAGTTCCGATTAAATAGCGACGGGCGCCGCTACTCTGGCTCAGCGATTCTTCTTTGTCTTCGACGTTCTTCTCCTTAGCTCCCTTGATGATCTTTCCTTTTCCTCTTTTATGCTCAAAACCAGCCTCTTCTAGACATCTTAAGCCTATCTTCAAGCTTTTATTACAAAACTGTAGAATAAACACAAAATAGCGTAAATTCCGAACTTGAATGCCCAAATGGATAATAATGCAAATTAAACATAAAACATGCAAGAAACCTATCTAAATGAACCTAAAACTATCTATAATGCCTATCTAAAATATGCATTATCACTCATTGACTCTTCTTCTTTGAATTCACAAAAAAAAACATAGGCAATTCATTGTTCTTGAATTAGTCAACCACAACTTCATCAATATGAGAGGCAGTGAATTGTCATGCTCTGCTTAACATGGTCTGGTAATGAACTGGCATGCTCACTCTACACACATAAACAATTCGTTTAGAGGATATGTATTGCTTGTGCTTCTTGTATGTGTGCACTGTACAAGCTAATCTTGGTAATGAACTGCCATGCTCCACCAAACATGGGTTTATTCTTCAATCTAGTTTCATCATAAACTTAGAGACAACATATCTAATATTTTCATACATCTATATAGATGCCTTGTAATCTCGATAAACAAGACATGAGTACTAAACTTCTCCAAATCTAGCCCCTACACAATTTAATTCCAAACACTGTATTAAAAAAGACACAAATTTTCACAAAATAAAAAGATATGAAATCTACACCAATATTAAGGACTTGCATTTTTCAAATACTTCTTGGCAACTTGAGGGATTCAGTTGGGTCTTGAAGTGTCCATAGAATGATTGCTAGAAGATACGGGGGAGTTGTGTTGAATGACGGCTACAAGAACTCAAAAGTTATTATCCTCACTTAATCATTGAAAACCAATTGGTACTCAAGTTCATAGAACAGGAAAGTCGAATAAAGTTGCGAAGTAAAAGCTATATATGTAAATATCTACTAGCATAGTTTGAGTTAAAATATATCTTCACTCATTCAATTAATGATGTGTGTTGCAAATGCCTTTGCCTATTTTGAAATGTAAAAGGAACAACACCAATTTCATAGATATACATTCCCATTACAAACAATTTTAAATTTTCATCATTGCAATATTATAGTGGACAAATTTCTTGCATAATTGCAATTTATGGAGTATAAATCAAATTAACATCAAACATAGACCTTCCATTAGAAGACATTTGAAAAGAAATCAAGGACTAAATAAGAAATGATATGTGGCTTATATGAATTACGAAACAATCAAAGGATCCACAACCATAATTTCATATAAAGCACACATTGCAAGTCCAACCACCACAGATGTATAGATCTCAATCCCAAGAAATAAAAGAATCGATAAAAATACACATTTGGTACAAAAAATAGCAGAAGGAAATTAAGCTAGAAAGAACTACTGCGTTCTAGTTTATTTCAAGTAGATCAACAAATAAAATGAGACAGATCAAACACATATAAGATTGAAAATGCAAAGTAGAGCAAACTAACCTTCGAAATCCATGTGAAGATACTCGATGTGCATCTTCATCAACAATGGGAATGCTAATTGGAACTCAAGTGTCAATATTTTGTCTCTCTAGTAGTTGGTCCTATTTGCAATTTGTCAAGTGTGGTGGTATTCAAATTAAACATAAAATTCCCAAAATCCTAAATCAAACTCAAAATCAACGAAATCATATCTTAAATCGAACCCAAAATCCCCAAAATCATGCCCTTAGTCGAACGCGAAATCCCCAACATCATACCCTAATCGAAGCCCTTCATCCTTGAAATTTTTTAACTATACCTCAACCATATATCAAACCCCTTTGTAATCCAACTGTCATGAGAAATTAGAAAGAAACAAAGGAGATAAAATAAATCCGGGTGGGAGATGAGGACAAGAAAGTAAAGAATTATCTTCCACTCCCAAAAGCTTCCCATTGAAGCGTTGAAATTCGGGTTGTTGGTTGCTTCCAACCTCTCCTCCAAAAGTTGGAGCTACTTTAAACCCTAGTTTGTCAATGAGGGAGGTTGAACTTCGTTAGCTTTCACCTCGCCAAATAATAATGATATCCTAACTCAATGCACAACCAAAAGATTAGTATAGCAGAAAAGTAAGAAGTCGAACCCACAGAGAAGAATATTCGCTTATATATTTCTATTGATGATTTCTTATGACAATAACAAATAAGTTGTAGCAAACTAATGAAATAGCAAGATAAACTAAATAGAGTAATGATTGCAAAGTATTGATAATAAGATATAAAAGCGTTTCACCTGTAATTCTTGACAATGGTTGGGGTTCATGATTCTTGGGTTGATTTGAATATTATTTATAGGGTTTATGTCGACTAACCTAATATCGATTGTTCCGCAAATATACAATCTCTTATTCAAGGTGGCATCACTCAAGAATATCATTAACGAATTCAGTGCTTAAGACCATAGGCACATCAATTCAATGCAATTAGGAAACGAGGGAACAACCCACTCGGCCCTAACAACATATACTCGACATAGATCAGTTGTTATCATCCAGTACAAAGGCAATAGAAATATCACTAAATCAATGACTTTGTTTGCTATCGAGAAACCAGCAATGGATTCATAGCATTGATGCAATTCCTAACATGGTGATCAAGCATAGAAAGGAACACAAATATATATATCAATGAGAACAAGATGATAAATAAACTCACAAATAACTAATTGAAATCAAACCCTCACAATTCATCCAACCATGTCTTCGAATCACAGGAGAAACTATGAGTTTAATTAGCAACTCATAGCCAAAGTAACGCTCATCTCTCCTCAATATGTATCTCACGCCGCACACAATCCACCGTCTCTCAACAATAGAATGAAAATAACCTAAATAGAGTCGTGCAAAACCCTAGAGAAAATAATAATAATAATAATAGAATGGAATCTTCAGACTAAAATCGGTGTTTACTAAACACGGGGCACCGGGGGGCGCCGCTATTCAGGCCCCGCGATTCCTTCTTTGTTTCGAAGTTGTAACTTCTTGCTCCCTTGATGCTTCCTCCTTATCCTTCCTTATGGTCCAAAATTAGTCTTTAAGCTCCTCCAAGATCCCCTCCAATCTTGGATTGTAAAACTGTAGAATAAACACTAAATTGCGTAGATCCCGAATTCGAATATTTCACATGAACAATATAGAAATAGTAGGGGTGGGCACGGGACGGGACGGGACGGGATTTGGCCGGGACGGGACTCGTTCCGCGAAATTTTTTCGTGACGGGATCGGGACGGGATTGACATTTTTTTTTCGGGATGGGATCGGGACGGGATGGTGTCTGGACGGGACGAGATCGGGACGGGACGGGCCTTGTCCCGCATATAAAAATAATAAAATATTATATAAATTTGCAAAGTGAAAAATGCTTTCATAATTCATTATTTAGTATAATATGTTGAATACGGTATTATTCTCAACTATATTATTCAATAATAATAATAATATTATTATTATTATTATTATTATTAATATTAATATTATAATACTATTATTAATTCATACAATGATTGTATAATTAATTATAATGTTCAACATATTTGGCTACATTATCTTACTAGATAAGGACGGAAAGGAATTGAGACGAGATTTACCAATATTGTCTAATTATCGATTGATAGTTAGGAAAAATACCGTATTTAATTAGCTATTTGCCTCTTGTAACTCTAAATGGGTATAATAATAATAATAATAATAATAATAATAATAATAATAATCCCACGTTATAATTAAAAATAAAGTAAAATAATATTACTTATTTTTATTGTTATTAATATAAAATAATTATACTTTACAAGAAGAAAATATAATATGATATAATAATAATAATAATAATAATAATAATAATTTTATTATAAACTAATATTATTATTAAATTATATTATAATATTATATAATATTATTATTATTATAAATTGAAAATTATTATTATAGTTATAAATAATATTTGCTCAAAATAATAATACTAATAATATATTATTATTATTCTATAATATTATAATATTATTATTATTATAAAAATTATTATTATTATTATTATTATTATAATATGCGGGACGGGATTTGCGGGATCCCACCGGGATCGTCCCGCGTTTCGTCCCGCATAATTTTTGCGGGACGGGATTCGCTATTTTGTCCTAAATCCCACCGGGATCGAGACGGGATCGGGACGGGATCGGGACGGGACCGGGACGGGATCGGGATTTGCGGGATTTGTGCCCACCCCTGAGAAATAGACCAAAACATATGCAATATGACCGGCCACTTAAATGCAATAAGAACTATCTATAATGCCTATCTAAAATATGCATTATCAGTCGAACACTGAAAATTTGTAGTTGTTCATACCCTATCAAAAGCCATCAAACCTTGCTGTTAAACGCAACCCGATTTTACGGAGAAAGAAGAAGGAAAAGTGATTCAGGCGACGATGAGGAGAAGTAAACGAAACCTTGAGACTTGGATAAAAACGGTTAGATTGATGGTTACTACAAACTAATGGGCAAGGAAAGAAGAGAAAGGGGGGGGGGGGGGGGGATCTCAAAAAAAAAATCTATGTAACCACGTGGAGCAATTCTTTTCAAACACTAATGTACACAGAAAGAAGAATCGTAAACACTATAAATGGTCAAAACCTAGGCATGGGTGGTGCAAACTTATCACCCGTGGGATTACGGATTCATTTTCCGTGACAAAAATGGTTCCGTCCTCTTTTCTCAATCAGGCCCCTCTCCCTCTCCATTATGTGCTTGGGCCTGAATATTTTGGCCTCTCGAAAGGAATTCTCAAAGCAGTGGATCTTCAATTAAATTAACCATATTATCATTGAAGGTGATGATCTAAGCATCATTAACAGTCTTAAGACTGGATGCTCCTGCTCTCGTGAGATCGAGATGATTCTATCTGATTGTCTTCTTGCTCTCCATCTTCTCTCCGAATTCGAGATTCTTCATGTGGTAACAGTGCCGTCGACCGCCTATCGCATCACCCACTACCCCACTCCGACACTTTCCTTCCTTCAGACGTTGCTCTTCGCATGATAATCCTTCAGGATGCCCTTGGCTAGTTGTCCCTTTCAACATCCAAATTATTTTCGGTTCAAAAAAAAAAAGATGACTTTAGCTTTAGTAAGATTTATTTTTATTATGTAAAGAATGGACTTAAAAAGCATCGATCAATTCTTGTATTTCACCATATATATATTCTGGATCAATTTTGAAAAACTAAAATGTCTTATATTTTAGATTGACAAATGAAATCAATACAATCTGATTTTCTAAACAACGTGGGGGTTATGCATGGTTCTCAAATGTAGCTGTTTTACTATGGTTAGTTCATCAAGAACAGGAATTTTTTTGTGTATAGTTGTAGAACAATAAATAAAAGTTTGTACAGCCAGCTATACATTATAAAAGATACGGAGTAATATACTTACTAAGCTATAGCTAGTACATTTCAGACAGGACATAAGCTAGGGTTAGTATACCCTCCCACCTCCTAATATAAAATTTGTTTTTTTTCTTTTAAGTAATAAATATGAAATTATAAAAATATTAATTAAAAATAGGGTTTTTTCTTCAAAAACATCTTATATAATACTCTTTTTGATTTTCAAAAGGCGTCTTATATAATACTCTTTAAAAAAAAATTGTCAGGTAGAATTTTTTTTTAATAAAACATCTTTTAATTTAAAAAAAAACATCGTATATAATACAATTCATTTTCAAATAAAGTACCAACCTCTAATTTTCAATGATATTTTATTTTAATGATTGAAACGTTCGTGTTTAACTAATGTTTTTTTCTTAAAAAATGCACTTTATATAACAAAGTTTATAAAAACAAAATATTTTTAAATTTTTTTTAACACAACACCTTATATACGGAGTATTATTCTGTATAATCCATTCAATTGAACTACCAACCTCTATTTTTAGGCCAATTGTTTTCATTTTCTACTGGCATTTATTTTAGTGACTAATTTAATTATTTAATGAAGTTAAAAATAGTTATGAAATAGTTTTTGTTAATATATTTGGGTTACACTAATTCATTTCATTAATTAAAAAATAATTTAGATCATTGTAAGTTTGTATCCTCCTAAAAATTGATATTTTTAAAATTAATGAAATGAGGAAATGTTGATCACTATGATAAAGTATCACCAAAAAATTAAAACATTTCTTCTAAAATAGAGGTCGGTGTTGTATTTAAATTGATTATGTTATATAAGGTGCATTTAAAAAAAACATTAGTTAAACGAGAGCATTTTAATCACTAAAATAAAATATCACCGAAAAAGGGTTGGAATTTAGAAGTGGGTGGAATTGATTAGATTATATAAGATAATTTTGTTTGTTTTTTCTAAAAATCTATTATATAAATTGCATTTTAAAAAAACTCTTTAAAATCTTAATATTTTATAAAAACTTTAACATTTTAAAATGTGTATTAAAAAATTTAACGACTTTAATTTTGAAACGGGGTAGAGTATTATTCGGCAAAATTTTACGGACGACTCCGTAATTAATTACGGGGTAATACATTAAAGAAAGGAGAATGAAAACTGACGGTGTTAGTGCTACGGTGGTAGCCCAGTAAACGGTACAGCAGTAGACCCTTCCAGATCTAACGGCGCCAGGATGGCCAGTGGACCACCCAAGTGGTCCCCACTTTCCAGGTGGGCATTGAGTTTGTACATTTTGCAAGTGCTACGCGCTTGTCAAGCAAGTGTACCACAACTTCAAAAAATAATGTACGGAGAAAACGCAACTTTAGAGCTAAATAAACGTTTATAAGGGTGTGTTGGGATTCCACTATGTTATGTTTATAATACAATTATAAACATAATGCAATTATGTGTTCTTTGGCTTCCACATATTACAATGCATTTTATTTTAAACATATTTTAATTTAAATACATCGTAATCCGTACTAATCAAACACATCGATCCTTTTTAATTTACATTATAATTATAATACAATTGAAATCCAAACACACCCTAAATTATAATGGCTCGTGTGAAAATTAGCCATCGCTAATACATGAAAATCCCATTAATAACCATTAGTATATAAGTCAATTAACTATATATTATCAATTGATTTTAAAGTGGATCCAGCCAACACATAAATCATGATTTTTTCAAGTAGCATCTTTATTTTTTTTTTTTGTTAGTGCATATGACTTAGTCATTCTACAATTAGATTGAGTTTTGAATGTCTCAAATAAGGGATTACATTCACAAACAACTAATGGGCATTATACTCCATCCGTTCAAAAATAATGTAACTAAGTGTCGTTTTAAACTTTTGAATTTGATTCAAAATAAGTGTCGTTTTAAGTTTTCTAGACAATTTAATAGATTGATTATTAAAAATTATTAAAAATTGTATTTGTTGACTACTTTTTCTTTTAAAATCTCTCTTTTTTGGTTGAAAAAGTTGATAAGCCCCGGGAGTGTTGGCTGTAAAGGTGCTAGAGAGGCATCGTCAACTAATGCATTGCATTGTTGAGTCTTGTGATGGAAAATATAAGTTTGCTGCGACCTTCGTGTATGCTGAAAACCTTAAAAATGATCGAGTTGAACTATGGGATGTGCTGTACAGAATTTCAAGACACATGGATATGCCTTGGGTCATACTAGGAGATTTTAATTGCATCCTTGAATTGGAAGACAAGTGGCCTACATACGCTGCTGCTCATGATAACTTTGAGGAGCTAGAGAATCTGTTCGGTCACTGCAGCTTATCAGACATGGAGTACATCGGTGCTCATCATACTTGGCACAACAGAAAGAGCGGGGAGGACCGTATTGAAAGAAAGATTGACCGTGTCCTTGTCAATGAGTTATGGAGAGATCAGTTTGCCGATGTAAAAACCTTGTTTGATGTGCCGGGTTACTCGGATCATTCTCCATCTATTGTGACGTTGAGAGGAGCATCGCAGACACGTAGATTTCCGTTTAAATTAAAAAACTTCTGGTGTGATGAGGATGGCTTCAAACCGTTGGTTCTAAGTGCTTGGCAAGAGGAAGTGGCTGGATCGAAGCAGTTCATTTTGGCTCAGAAATTGCGAAATGTGAAGGAGGCATTAAAATCATGGGATCGGGCGGTTTTTCCAGATCTACAGAATCAGATCAAGCTTAACAAGGACTGTCTTCGTGAAATACAAATTAGATTGCTGAATGAGAAAGGAAATGCCAGTCTTGTGAAAAGAGCTGCTGATGTTGAGAAGGAACTCAGGGCGAATGTCAGAAGACTTGTCAACTTGACAGCACAGAAAGCGAAAATCCATTGGATTACGATGGGGGAGGAGACTTCCTCCATGTTCTTCAGAAATGTTAAGGCGAGAAGGGCCATTAATGCAGTGACAGTAATTCGAAATGATAAAGATGAGTTGCTGGAAGAGGAGTCTGAAATCCGAAAGCACATTGCGGAGTCCTTTGAGAAACTATTTGCCTCGGAGTCTGAATCACACCCATTCCCAGAAATTCGAAGAGGATCTGCTGTATGTAATGAAGCGTTTGCTGGTCTGATTGCTATTCCATCTGAAACTGAGATTAAAGAAGCAGTGTGGTCTATAGGCATCAACAAATCTCCGGGGCCGGATGGGTTTGGAAGTCAGTTTTTCAGGAAGTGTTGGGGCATGGTTGGAAGGGATTTTCAGAGAGCTGTTGTGGAGGTGTTTGAGCAGGGCAGTGTTCTGAGGCAACTCAACACTACTTTTGTCTCTCTTATCCCCAAAGTCAAGAACCCCACGTATGTTAAGGATCTCCGACCGATTTCCTGCTGTAACACCTTCATGAAGGTGGTGAGTGATGTCCGCATTTTTAGTCTTATTTTACATCATGTTTTGATTCCATTTGAGTCATTTTATTATCTTTTGTGTTGGGAAAGTGTGTCGTTTGTGTTAGTTTTCGTATTATTCAAGATATAAAGTCTACACAAGCTTTGGTGGTGTTTTTGTAGGTTTTGGAGCTGATTTGGAGGAGTTTCGACGCACTTTAGAGCTTAAGGAAAAATCATGAATGCAATGGAGAAGCCAAGCAAAAGCAAAAAGTGGTGAAGCTGGAGAAAAGCCTTATTATTGCCATACATCACTTTGATTCAAGATCTGGAGCCTTCATGAGATTTGTAGTCCTTGAAAAGATCTTTCCAACGCATATTCATATGTGTCAATCCGATAAACGAGGACTCGGGAAAGTGCGATTGAAGACAGAGTCGAAAAGCTGGCAAAAATCAGAAGTTACTGCATTCACACAGGTACTTCGGCGCCGACACCTCAGACCTCGGCGCCGATACGCTGCGCACCAGGAGAAATTTCTGCGGGCTGTTTTATTACCTATTGGGCTTTTTAATTAGGGTTTTCTTCTAAATTTCTTTTAGGATCTTTTAGTTAGATAGACTTGGGATATTTTATCTTTCCTTAGTCAGATTTTTATTATTTTCCTTGAAGATTAAGTCTAGAATTTTTATCTTTAAAATAAAGCCAATTAGAGGCTAATTAGGTATCTCTCTCCACACACATCTCACGGCTGAATTTTACATCAGCAACTGGCGACGTTTTCTGGAGCTTTTTGGTTGAAGGTTTGAACGATAATTGGAGGTTTTGTTTTATGCAATTAAGATTATGAATTCTTCCATTGCTCTTATGTTTTCCTTTGCAATGAGTGAGTAGTTCCCCCATCTTCTAGGGTTGGGGTGAACCCAACAATAGGCATATGTGTGAATGAATGAATCTATATTTATGAGATGTTTTTATCTATTTCTACCTATGTGTTTAACCCTTGATGAAAATCTAGGGCATTCATTGTTGCAATTGAATTGAAAGAGGAGATTGTTAACATTGATAGTAATTAGGGATCTTTGACGAAAGTGAAAGGGATCTAATTAAGAAAGGTAGAAACAAATAGGTTTTATGTGATCACCTCTATTATCTATTTGTTGAGTATGCGAAAGCTATCTCTTTAAGATAAAAGCATGATTTCTCACACGATTCATTAATTTATACATGTGTTTGTTGTTGTGGTTAGCCCTAATCTTGGAAGTTCCTTCTCATATATTGCATTCGTGTTATTTACTTGCTACTTGAGCCGATTTGAGTGAACTTGTCATAAATTACAGCAGCCACTTTTGCCCTTATTTCCCTTATTTTCGACCATAAAAACAACTAGGATAGAACCGCTGACATACTCCCTTGGGTCGACCTTGATTTCCACTATACTATAGAGGGATTCGAGCATAAATTTATTTGATTGGAGTGAGCATAGGCATCGATCTCCCCTCACGCTACGTCAAATTGGCGCCGTTGCCGGAGAGTAATCAATCGCGCTTAGTCTAGTTGTTTTAGGGTTGGGAATAGCCCATCCCCACCTTTCTTTTTAATTCTGTTTTCTTTGTTTTGTTTGAAGGTTTATGCGAAGAAGTGACCGTCCTCTATACGATCCATTCACTGAGCCTGAACGTGTTCTACACCAACGTCTAAAGGAAAAGCTTAGGTAAAAGATGGAGGATTTGGAGGCTCTTCGCACGGAGGTAGAAAGGCTTCGTAAAGAGAATCAAGAGGTGGCGCAGCGGGAAGCCGCTGCCAATCAAGCTCGTCAAAGAGAGATTGACGCCGCTAGAGTAGCAAGGGAGGAGGCTGAAAATCTTAGGGAAGAGTTGGAGAGAATTCCAACCAATGCTCGCCAATACATGCACCCTACGCTGCGGGTGCCGGAGTCGGCCATCGTTCTCCCCACTATCAACTTTGAGATCAAGACAAGCTTCCTTACCATGGTGAAGCGGACTCCTTTCGAAGGGAAACCCAACGAGTGCCCTATGGAGAACATGAAGGAGTTCAAGGAGATGTGTGATACCATAGCCGATGGAGCCAACTTGGAATATGTTCGCTTGAAGGCTTTCCGCTGGTCCTTAGTGGGAAAAGCCCTTCATTGGCTCGAAAGCTTGCCGCCGCGATCCATCAACACATGGGAGGATCTTCATGATCTACTCATGAGAAAGTTCTTTCCACCTATGAAGACGACGGAGCTGCGCAAAAAGATCACATCATTCAAGAAATTAAGGAATGAAACTCTTGCCGAAACATGGGAGAGGTTCAAAGAGTTGATTCGACAATACCCTACTCATGGGCAACCACCTTATGTTTTGCAAGAAATCTTCTTCAACGGCATCAACTCGGCTACTAAGGATCGGATCAACATCCACACATCCTATAGATACATTGAGATGCTTCCTCAAGAGGCGTGGGATGCACTTGACAAGCTCACGGAGTTTGACACTACTTATGGGACCCCCGTGAGCATTGATGCGAGGTCCTCTCCATCGATGCCACTTTATCAACCTTCCGATGAGATTGACCCTGATGTGCGACATTAATTTATGGAGAATGAGAATAGAAAATTGAAGAAGCAAGTAAGGTTTCTCTCCAACAATAAACCGTGCATAGAGTGTGGGTCCACTTCCCACATCACCACCGCTGGCCCACATGTCGAACAAGTGCAATCCGCTGAATCATATGGAGGAGCAAACTACATAGGAGGTCCTTATAGGGGCCAAGGCAATTACTACCAAAGGAACGAGGGGCACTCCAATTGAGGTAACCATCCTCCTCAACATGATCAACGGCCCCCGTATAGACCTCCAGGCCATGTGGATCGTGAGCAACCTAGGGATGATATGAAATCTATTTTGGAGGAGCTAAGGAAAGGCCAAGCTGAGGCCAAGGCGGATGCTAGACAGTTCAGTTTGGAGATCAATACACAGCTGCGAGGCATGAATGCAAGGTTTGGGGACATTGATATTTGGAGGAAGAACGTTGAGACCCAATTGGGTCAATTGGCGGCTCAAATTCCAAAACCAAGTGGCCAACTACCCGGCCAGAATGAAGTCAACCCCAAATCCCAACATATCGCAGCCATTCAAACAAGGAGTGGGAAGGTTCTACCGGAAAGGAAAGCCAAGGAGAAAGGAGAAAAAATCGGCCAACCAAACACAGGCCTCGGCGCCGACACCTCTACCCTCGGCGCCGACACCCTAACAGTGAATAAACCTACTGCATTCAAACAGGCCCTCGACGCCGACACCCCTGACCTCGGCGCCGACACCCTGACGACAAACAAAGCTACTGCAGAAGCTGTTGTAAGCACACAGACCCTCGGCGCCAATACCCCTGACCTCGGCATCGACACCTCTGAGGAAGCTCCTGCACAATCCCTCGACGCCAACCACTTTACCATCGGCGCTGATACCTCTACAGGCCAACCCACACCTACACCCGATGTATTGACCACTCCAAAAGCCAAACCCAAGCTCCCTTATCCATCAAAGGCTCTCAAGGATCCCACCGAAGTGAAGTTTAGGAGATTTGTGAAGATTCTCCAAGGCTTAAATGTGACTATCCCCTTCACCGAGGCCCTTCAACAGATGCCGGCGTACATCAAATTCTTGAAAGAGATCTTGAGCAATAAGAGGTCTATGTCGGAGATTTCGGAGGATTGCAACGCCGTCAACTTCCCCGAAAAGAGAGCTGACCCGGGTAAGTTCACCATCACCATTGTCCTAGGCGAACATCGATATCGAGCTTTATGTGATCTTGGTGCAAGCGCAAGCCTTATGCCACTCTCCATATGGTCTAAGATTAACATGGGACCACTAGTACCAGTCAACATGCGGCTCTATATGGCGGACAATTCCTCGGTGACACCTACCGGTGTGATGGATGATGTACCGATAAAGGTAGGTAAGTTCTATGTTCCCACCGATTTCATAGTACTTGATATGCCTATAGATCCCGTTGTGCCTATTATCCTAGGGCGCCCTTTCTTAGCCACGGTGGATGGGATTATCAATGTGAGGAAAGGTCTCCTAACTTTTAAAATTGGGGATGAGCTTGTTGAATTTCAATTTGACCTCAATCTAAGGGAGGTAAGAAAAACGGAGGTCAAGATGGTTTACACGGACATGGAGAGGACCTTGACCCATGAGGAGTCCATTTGTATACCACCCACCGAAGAAGAAGAGAGCATCTTTGAGGAGCTTTTGGCCACCCTTCAAGAGTATGAGAGAGATCAAGGTACAAAGAACACTGCTGGCCCCTCGACGCCGACCCCTCCACCCTCGGCATCGACCCTCATGGAGGCTAAAATATTTCTGCAGAATGCTGAAAAAGCTACAGATGCATCGGCGCCGACACCCTCAGCCTCGGCGTCGACACCTCCAGCAGCAAGACAACGTGAAGAAGATGGTTGTGCTACCATGGAAGGAAGAGTTGATGAGAAAGGAAGGAGTTGGGCCGAAGACCACCATCCCGGTCCCAACAAGGTAAGTCAAGGTATGAATTTCTCTTCCCCTATTTCCATTAAGAACTTATCTATTACGAATGGAAGAGGTATGCCTTGGTTTGTGAGATTATGTAGGGGATGCAATGAAGATCCAAAAGCTTATGAGGTAGGAGATAAGGTGTACATCTCCAAGGTCAAGAGCCATTGGTTCCCTAGCAAATTCAAAGAGAGGAAGGTTGGTCATTCGAAATTCACAAGATTCGACCCGGCGCAATGGAGTTAAAGGACAAGGAAGGAGTCCTATGCAAGGTCGAACTAGAGAGTCCGGAGGAGGAGGCCCGTGCCACATGGGCCTTGCGAATTCCCACATGAGCTTAAGAGAAGAAGTCGGCCTAGCGACTTAAAAATCTAGAGCTTGTACATAGACTATGGTTATTTAGGATTTTATTTTTGTTGGTTTTGGTTTGGATTTTGCTTTGGTTTTGCTTTAAACATTGTTTTTGGAGGTTTTGGTTTTGATTGCTAACGAAGGTAGGTGCTAAGCATGACGAAAGGACAAACTTGGAGCATGAAGCATGTCGACGTCGACTATCACCGGTCAACAAAAATGGCACATATTTTCAGTCGAAATGAGCTCCAATTCTATCTTGTAAGTTTTCATCTACACCCACCTCTGATTTTTGAGCTTATACTTTGAGGACAAAGTAATTTTTTAAGTATGGGGTGGGGGTAACAACTTACTATATGGTTATGGTTTGAGATTTGTTTTTGGTGGTGTTGTTTTGCATTATTTTGTACTTTCGCATATTTTGCATTTTTATTGAGTCCATAAAAAAAATACAAAAAAAAAAATGAAAAATGTCGAAAAAAGAAGAAGAAAAAAAAATGCATAGTAGTTTAGTTTACTTAAAAACACCTAACTTAGATTTCCAATGATGAAATCTAATAATTGAGATTGATCATGTAATATCCTAAGGCATGGTTTGGATAGTTTAGCCTAAGTCGCTCAAAAGATTTTTTATGTGAAATTTGACTTGCAAATGAAATTGAGCATATATGACTTTAGGATTTAGGTGATTGGAATCCAACGTGTCCTAGTGAGTTATTTGGCCTATGGGAAATTGTTCTTTATATTTTTCCCTTCTTTTTGATGTGTGTATTACTCTCCTTATGCATTACCTCTTGATATTGCGGTGTATATCTAAGTCTTGAAACCAGTATGAGATAGCTAGTCATTGCATTATTTGATCAAATGATAGAGGCACTCTTTATTAGCCACTTTTTATCCTCTTTTACCTACCTTATATATGTTTCTTTTGCTTATAACCATTTTGAGCCTTATAGCCTATTTTTGTAGCTCCAAAAAATTTCTCTTAGCCAATGTTTAGCCTTACCTCCTTATCCGGGAATTAGGACTTAGTGTTGGTAAAGGTTGATATTTGAGGAGTTTGAGACATATGATTTGGTTAAAGTATGGGATACATGTTTGAGTTGGTATTTTATTATTCTCGCCGCTTTTGATGTAAAAGGTATTTTTGGCTCTTATACTTAAATAAATGCACATTAGTTTCGAAAAAAAAAAGAAACGAAAAAACAGAAAAAAAAAAAGAATAGAATATTTGAGAAGTTGTGCATGAGCCAAATTTATCCTTGTTTATTTATGCGAGACATATTCGATATTTTGGGGTTTTTGAAGAGTTGTGCTAAATTAGATGAGTTTGGAAGTGTTTATATATGATGCAGTTGTTTGGTTGAGTCGAGTTGGAAATTTAGGAGTCTTTGGTTCCCGGATTTCTAGCACCACATAGCCTAAATGATTCCTACCTTTATGTTCTTACCAAGCCAAGTTACAACCCGGCCGAATGAGTCCTTCTTTGAAGGCCATTGAGCCAAAGTCCTCTTGATGGTTAATGCATGTTTTGACATCTCGGTGAATAGATTGGTGATATTAATTGCAATTTCTATGTAGCTTAATGTCATAAAGGAGTGAGTTGAGAGACGTATTTCAAGCCTAAACACATTTGAAAGGGAGTGAAAACACATTATTTCCCTTGAGTGGTTGGATTCTAGTTGTTTTGCCTAAGGTTACCAAAATATATGTGATGATGGTTCAATGCTTGTTCTTATTTGCACTTGTGCTAAAATGATGTTGCTTTTGACTAAGGTGAAGACTTGAAGATATGTTAAAGGTCTTGATCATAGTTTGGTTATTGCTTGAGGACAAGCAAGTCTAAGTATGGGGTGTTTTGATGTCCGCATTTTTAGTCTTATTTTACATCATGTTTTGATTCCATTTGAGTCATTTTATTATCTTTTGTGTTGGGAAAGTGTGTCGTTTGTGTTAGTTTTCGTATTATTCAAGATATGGAGTCTACACAAGCTTTGGTGGTGTTTTTGTTAGGTTTCGGAGCTGATTTGGAGGAGTTTCGACGCACTTTAGAGCTTAAGGAAAAATCATGAATGCAATGGAGAAGCCAAGCAAAAGCAAAAAGTGGTGAAGCTGGAGAAAAGCCTTATTATCGCCATACATCACTTTGATTCAAGATCTAGAGCCTTCATGAGATTTGTAGTCCTTGAAAAGAGCTTTCCAACGCATATTCATATGCATCAATCCGATAAACGAGGACTCGGGAAAGTGCAATTGAAGACATAGTCGAAAAGCTGGCGAAAATAAGAAGTTACTGCATTCACACAGGTACTTTGGCGCCGACACCTCAGACCTCGGCGCCGATACCCTGCGCACCAGGAGAAATTTCTGCGGGCTGTTTTATTACCTATTGGGCTTTTTAATTAGGGTTTTCTTCTAAATTTCTTTTAGGATCTTTTAGTTAGATAGACTTGGAGTATTTTATCTTTCCTTAGTTAGATTTTTATTATTTTCCTTGAACATTAAGTCTAGAATTTTTATCTTTAAAATAAAGCCAATTAGAGGCTAATTAGGTATCTCTCTCCACACACATCTCACGGCTGAATTTTACAGCAGCAACTGGCGACGTTTTCTGGAGCTTTTTGGTTGAAGGTTTGAACGATAATTGGAGGTTTTGTTTTATGCAATTAAGATTATGAATTCTTCCATTGCTCTTATGTTTTCCTTTGCAATGAGTGAGTAGTTCCCCCATCTTCTAGGGTTGGGGTCAACCCAACAATAGGCATATGTGTGAATGAATGAATCTATATTTATGAGATGTTTTTATCTATTTCTACCTATGTGTTTAACCCTTGATGAAAATCTAGGGCATTCATTGTTGCAATTGAATTGAAAGAGGAGATTGTTAACATTGATAGTAATTAGGGATCTTTGACGAAAGTGAAAGGGATCTAATTAAGAAAGGTAGAAACAAATAGGTTTTATGTGATCACCTCTATTATCTATTTGTTGAGTATGTGAAAGCTATCTCTTTAAGATAAAAGCATGATTTCTCACACGATTCATTAATTTATACATGTGTTTGTTGTTGTGGTTAGCCCTAATCTTGGAAGTTCCTTCTCATATATTGCATTCGTGTTATTTACTTGCTACTTGAGCCGATTTGAGTGAACTCGTCATAAATTACAGCAGCCACTTTTGCCCTTATTTCTCTTATTTTCGACCATAAAAACAACTATGATAGAACCGCTGACATACTCCCTTGGATCGACCTTGATTTCCACTATACTATAGAGGGATTCGAGCATAAATTTATTTGATTGGAGTGAGCATAGGCATCGATCTCCCCTCACGCTACGTCAGTGAGTAAGGTACTGGTAGGCCGTATAAAACCCTTGCTTGCTGACCTCATTGGAGACAACCAAGGGGCTTTCATCCCTAGTAGATCCCTCGCCCACAATTGTGTTGTTGCTCTAGAGATAGTGAATGGTTATGGAACGCAAAGAATCTCTTCAAGGTGCACCATGAAAGTAGATCTGCAGAAGGCGTATGACTATGTCAGATGGGATTTCGTGCGCTTTGCCCTTGAGCAATTGAATTTCCCCGGTAAACTGGTAGATGTTATTATGTGTTGCATTTCATCTACGTCTTTCTCTATTTTGATTAATGGTACGCCTGAGGGGTTCTTTAAGGGAAAGAGGGGCCTCCGCCAGGGAGACCCGCTCTCGCCCTACCTTTTTGTGATTTGCATGGAGATGTTGAACAGAATGATCAAGGAAGCAGTTGAGACCCCCGACTTCAACTTTCATCCGAGATGTGAGCGATTACAGATCACGAATCTGGCTTTTGCTGATGATTTGTTACTTTTCTGTCGAGCAGATTCTGGTTCTGTCAGCATACTACAGAAGTGTCTGGATAGGTTTTTTGAGGCTTCGGGTCTACGTATAAACGCAGCTAAGAGCACTCTGTTTGTAGGGGGCGTGTCAAGTGATGATGCAAACAGTCTGTCAACCCAGTTGGGTTTCCAGCTTGGACGGTTTCCTGTCTCATATTTGGGTACCCCCTTGCACTCAAGACGTGTCCGAGTAGATGAGTATAAAGGGCTGTTTGAGAAAATTGAGAGCAGACTGAATGTATGGGTTACAAAGCAGATCTCTTATGCAGGCATGATGCAGTTGATCAAATCAGTTTTGGAAGGGATTTTTGCTTTTTGGGGGCAAACTGTTCTACTCCCTAAAGGTGTGGTGGAGGAGTTGAATAGGATATGCCGCCGGTTCCTCTGGAATGGCAACATGACGGGGACCAAGTGTGTGGTGGCTTGGGATACAGTGACTACACCGTTTGATGAGGGAGGACTCGGCATAAAGCAAATTGAAGGGCTGAACATGAGTCGATTTGTACACCTGCTGGGTGATATTATCCTCGACAGAGAGAGCATCTGGACGAGATGGGTGAAGGATGTTCACCTTCCTCATGAGGATATTTGGGGAGTGCGTTAGAAGGTCTATGATTCCTGGCTTTGGAAGGAAGTTCTTGCCACAAGGGAAGATACGCTATGTGCTAGGGTCCTGGGGCCGAATGTTGTTATGCAGTCGATTCTGAATGTTAAGGGAAGACTTGACACTAGGAAAATCTATGATAGCATTCGACGTCGGAGCTCTCAGGTTGATTGGGGTGGGATGCTCTGGAAGGGAGCTCACTCGAAGAGATGGGCTTTTGTGGTCTGGATTGATGTCCATGATCGGCTTCAGACTGGGCGCATAGTGAAGCATTGGAAGGGACCTGAGTATGCAACATGTCCGCTCTGTAAGCAAGCGGAAGAATCTGAGAGCCACCTATGGTTTGAATGCTAGAAAAGTGGGGAAGCGAGAGACATTGTCTGGAAGTGGATTGGATTGCCGAGAAGACAAGGTGGGATTGAGGCATGGCTTCGATGGTTTGCCAGTGAGAGCCCGACCGTGCAGAAGTCACCTGTGTTTAGAGCTAAGTTACTTGTTTTCTGTGCCTTTGTTTATTTCTCATGGATTGGGAGAACTGAAGTGGTCTTCAAAGGGGAAACTTGTATGCCTATTGCTTGGGCTCATCGAGTCATTAAAAATTGTAAGCTTAGAATCTTCCTGAGATGCAAGTGCGAGTCATCCAGGGAGAAGAGATGGTTGAAAGGGATAATGAAGTAGTTAGTTAGAGAATTCTTTTGGGAGATTAGGTGGTATAGAATGGATGTGTGATCTCTGCTTTCTTTGGAGATAGAGGATATTTTGTTAGGGTTTTCACACCGGGTACATAGGTGTGGGTGGTGCGAGCCACCTGACAAAGACTTTATGTCTTGTCCTTTTGTAATTACGTATTACCTTCTATAGATTTATCACTTCAAAAAAAAAGTTGATAAGCATTTAATAAATGATAAGATTTAGAAAAAAAAATGTATCAAATCAATGATAATTAATATTTTACTTTAAAAGTGTGTGAAGAGCTAAAACGACACTTATTTTGGATCGGAGAGAGTATATAAAATATCAACTTTTTATTAATTTTTTAATTGTTACAAACTTATTACTCCTCTATTAATTAAAACATATATTTTAGAGATCTACACATTTTTTAAGAAAACAAATAAAAATAAACTTATACTTCTAATTATTACTCTTTTATACTTTCTCGAAAACTACAACTAACATCTACCGAATTATTATAAGAGCAATTTTCAAAAGTGAATGATTAAATATCTAAAATGACATTTTTTTAACAAATTTAATTTTTCAAAACGACATGTTTTAACTAATGAAGGGAGTATTAATAAATTTGTAATTATTTAAAAAAAAATAAAAATAAATATTTTAAATGGTTTTACTCTAAAAAATGTGCCAAAAATAAAAAAGACATGTACTCCCTCCGTTTCAAAATAAGCGTCGTTTGTGTTTTTCTGCACGCTTTTTAAGGAGGTAAAAACACTATAAAATATTATTTTTTTAATCAATTTTTTTCAGTAATTTCATAGTCGGTATTCATAAGTATAAACTTATAAAAACAAATTCATTAAAAAAATAATATTTTATATAGATTTTACCTTATTAAAATACGTGCAGAAAAGTGAAACGATTTTTATTTTGGAACGGAAGGAGTATTTCAAGTAGAAAGAGGTCAAATCCGTCAAAATATTACGCTCTTTTTCTCCGTAATTTTTATTAGCGTGAATAAAGTTAAAAAGGGCAGCGCGTGGAAAGCTACTCCTCGGAAAGTTGGGGGAGAACTAAAAAGCCTGTCATTTTTGGGGCTTTCTTTTTTGGCTTTTTATTTGTCGTTTTCAGTACCAATGGCCCAAACTTTAAAAACATTACAAAATGTTTTAATTAAAATGTCTCCATTAACGGTTGTATACAAATGTGCATACGGGTAAATGTACAAATGTGTACTCCACTTTTTAGACTTTTTTTTAACTCCGTTGGTTATTTTAAGTATGTGCAAATTTAAAATTTCAAGTATGAAATTTGCAAATTTGAACACATCATTTCTCATATATGCAAAAACTTTTATGAAAAGCAAAATAATTTTATTGGTTGATTTTTTTATGATTTTATTTTCCTTTTTGTTTAAAAATATTTGTATTTGAATGGTGGGTAAAAAATGCACATTTTACCAATGGATCAAATTGTTAAAAAGTGATGGGTACTTTTACATATCTTATGTAAATATGTACATTTTACCCAAAATCATTATGGATGGTCTTATCGTGTTAAATGTTAAAAAATCATAATCGTTAGATAAAAACGAATAATTCTTGATACTCAAACGAATAATGACTCCTAAATTACCGAATATTAATTCTGAACTATCCAAATAATCGATAATCCATTTACTTTTTATTTCAAATGAGCAATTTATCAACGAATACGAACTTGCCAAATAATCGAAAAATACACATAAAGTTTCTTCAATTTTACTTTGTTATTTGCGTGATCAAGTTTATAAAAAATCCAAAAATAACTTTGAGGGTAGACTAAGGAAGCAAATGAGGGAGAGAGATATGAGATGAAATGAAACTTTATTGCTGAAGGAAGAGGGAGAGTTAATTATGTCTTTTAACACAAGGTTAATAATTACAGTACGTAACACAAGCTTAGAGCATCTTTAACCATGGTACTCATGTTGAGTACTATAACTTGTTTTTTTGTCATTTCTCTTCTTTTTTTTATTCTTAAGGTTGGGCAGAGCCCTCTTTATTGAATAAATAGTAGCTACATCATAGATGAAGTAACAGAAGGCAGTAGATTGCTAATAGAGGGTGGCAGAGACGGGTGAATGGTAATCAATCCATCAAGGGACATAGCCCAATTTGCGATTGCATCCGCCACCCTGTTTGCCTGACGTCTGACGTGCCTAACTTGAACATCCCAGCTCGTATCCCTGAAGATCCGGCGGCTTCGACAGATGAGGTTATAGTCAGCAAGTGCATCCTCTCCACGTCCATTAAGCTCTTCCGCTATTGCAGTGCAATCAGTTTGCGCGATGAGCTTATCAATCCCCATATCCCTTGCAATCGAGAGGCCATGGAACAAAGCCCAAGCTTCCGCCGTCCGAGCTGAGCAGACGCCACATTTGAAGGTGAACGCCCCCACCAACATTCCAGCCGGGTCCAAGAAGACCCCACCGCCCCCTGCAGGTCCCGGATTTCCTCGAGAAACCCCATCGACGTTAAGTTTAAGCCAACCTTGGTCAGGTGGCTCCCAAGCAACCTGAGTCTGCGGTTCCATAACTCTCACCCCGATCTCGTATAGCTTCGACTTCGGGTGGAGGTAAGTAGAGACTTGCCTCCAAATTCTGTGCGGCATGCCATTCAGTCCATCCGCTCCTTCGAACACTAATCCATTTCTAACCTTCCAGGTGAGCCATAGCATCGTCGCGAAGATCGAACTCCATCTATCCCCCTTGTCAATGTTCATTGCGACCCATTCCTTGACATTCCTTGTCATTTCTCTTCCATCTACCTCATTTTAATATTTGTTACTTCATAACTATGATACTTTACATGAGTATTTTAATTCATTTTTTTGCATCAAAATTGCTTTTCTATAATATTTTTTTGAAGTAAAAATCAAATAGGACCCACTAGTAATTTTTTATTAGGTAATATTCTATGGTATTGTGTAAGAATGAGTAGCATACACATGATACTTGAGCTCACTTTTTTTTTGGATTCTTTCAAAAATCTTACCTTTTCTTACATTTCCTTTTATTTTAATTGTTATGTTACTTTGAGTACTACTATCAAATATGCTCTTAACAGACTTTATCAGACAAACGGGCATGGGTGGCGTATCGCTGAGAGAACTTATATAGTGGTTGATTTTTTGTAATTTTAAATTTAAGGGGTGGTTTAGTGAAAACCTTAATATTTAGCGGGTTGTTTAATGTAATTTTCCCTTTAGTTTATGTTTTTGGAAGTTGGAAAAATCACATGGTGAGGCATATGGTGGGACCCATCCGTTGGTGTACAATGACCCCGTTTTTCACGGGACGGAGGTCGTGCTGTCGGACGCTCCTCACCATTCCATTACTCCATATGAAATTAGGATTTGCATTACTCCATATCAATTTAACCTAATCTAATTTAATTATTTCTATCTTAAAAAAATTTATATTTTTTGAAAAAAAGGTTATAATCAACCATTTAGAGGGATAGACTCGCCATCTCTCTAGAATTTTTGCCCAAAAAGCCTCAAATTTAACCTAATAATTTTATCCTTAATTTCTAGTGAAAATCCGATCTATTCAACTCTTCAGTTCTTCTATTTGAGGGTTTGAGCAATAAGAAAACATTACATTACTCTCGGCTCTCTCTAGTATATCTAGAGAGAGTGGGAGCGTCTTTGGCTCTGGTCAGCCTATCTCCGGCTTCGGCCACCCCAACCTAACTCTGGTCACCCCAACCCGGTTTAGGCCATCTCGGTAATGTAGTGAGGAAATGTCATTTTTTTTTAAAAAAAAGTAGCCTGAAAGGGCCTTATTTAAATCCCAAAAGGGTTTGACAAAATTCTCGAAAGGGGACAAAAACCCTAAAAGGGTTTGATCAAAATCCTGTAAGGGCCTAAAAAATTATTTAAATATTAGTAGTTTAAATAATTTCTTCTTGGAATTTATCTTTGGCTCCGGGAGCTTGCACACATTTTTTCGTTTGATGTTTAGATCTTCCCTTTTTTGCTTGTATTTGTTTCCTCTTTTGGCATCAAGTCGCTGCTTTGGCAGGGGGACGTTTAGTTCTGAGTTGGGTTGCAGTATCGGGTGTCCTGTATGACCGAGAGGGCAATGAATATGTTCGTGGTCTTCGAAGATCCCTTATCTAGGTGGGGGCAACGTCGGTGATCCATACTTCCGCAGGTTTCACCCTTTCCGGTGGTGGGTTACTTTTCTTCGCCTTCTCGACGTTGAGACACCATGTGAGTCGTTGCACTCTCCCATATTCTCGGCATTCGTGGCTTGCCTTGAATCTCCCTCGACTCCTCCGTTGGTTGACGCCTTATATGAGTTCTTAGAGTTGTTTCTTCCATCTTTGCTATTTTGTGTGTTTAGTATGTTGTTTGTTGGCGGTTAATTCATCTGCCATTTCATCGGCATCTCGAGCTTCAGGCTTGTCCAAGCTCGAATTTTTACCTAATAAAAAAAATTAGCTAAATGTACATCCGCTATTCTATTCAGATAAAAAAAGCAACCATATAATTTTAGAATTAAAATACCCTTAAATAGAAAAAAAATCCCTTTTCTATAGGATCCGAATCCTTTGTACCCTAGCATATCTCCTTCTCATGTCCCCTCTCACAAATTCACATATATTTTAAGTTTTTTAACGAATTTTTCATGAGGTACCTTTATAGTTTAGCTTAATTCATATGGTAAACAAGGGTTTCCAAAATTTTGGTGGGCAACTTCGGGGTTCAGAAATATTTTACCTCGCGCCCAAAACTTATGTTTTGATTGAAAATTTGAGTTCAAACTTTTGTAGGGGTAAATATTGTAATATTGATAAATTATATGGAGTTTTTTAACAAATAAAGTAAAACTTTCTAAATTCACATTTAGCCAACGCGAAAGATGGAAGAAGAATAAGAACTGGTCTAGCAACGAGTGATGGAAATGGCGGTGCTAATGGTGGTGGCTCCAGTGTCAGCAGCTCCAGCAGCAATGATGTGTGAATTTTGGTTCTCCATCTATAATGTCCACCTTCCTGAAACCATGAGCGAGCACCCAAAGCCAACAAGCCTAGCAGAAGCAAATCAAATCCATTGAATCAATAAGAATGTTATTAGAAAGCACACAAAAAGTTCAAATAAAAAATGCTCGAAATTTCTCAAGTCAAACGAATCAATAAGAAATAATTTATCTTGATTGATCAATTGATGCTATTTTCTAATTGACTTTGTTAATATACCTTGAATTTGGGTTTATTATCTGCTTTGGGTTTAGGCCCATAGTTTGGACATGGTTTCATGAGTCCCTATATATACTCATGAAACCTAACAAGTTGTAACCCTAGTTTCTTGTTTGTCTCCACAATAAAGAACCATATTCTTTTGCCCGTGGACGTTAGTAAAAAATGGTTGCCGAACCACGTAAATCTCTGTATCTTTCTTTTCCATTATCATTCTCGTCATAACAAACTAGCATAAGAGCTATGGTTTCGGGGTTTGTGATCCACTGAGAAAGATGTCTGTTTTGAATATCAGGATTTACAATTTCACAAGGAGAAGCGGTTTCAACCTCTAGAAGATGAAGATGTGTATTTCGCTTTAGCAACAAGGCCTATGGAGGCAGTTATCTAGGAAGCAGGAAAAAGTCGCTAAGATGACCACTTTGAAGGTGAAGACGAAGATTTTCAGATTTTGGCAGATCAAGATGTGGGCTTTGCTAGAGCAACAAGGATTATGGGGGTCTTTTTTGGCAAGGGCGAAGGCAGAGATATCCACTTTGGAGGAGAAGGCACATTCCATCATTATGGTATGCCTTGTAGATGGTGTCGTCACAAAGGACTCAAACGAAGAGACTACTGGCAGGTTGTTTGCCAAGTCTGTTTCCTGTAGCAAGTTCTAACGTTGTTTGGATTGCTGAAAATCTGTATATGATAGTTTGCCTTTAGGGGAATATTTGAGTCAGACAAAGAGAGGTGGAGATTCTGGTATATCAGAGCATTTTCAAATGTGTTTGGTACATCTATGAAGATTCAAGCCAATGTCAAGATTTGTTAGGATGTCTTGAATCTAATTAGTTTAGATTTGATCTTTATTGATAGACCTAATTTAGATAGAATTAGGTTTATCTATTTTTGGCTTATTGATATATTTATCCTAGTAGGATTAGATTTATTTGAGGATATATAATCTCCTATAGGGCAAACCCTATAAATATTCAACTCAATTCAACACAATTAAGTTGAGTCCTGATTGAGTGATCAGTAACCACCAGGGGTTGGGGCGTAGTGCCCCCGATTAGCAAATGGTCCAAGGGGCTATGGTGGTTCAGTAACGGTATTCTATATTTCCCTATTCGTAGGTTTATCGTTTATCATCAGTGTGGGTGACACATCTTGTAATCTTCATCTGGTTTCGGGAAACTCCTTATTGAAATCTCTCAATCTTGATGTAGCCAATTTGATGAACCACGATAAATTGTGTGTGCCGATCTTGTTGGTTTAAATATTTGTTCTTACGTCACCACAAATTGGTATAAGATATTGGTTGTTGATTTCCGCCGAGAATGATGTCTGGTTCTGTGGCAGATCAAGATGTAGGCTTAGCTGAAGCAACAAGGTTTATGGCCATAACTACCCTCAAGAAGGGGGCATATACAACCACCGTTGAGTACGACCTTTTGGAGAAAAAGGCTCATTCGATGATCAAGTTGTGTCTCATAAACGATGTCATAATAGAGGATGTTGATAAAAAAAACTGTTGACAACTTATGGCTGAAGTTAGAGAGTTTGTACGTGACAAAGTCTTTTATAAATAAGTTTCTTATGAAACAACGATTGTTCAGACTACGTATGTAGGAAGGTACACAACTCAGAGATAATCTTGATCAACTTACGCAATTACTCGAGTTGTGTAATATTAATGTTAAGGTGGAGGACGAAGACTTTGCCCTAATTTTGTTGGTATCTTTACCCCACATATGTGAGAACTTTGTTCAGTCGTTTGTCGTTGGGATGGATAGCATCACGTGGAAGAGTTTAGGTCGTCGCTTTGCAGCAAAGAGTTGCGTCTGAAGGCAAGCACATCAGTTACAATTAATCAAACTTCCAGGCTTGCGGAGGCAATTTTGATGGTAGAAGGGGCAAGAATCAAGATCGCAAATCAGGCCCTAAACTAAACAGCGTTTGTAACTACTGTGGAGAAATGTCATTTGAAGAATGACTTTCCTAAGAAGAAGAGGCAACAAGAGCATAAATCCGAGTCTACAACAACAGTTAATAATGGAAATACTTCCGAAGAATGTATTGTTCCACTAGAATATAATCGCACACATCATGATGTGTGGTTTCTTGACTCAGGTGTGTCATGTCACATATGTCCTTGAAGAGAGTTGTTTACATCATATAGATATGAAGATAGGGGCAATGTCTTAATGGGAAATGATGTCAACTGTAAGGTTATTGGGATCGACTCAGTCGGGCTTCGAACAGATGATAGGATGTTTTAAACAATGGATGAAGTCAAACATGGGCCATCAATGAGAAGAATCTAATATCACTAACTGTGTTAGACGACATGGGTTTTAGCCCAGGTTATGGTGGAAACTTGCGTGTGTTTAAAGGCTTTAATTTGATTTTACAGGGAGTCAAGAGGGAAAGAGAACTTTGTATGCCTTGCAAGGTTCAGCAGTCATAGGTGTTGCAGATACTGTTTCAGTTAAGGTTAGGGATTGGAGACTGTTGCTGATGAGGTGGAGTTGAACTTCACTCTAACATAGACTCAAGCACCTGAGTTGGCCACTAACCAATCATCACAAACAGGTACTTTTGAGCCAGTTACTATTGAGTCAAAGAATATACCACCAAGAACATGAACATGTAGAGATATACATCGGAGTACGTAATGCTCTAGATCGACCAAGAAGGGTTGACATCCGGGGGCCTGTGAGATACAAGTTTGATGATCTAGTGGGATATGCTTTGCAAGTGGTCGAGGAGGGGGATGATGATGTTTCACCCAACTATAAGGTTGTTGTTTTTGGAGGTGAGTCGGCACATTAGCAACTTGAGAAGAGAATCAGGGTGAAGAAGATGGGAGCAACCGATAATCCCACTTATATGTTCCCCAAGCCAGTTCCAGAGAGCAAGTTCCGACTCTTTTTGGACTTGCTTAACATCACTAGTTGTTGAGTTGCCCTGCGGGGCAATTTGGGTCCTCATACGAGGACAAATCTGAGGCAGAGAAATGTTTGACATTTGTCATAGCGTGTTTATTTCTGAGAGGATTCAAGTCAAGATGGAGATTTGTTAATATGCATTCAATTTGAGCTTATTATTTGCTTTGGGTTTAGACCCATAGTCTGACTAGGGTTTCATGAGTCCCTATATATACTCCTGAAACCTAACAATTTTTAACCCTAGTTTCTTGTTGGCTCCATAATAAAGAACAATATTCTTTTGCTCGTGGACATAGGTAACACATCATTTCCAAACCACGTAAATCTTTGTGTATTTCTTTTCTTTTATCATTCTCGTTACAACAAACTTCATCTCTTATTTCATCCCTAATATCACTCTTTAGGCACACTAGCGAATCTTCATTCCTCGACTTCAAAGTGAG
The DNA here is from genome assembly GCA_037127255.1 of Persicaria tinctoria. Lineage (NCBI taxonomy): Eukaryota > Viridiplantae > Streptophyta > Magnoliopsida > Caryophyllales > Polygonaceae > Persicaria > Persicaria tinctoria. Next base: position 31,129,518 of record JBANSL010000001.1, read on the forward strand.
CGATGAACCAACAACAAAATCTGGAGAACTCATAGAAAACCCTAACATTTCATTACAATTGCTCATATCGATCTCAATTGGATCGGTGAACCTGATTGCATTAACAATCTCCCCTGATGTCGATTCAAAGATCCACCTACACAATCCCTGAAGAAACGAACATCTAAATCCAACACAATCAAAGCACAACCTCCACAATTAAGGAAGTACACTCACCTGCTCACCTGCTACATCCACCGGCCGATGATTGCGAATTTCACATTACCGAAGAAACGCCTACTAATAAAAATCTAATCGATTTCCAAACCAAAATTTGAATGATAAAAGGAATTGATTAATAAGAGAGGCATTACATGGTTGCTGATACTGATGCGAGAAAACTTTAGTCAGAAAAAGTAACCAACAAAAATGACAAAATTGAAATTCCCCAAATAGAGCCTGCAATTTACAATTCACACACACCACCATCGTCGGAGATGCTAATCTTGGAGCCACTACCACTGGTGCTACCAATACCTTAATGATGCCGCTCAATTATCGATGACTCCTGGTGACATTGAGGACAACATGAAGGTTCCATTTGATGGCCCTGTCACCCGTTCAAGGGCCAAGAAGATTCAAAATGCAACTAAGGCCTTTCTTGTCCGTCACCATGGAACGTTAGAGCAAGGGTTCAGGCCACCCTGGATCACTTGGCTCAAGGTTACACCGCCAGCACAAGAAATGAGCTTGCGTCCACACTCGGAGCTCATGAAGACTCGGCTACACCCGCCTTGATCAAAGACATGGCCGAATGGGCCTTGGCCGAGTGGGCTTCATGGATGGGCCGAGTTACATTAGTTAGTTAATTAAATTGTTATTTTATGCAATTAGATAAATAAGGTGGAAATTAATTATATCTCTTCTAGATATATTACTTTCCCACCAAGTTATTATATTTCTATCTTCATAGGATTTATCTATCTTTAAGTTATTTCTTTTATCTTAGATAGAATTAATCTATCCAAACCCCTTTCCTTTGCAAGGAAGGATTGGTTAGATTTAGAATTAGTTTACTATAAATTCATGTCATGCCTTTTGAATTTAATGGGATTGAAATATAGAATTGAAGAAACCCTTAACGGAATTAGGGTCTTCGATTAGGTCATTCCCAAAAGCTATCTTGCTCTTGTGTCTTGTGTTCTTTCGGCAACCACAAAATCATCACCATCACCTTGCTTGTCGACATCAAGCAACCAACCCACAAGCCCAATCGACACAGGCGCATACCCGAGGAGCCAGGACCTTGGCGACACCCGCAAGGAGTTTCGCTCCCAGTGAGCGCGGTCCTGCTTCCGCGTCCTCGTCCTCGCAGTGCCCAGACGCCAACACCCGCGTGCTCCCAGGCGTCCGCTCCAGCGACTTCACCCGCGGATCTCTTCGCTGCCAGCGAGCGCTCTCACCCGCGTTCCCTTCCGCACACCCTGAGGCTAAGAAGCCTGTGTGCCCAGCAACACGCGCGCTCAGTCCATCGCTGTTCTTCGCACTCTGTTTCTGTCGCTATTACTTGTCTCAAGTTGCTGAATTTTACAAAGTATAATTCTGTCGCTAAATCAGAATTTTAATTACTTGTTTGAATTGTTCCAAATCAGGAGATATCAAAGAGCATTGCAAGATCGGAGCAAATATACGGCGTGGTTCTTGATCTGAAGCCCACAGGCGAAGGATCGGGTATCCCAAACGTATTAAGTGGTATCGGATTTCAGGTGTATGCAAGTTCTTTACTCTCTTGATTTCTATTTGAGTGATTTATTTTTCGTGCCTTATTTTCACCATAGCCGCTGCATAAAAGTTGAATCTTTATTATTCACCCATAAAAATTGGCACTTTATTTTTGTTATTCTTTGTTGGATCTATAATTTGGAAGATATTGAGTTCTTGATTGCAAGTTGTGATCTTTTATTCCTAGTTGCTACATATCATGTCTATGACTGTGATTCTTGGATTAAAAAGCATTATATAAACTTGCACCACTAAAGAACCCTACTTTTTCCAGTTTCTAGCCTATTTTCCCTATTTTCTTTATTTTTTGCTTACTTTTAGATCATCGTAGCTTTTTCTTTTATTTTTTGCTCTTTATTTCGGTTGCTACTCCAATTTACAACAACTAGTTCCTTCTATAAAAAAACAAAAAAATAAAATAAAATAAAATTATATAGAGCATTCATTCATTACATCATTGAGTTAGTAACTCTGAGTTCTTTGCTTGCTACATGTTAGATGATCTAAACGGTTTAAAGCATTACAAAAGACCCCTACTTGTGTGATTTTGTGCTGTGCCGACACTGGAGCCTTGGTCACACCCCTTTTTCTCTGAACCGTGTTGCAACCGTCAGATAATAGTTGACGGAGTGTGTGCACTTGATTGCCCTTGTGATTGCTATTGTTGACTATTACACATTCATATTATTCAAGCATCACATTGTAGCTCTATTTCTCCACATTAAGCCGCTTGTTTATACTTGCTATCCTTGATATCCGACTTTGTGGCTGATTTAATTTGCAATTTGGATTATTACTTTCTGTCTTCAATATTGCAAAATTCTGTGTCCAGGGGAATTGCTTGAATATTGTGCCTTGTTTTCTCGCTCTTTGATTTCTAAAACTTGAATCACTCTTAGGAATCACTAGAGCTTGCATTACTTGGTTTCTGGTCTTTGCTTCGTTTACTTGTTGCTCTTCTGATATTGTAGGAACATGGCAAACGATAGCGACCCCAGCCCTTCCCCTACCCCACCTGCTGGTGTTTCTGCTGACACTATGCAGTTCATTATTGACGCTGCTGTCCAAAAGTCTTCTCTGGTGACGCGCCAGGAGATAGCAGAGGCTGAAAATCGTCGAGCTATCGAACGCAAAGAGGACTTCCTACGGATATCTGACATCATCAAACAGGCAGTTGCTCAGCAATGGGAGGAGTCCAAACGGGCGGAGGCTTCTGGATCTACACCTCCTTCTGGAGGAAAGCCGCCTCCACCACCTCCGGATACTACACCACCTTCGGGTACTGTGCCCCCTACAGGTAATCAGCACCCTGTAGGTAACACCTTTTATTCGGGTCACCCTCCTCCTTCTGGTCAATTACATTATCAGCTAAGATCTGCTACTACTAATCCTTTCCCTGGAGAGCATGACGACGATCCTTTAGCGGGCTTCAATGGCAACCAGGATCGCCCTGCATCCCAGCACCCACGACATCAGCAGGACCGACCCCATCCGCGTCCACAGCAGCCGTTCTATACTCGCGCGAACTGGGATGACAGCCGTAGCAATGCTGATCTGAATGAGACACCACATTTGGAGGATGCTTACCATGAGGTAAATCCTAACTTTGATGATTTACCCCCTCCTAATTTTGGTCGTCCTAGATTTGATAATGCTCAAGCTATTCAGAGATGAGATGTTAAGCTTAAATTAGAAACTTTTGATGGTAATACTGATCCTGAAGCTTATCTTGTCTGGGAAAATCATACTGACTATCTGCTTGAACATTTGCGCTATGAGGAAACGGAGAAATTGGAAGTTGTTATATTACATTTAGTAGGTAAAGCTCGCAACTGGTGGTTCCGCACTCGTGAGATGCGCCGCCGTCAGGACAAGCAACCCGTTGAGACTTGGCCCCAACTTCGCTATCTCCTAAAGAAGAGACATGTGCCTGAGGAATACACGGAGTCCATGAGGATGCAGCTCGCTTCCTGCCGACAAGGAACTCGCTCTCCGAATGACTTTAGGGATGAACTTGAACGACTCTCCCATCAGGCTAATGTTTATCTTACTGAACGTGCTTTGTGTACTCAATTTCTTGCTGTCTTAATATTTCTATTAAAAATCCTTTAGCTATCCATTCCATTAGAGATATTAACACTTTGACTCATAAAGCACAACTTATGTATGAGCAACAACAACAGCAACTTCGGCTACAACGGAACAGATTCGATCAGACCCCCCAAGGTCGCAGGTTCGTTCCCGTTAACCCTTCTGGTCAATCTAAACCTTCTACTTCTAACCCTTCTATGCAGCAAAAGGGAGTTTCCAACTCACCTCAACAGGGTTATCAGGTTGAAACTGGAAGAGTTGCTGCCCCTTCTACAGATCGCAACAAAGATATCCGCTACTTCACTTGCGGAGGTTCTGGGCATGTCTCTCGCAATTGCCCCCAGAAAAGGAAGGTTCTTCTCAACGATTTGGGAGACCAATACTACGAGGAGGAGACTGCTGAGGACCTGGTAGTTTCGAGTGAAGTGGAGGAGGACCAGTCGACTGAGCCTATTGAGGAGATCGATACTTCCGAGTACGACAACGTGCTTTGCATAATCAATCGACGGGTCCTGCACATTCAGGAATCTCCCATGGCGGATCAAAGGGAGAACATATTCCACACCAGATGCTTGGTTCGTGAGGCTACCTTAACGCTTATCATCGATGGTGGGAGTTGCTGCAATCTCATCAGTGAAAAGGTAGTAAATTTCCTCCATTTACCTACAACTCCTCGAGCTACTCACTATGGATTAAATGGAATTACTGATGATGGTTCTGATATATTGGTCAACAAACAATGTTTAGTTTCCCTTTCTATTGGAACATATCATGATAAAGTTTTATGTGATGTTACTTGCATGGATTGTAGTCATATATTGTTAGGGCGTCCTTGGTTATATGATCGTAATGTCCTTCATGATGGGCGTGCAAATACATATGCTTTCACCTATGAAGGGAGGAGAGTTACTCTCCTACCCTTATCCCCACAAATTATTCTGAAGGACCAGGTGCGCAAGCAGCAACAAAGGAACGTCGAACGTGAAGCTGAAAGAGTGGAGAAACTCAAGGGAACCTCGGATGCACCAGCCGCACCCGCGGCCCCGGCCGCCGCGCCCGCGGCCCCAGCTGCGGCGCCCGCCGCATCCCCTGCAGCCCCTTTGATGCATCCTCCGTCCCATCCGACGTCTTCTAAGCCCTCTTCTGTATCACTTAAGGGCTCTGTGGAATGTCGAGCGTTGGTCTCTCACCCTCAGCAAGGGACCATCACATGGAATGCTCATCGACCTCATATTCTTCTGGTAATGAAACAAGTTTTACTTAATGTTGAATTGAGTCATATTCCTGCACCTATTGCTGCCCTTCTGCAGGATTATTTGGATGTGCTTCCAGCTGAACTACCCCAAGGCTTGCCTCATATTAGAGGTATTGAGCATCAGATTGACTTTGTGCCTGGAGCAGCCTTGCCTAATCGCGCCGCTTATAGAGCAAGTCCTGAGGAGACAAAGGAGCTGCAACGTCAAGTCACGGAGTTGATGGATAAAGGCTTTGTTCGTGAGAGTCTGTCTCCCTGTGCCGTGCCAGTCATATTGGTTCCAAAGAAGGATGGCTCCTGGCGCATGTGTGTTGATTGCCGCGCAATCAACCAAATAACGGTTAAGTATCGCCACCCTATTCCTCGTTTAGATGATATGCTTGATGAACTTCATGGTGCTGCTATTTTTTCTAAAATTGACCTTAGAAGTGGATATCATCAAATTAGGATGAAACAGGGTGATGAATGGAAAACGGCTTTTAAAATAAGTATGGCTTATATGAATGGTTAGTAATGCCTTTTGGTTTAACAAATGCACCTTCTACATTTATGAGGCTTATGAACCATGTGCTTAGAAGACACTTAGGAAAATTTGTCGTTGTCTATTTTGACGATATTTTAATCTATAGTAAGAATATGCATGATCATTTAAGTCACTTAAAATTGGTTTTTGATTGTCTACGAAAAGAGAAATTATATGCCAATTTAAAGAAGTGTTCTTTTGCATCCGAGTCTACCATTTTTCTTGGTTTTGTAGTGACTGCATCTGGATTAAAGGTGGATGAGGAGAAGATCTGTGCTATTCAGGAGTGGGCTAGGCCGACTACACCCACCCATGTCCGCTCATTCTTGGGCCTTGCTGGCTTCTATCGACGGTTCGTCAAAGATTTCAGCCTGATTGCCGCCCCCCTACATGAGCTGACAAAGAAAGATGTGACATTTCGCTGGTCTGACTCACATCAAAAGGCTTTCGACGCTCTCAAGGATCGCCTAACACACGCCCCAGTGCTGCAGTTACCTGACTTTGCTCAACCTTTTGAGCTCGAGTGTGACGCTTCTGGCACTGGCATTGGAGGGGTCCTGCTGCAGAACAAGCGTCCTATCGCCTACTTCAGCGAAAAGTTGGGCACCGCTGAGCTCAACTATTCTACCTACGACAAGGAGCTATTTGCATTGGTTCGCTGCTTGCAGACTTGGCAACACTATCTCTGGCCTAAGGAGTTTGTGATTCATTCGGATCATGAAGCTCTTAAGTACCTCAAAGGACAAGCAGTGCTCAGCAGGAGACTTGCTCGATGGGTGGAGTTCATAGAGACCTTTTCCTATGTGGTTCACCACAAAAAGGGAAAGGATAATGTGGTAGCTGACGCGCTATCACGAAGGTATGTCCTCTTAAACCATATGGATGCACATGTTTTGGGTTTTGCATTAATTAAGGAACTATATGCTTCTGATAGTTTCTTCAAAACTATATATGCTCATTGTGTGTCTAAAGGTGAAGTAGATTCATTTTTTGTTGATAACGGGTATTTGTTCAAGATGGGCAAGCTTTGTATCCCATCTTCTTCTATTCGCCGATTGTTAACCCAAGAAATACATGAATCTAGGGGACATGGATGTTTCGAAAAAACATTAGCTGGACTAAAGGAACATTACTTTTGGCCTAAAATGTCTAATTATGTGCTGAGATTTGTCAAAAGTTGTGTTACATGTGCTAAAGCTAAATCGAAATCCAATGCTAATGGTCTATACCAACCGTTGCCAATTGCTAATGCACCCTGGGAAGATGTTTCTATGGATTTTATTGTAGGATTACCTAGAACATCTAAGGGTCATGATTCCATATTTGTTGTTGTAGACAGATTTTCCAAAATGGCTCACTTTATACCTTGTCATAAAACTGATGATGCTATTCATGTTGCTCATTTATTCTTCAAAGATGTTGTTCGCTTACATCGATTGCCATTGTCTATAGTTTCTGACCGTGATCCTAAATTCTTAAGCTCCTTTTGGAAAACTTTATGGTCTAAATTGGGTACAAAATTGCTATTTTCTACTTCTTGTCACCCACAAACTGATGGCCAAACTGAGGTCACAAATAGAACTCTTGGGGCTCTCCTTAGAGTCATGCTGCGAACTAACCTCCGGAGATGGGAAGACTGTCTACCATTTGTAGAGTTTGCATATAACAGGTCTAGGCACTCTGCAACGAAAATGACCCCCTTTGAGGTTATGTATGGCCGAAATCCATTGACCCCAGTGGACATGATGCCTCGGCCATACAAGGACAAGGAGAGCGTGGATGCAGCTAAGCAAGTGGACTTCATCAAAATCTTGCATGAGCGTACCAAGGCGCAGCTGGAGAGGAAGACTGCGCAATACAAGGCCGTGAAGGACAAGCATCGCAAGGATGTGCAGTTCAACGTTGGTGATCTGGTCTGGCTGCATCTCAAGAAGGAAAGGTTTCCGCAACAACGGAAATCTAAGTTGGACCCCAGGGGAGATGGACCATTCAAAGTGGTTCGGAAGATGGGTCCTAATGCCTACAAGCTGGATCTCCCTGCCGATAAGTACAGCGTCCATTCTACATTCAACGTCGCCGATCTACATTTTGTCGCTAAATCAGAATTTTAATCACTTGTTTGAATTGTTCCAAATCAGGAGATATCAAAGAGCATTGCAAGATCGGAGCAAATATACGGCGTGGTTCTTGATCTGAAGCCCACAGGCGAAGGATCAGGTATCCCAAACGTATCACTTAACCCACCAGCTAGTACTTCTTCTTCTTGATTTGGTAAATAAATAAAGAGCGGCCATTCTGGGATTCGAACTGGAGACCTATGGGTACTACCCACAAGTCCTTTCCGGTGAGCCATTCCGGAATGGTTTAGTTCTTCTTCGGCCTAATTTGAATTTAGAAAATTTTAGTTTATTTATTTAAAACCCTCACATAATTGATCAAAATCATAATATTTACCCCTATAAATTTCAAATTCAAAATTTCAAACAAAACACAAGTTTTAAGCGCGAGGCAAAATATTTCGAAACCTCGGGATTACCTGTTAAATTTTGGAAACCCTTGTTTACAACACGAGATTACCTTGTGAAAAATCCATTTAATTTTTTATTTTTTATTTTTCATTTGTTTTTGTATTTTTTTTAAATATGAAGGTTGTGAGAGGAGAGGGATAGGAAATGGGACACATTTGAGACTAGGGGTAGAATTGTTACATTACCAATTTATTTTTCCGTTTACCATGTACCGATCAATTTGAATTGGTAATCATAAAACCCCTACCATTATCAACCACCGAAAAGGTTTTACCAACTTAATTGGTTTTCAATTAAGTTGGTTGGTACATGTTGGTTATGGTAATTTATCAATTTTCGAGTCTTGAGAAAAAAACATACAAATACTATATAACTTAATGAAAACGTATTTGTTATTCCAACTGTTAGGTTTTCGTTTGGAACGACAATATTTAAGCACAAAAGCAACATAAAACTTAAAAGTTATTACAAATTTTTTAAGCACTAAAGCAAAACAACATAGTAGTAGGAAGGTCCTAGTCCAATGGTAAAGGGAATGGATCAAAAAATAGTTTTATTACAAACTTCAGTAATTATTTGAAAAAAAACTTATTTACTAAAATATTTATAAATCTGGTGATAAGTTTTCAAAATTTTAAAATATGGTTATTTTTTATAAATAATAAAAATTGAGGGTAAAGAATGAAAAGAAAAAAAAAAGAAAAGTAAACAGAAGAGAAGATGAGGGGAGAGAGAGAGGGTTGGGGACGGAAGGATGGGAAGATTTTGGCTATTGTGTAGATTTTTTTATAAGAATATTTCAGAGGGAACAAACCTATTCGATAACATCCAGTCGGATGATCAAGATCATACAGATTTTACTTGCTAAAAAGCTGAGGTGATGGCTGATAATGCACATTTCATATATGCATTATATGTTTTTCTTATTGCTTTTAGGTATTTGTTTTGCTATGTTTTGAGTCTAGTTCCGTTTGTTAATTGTGAAGTATTCGAGTTCGGAATCTATGCATTTTCAGTGTTTATTCTGCAGAATTACATTCCGACCTTGGATGGACTATGAAAAGAGCTTAAGAAGTATGTTTTGGAGCACATGGGAGCTGAGAAAGAGCTAAGAAAAAGCAAGGAGGTACGACTTTGGAATTCGTTGAAGGAAAATGAGGAACGACGAGCACCGTAGAGATGGCGTCCGCCGTTACCCCAGATCCCGAATACGCGGTTTTGGATCCGAAGACAATTAATTTATATTATTTCTATTATTTTCCTCTAGGGTTTTGCTGATCCTTGCGGACCTTATTTAGGATGTTTTCAGTTTATTCAGCCGGAGAGTGTGGTTATTGTGTGAAACTATGAACACCATTAGAGAGAGAGAGAGAGAGAGAGAGAGAGAGAGAGAGAGAGAGAGAGAGAGAGAGAATTGGCATATGAGTTTAGGAACTCATAGTTTCGCCTATGATTTGAAGACATGGTTGTTTGGATTGTGAGGATGTGAGTTTATTTGATTATTCATGTTCTTAGTTATCATCTTGTGCTTAATTTATATTTGTGTTCCTTTCTATGCCTGATCAACATGTTAGAAATTGTATCTCTGGCTATAAATTCGTTGTTGTTTTCTTGATAGCAAACAAAGGTATTGATGATAGTGATGTCTCTTTGTCTTTGTAGTGGATGATTTCAGTTGATCTATGTTGAGGATATTTGATTAACATTGAGTTCGCTATGCGTCTATTAGTCTTGATTGAATAGAGTCAATGTGCCAATTGGTCTTGATTGCTTGAGTTCTTAATGCTATTCTTTAGTGATATCGAATAAGATGAGTAAATCTCTGCGGATCTCTCAACTTTAGTCAAGTAGACCTAAGAATATGAATAATTGATAAATCAATCTGAGGACCATGAATTCCAACCATTGTCAGAGAATTACAGGTGAAATGTACTTTCTGTCTTGATATCAATTTGCTTTGTGATTTGTAATCTGGTTACTTTTATATTTGCTATTTGTCTAAAGGTTATTGCTTTTGCTTTAAAGAGTATTGTCTAGAGAGTTATTGAGTACGAAATCGCTTCTCCCTGTGGGTTCGACACCGGACTTTCTTGCTATACTATTAGTTATTTGGTTTATCAATTGATTGATTGCCTAATCTATTGGTTGTGCGTTTAAGTTTGGATTTTTATCACTAGTTTGGGAAGGGAGAAATTGCCAACGACAATCGTCCCGCATCAAACTTCTTGGCGCCGTTGCCGGGTAGAAGAAAGGAGTTTGCTTTTCTTTAACTCTATCAATTACTCTTTATTTTGAGTCTGTTTTGTCTTTGCATGGTTCAAACTAGATCTTCTAATTCATCGTCTTTGTCTTTTGATCCCGAGGTTGAAAGATCTTTCCGATTGAAGAGGAGGCTCGTGTTTGAGACAAACGAAGAAATGGCAAACGTTGTTGTTAATCCGCCAAGAAGGACCCTGAGAAACTTAAAGGAACCTGATTTGAGTTCTCAACCACTTGAAATTAGTCTTCCTGATCTCCCTAAGGGTTCAAGATTTTAGTTCAAGTCGAATTGGTCATATATTTTACCTTACTTTCATGGATTGCCTGGGGAGGAGCCAAACAAGCACCATGCTACTTTTGCAAGCGTATGTGATAGACTGAGACCCCAAGGCTTGTCTGACGACCAATTGATGCTGAGGGTGTTCCTCTTTACTTTGAAAGATGCTGCAAGCAATTGGCTTTACTACCTATCCCCAGAAAGCATTACTACTTGGGTGCAATTGAAGAAAGCTTTCCAGCAAAAGTACTTTCCTATGACTCGCCTCAACAAACTTAAGAAGGAGTTATCCAGTATTGAGCAATCACCTACGAAGAGTCTTTATGAGTTTGTTGAGCGGTTCAAGAAGCTTAAGGGTAGTTGCCCGCAACACGGCATACCCGAGGATGATCTAGTGCTATATCTTTATGAAGGCTTGCTTGACACCGACATGACTTTCATCAATGCTACTAGCGGAAGAGATATTTTGGATAAAACACCTCAGGAAGCAATGCAAATATTTGAAGGGTTGGCTAATGCATCACAACAATATGGGAAACACCAAGGAGTTAGAGGAGTTCATAAGTTGGATAGCTCGAAAGATGGACACAAGGATGATATCGATAGGCTTATGGAGATCGTGAACAAGATGGCTATGCAAATGAATCAACCCCATCAGCCTAGACCTTGTGGAGTTTGTGGAGATCCAACTCATCCGAATGATAAGTGTCCCTTGATTCAGGAGGGCACCGCTGAAGTGAATGCTATGGATTATGGACCTCTCCGCAACTTTAGTAACAATTACAATCAAGGCTACAATTTAAACCACCAAAGTGGATTCTACGGGAGAGGCCAACAGCAACAAGTTCCTTTTCAAAGAGGACAATATGAGAATTATCCTAGAAAAACTCAGCAAGATGACAAAGATGAGAAATTGAGGTTGCTATTGGACAAGATGAGTGTTCAAGAGAAGTTGCTGAGTCAAATGGATAAGGAGATTGATGAATTGAAAGCGAAAGATTCGGGAAAGTTGCCATCACAAGTGGTAATGAATCTGAAGGAAAATGTAAGCGCCATGATCCTTAGAGGAGGTAAACAAGGGAATACACCCACTAGAAATGTTGAAGAGAGGCCTAGAGAGGAAATTGATTTGGGCAATAAGGACGAAGAGACGGAATTGGAGACGCACTGCGTAAACGGTGCTCGCCGCCACCTCTCTTGACGGATCCGACTTCTGACGTTGTTCAATCCCAGAAGAAAGCTTCCAAAGAGTGGTCTTCTGAGGTTTCAAGACCTGCACCACCCTTTCCTCATGTCTTAAGATCTGATCGTAAGTGGGAAGATGAACAAATTCTTTACGACACCTTTGCTCATTGTGAGGTAAATATTACACTCTTTAATTTAATTAAGACCGTTCCTCGCTATGCCAAATTCTTGAAAGAGTTATGCACGATGAAGCGCAAGAAAAGGATGAGAAAGAAGGAAAAGGTAAGTTTAAGTGAGAATGTTTCTGCTTTGCTTCAGAAACGATTGCCTGAAAAATGCGGAGATCCAGGTATGTTTACTATACCATGTGTGATAGGCAATGCTAGCATCACCAAAGCTATGTTAGACCTAAGTGATTCAATTAATGTTATGTCCTATAACTTATACATATTTTTGGGTCTCAATTCATTATCTGAAACTGGTGTTACTATACAACTCGTTGGTCGCTCTAGTATTAAGCCTAGAGGAGTTGTTGAAAATGTGTTGGTAAAGGTAAATGATTTGATTTTTCCAGCTGATGTCTTCATTCTAGACATGGAACAAGGTATGCCTGAAACCCCGATTATCTTGGGAAGACCATTCTTGCGAACGACTAAAACTAAGATTGATTGTTTTAAAGGTTCACTAACTACTGAATTTGAGGGTAGAAAGATTGAATTTTCTATATTTGATCCTACTGTTTCTTCTGCCAATGATTCTGTAGCTGTTCTTGACTCTAATGAAATTAATCACAGGAATAAATCAAATACTTTGTTAGATGCTTCTGCTGAAAATGAATCGATGAAACTTGAGTTTTCTAACAAAGATGAAACTGGATTAGGGAAAGAAATTGAAAAGAAAATTGAGAATTTGTTTAAGTCGCATGAAAATGTGTCTCATTCAAATAATTCTATTGCTATTCCCTGAGAAAATTTGATTCCTAATACTACTGAGGTTTTTGCAATTGTAGGACAGCCTCCCGGAGTTACTTATGCCAAGGAGGAATCGAAGGATGCTATTGATGGCTATGTCGAAAAAGTTCCTAAAGTTTCACCCCTCGTTCTGAAAAGGACAAGTGTGGGGGATCTTGGTGGAATAAGTTGATCAAGAGTGCATCACGTCGAGCCAAAGACGTGAAACAAAAGTGCTTCTTTTCTTGGTAGGCAACCCAAGGTAGTTAGGTAGTATTTCTATTTCTTTTGCATTTGTTTTTCAATTCAGTAAAGTAGGATCAATCGTGTCGGCGGATTTTGGAAGTTACGGTAAGTGAAACCGATGTTGGGTCTATGTTTTGATTGATTGCAAAGACAGATTTGCATTATGTGGACACCGCGCCTGCCACCCCTACCACGGTGCCCACCGCCTGTCTATCCGCCTGACGAATCCGAATTTTGGTAAATTTTGGAAAGGGAAGTTCTATCTTTATGTTTTTGATTATTTTCCGAACTATTTTTTTTTTTTTTAAGACTAGATTATTTTCTATATTTTTGGTCTTAGGATTAGATTATTTCCTATTTATTTTAGGTTAGATTATTTTTCATCTATCTTAGGATTAGTATTTTATCTTTTATTTATTTTATATTTTTTTTTAGGATTAGATATTTCTCTTTAGGATTAGTTTCTTTATTTCCCAGGATTAGATTTATATCTATTTCTATTCTATTATATCTAGATAAATATTTTTCTTTTTTTTTGGGATAGATTTCCTTCCTACTTATCATATAATATCTCTCCTTATTTGTGGATCAATTAAACTTGCTCAAGAGGAATCTCAAGAATATCAAAAGCCTAATGAAATCCAATCCGTCTGCCTAAAGCCTTGTGTTTCAATCGATTCAATCCACCAAACCACTTTCCGCTACTAGCCTACTTCCACAAAAATCGATCTTTTCCATTCCATTCCCTTATCTATCACAAAAGAACCCTTTTGAAACCAAGTTGTTCGAGAAATTTGAATTTTGGAGGACTGGACGTCGGTTCCCCAATGTTTTCACTCGGATTCGTGGCTCTGCGTAAACGGCACCTGCCGCCCCTACCACGGCGCCCACCGCCTCTACAGCGAACCCGTCTTTTGGTCATTTTTGGTGATTTTCTTTGGTTTTTCCTCGAGTACATCATGTCGGTCCCTGATATGAAGAAGCCCCTTTTGCTGTCTTGGGAAGAAGAGGATCGTTGGCTCAAGCTTGAAGAGAGGTGATATGAATCCACCATATTCTTTTATCCACCGACGTTAAAGAAACTGGGAATTTATGAGGATGGGGGACTGGAAGATTTCTTGGATGTGTCTGTGTATACCTCTCCAGCATTAGTAAGAGAGTTCTTGGCCACCCTGGATTATCACTATGATATGGAGATTCGTTTTCAGCTGAGGAATCGGAAGTTCGTGGTGACTAAGGATCTTATTGCATCAGCCTTTGGGGTTACCAAGTGGCTTGCTGATGCCAGATTCGCTGATAAGCTAGGCGCTCGAAATCCTCTTGATATGTGGAAGGAAGTTACTGGAATGTTCGCTGACTATGATGAACAGTACCATGAATCAATGATTACTCACCTTGCGTTGAGGTTATGTTACTGGGTACTTTGCAACTCTTTCCTTGGTGTGGAATTTTCGTTTGTTATCAATATGAGAGCCTGATGCTATATTTGCTGCTTGACCCCAGGAGGGGTTTATATCCCTGATTGGGTTTAGCTATTTTTGGGAAACTATATGGAGTTTATTAAAGCTACTCATGTGAGGCCTTGACGCTTTATTGTTTTCGACGGTTTGATATCGCTGATTGCTCGCCGAGTAGATGTCTATCTAGATGACTTGGCGTCTCTCGATGATAAAAACATGTACAATCTTGCCAACCTGCAATGGTGGGGAATGATTGAGTGGGCCCAGCGACCAGATAGAACTTGGTCTTTTAAATGGAAGTCGGGACCAGGAGGGGAGCATCACAATTATCTGCCTGCAGATATACCACTGTGCCTGAATGAAGAGGTTGCAACTGATGATATCATTGATGAAAATGTTTGAGTTTTGCCTGCTGAAGACGTTAAGGTCGTCAAAGAAGAAGAATGAGTTGATGACGAAGACGTCGAGCCTACATATGCTACATTACTTAATATGGAGCGTCGATTTGCTGATTTTGAGGCAAGCACTGCTGATAAGCTTGCCAAATTTCCGGATAAGCTCTCTAGTCTTCAGAACGCCGTGTTGATTGCCCTTTAGGACATCAACCAGCGGTCTGGAACTCAGACCCCGCCTTCACAGTAATTGTTCAGTCATTTGCTTCTTTCAAACCCTTTATTTTTATATTTTCATTGTTCCTTTTTGTGTTTTATGCATTGAGGACAACACAACATGTAAGTGGTGTGGGGGGGGGGGGATTGAAGTAAGTTAGTTAGGTTAGTGCATGTTTGAATTTATATTTGTCTTTGAGTTTTTGTTTTTGAGTCATTGATTATTTCCGTTATGTTATTTCTTTTATGTTATATAACATGTCAAAAAGAAAAAAAAAAGAAAATGTCGAAAAAAAAAAGTGATTTTTGTTTTGTTGTTTTGCATATTGTGTTGTCAAGGATACCCATCTTGATTTGAGTTTGTCCTGGCATGATCTTATAAATCTCATGGAATTCTGGAATGATTTGATGTTATCTTGAAAATTGTTTTTTATGTGAAATATGATTGAGCATATATAATTGAGCATGTATGATATAAGTTTGGGAGTATGCTTGGAATTCAACAAAAATTTGTCCCAATGAGATATTTTTGGCCTTATAAGGGATACATCTTTATTCCTTTTTCTTTTCTTGTGTGATATATGCATTTATCATTGAGTATTGCCATGGTTATCTATTTTCAAGGTCGATTATATACATGTTTAATGCTTGATAAGTTCAAATGATAGAGGCAAAATTTTAGCCACACATTTATCCATATCTACCATATGTTATATCTTGCTTTGAAGCCAATTTGAGCCTTTAGCCTTTTATTGTTAGCTCCACAAAATTATTATTCCTAGCCTATGATGAGCCTTACCCTTATTCCGCGGTAATTGAGATTTTGAATGGGTTATGGAATCTATTTTGTAGATTGAGGAGAATGAAGCTAAACTGAGATTTTATGGTTTATGGTTTTGAGAAGATGTAATGTTATGTGCTTATTTAGTCACTCATGTTTATGCATTTGATTTTCATGTATTGTGGATCAAGAAAAAAAAAGCTTGGACCTAGGGAGAATAAAATTCACCTATGGGTAAAAGTAAGTTAAAAAAAAAAGTAAAAAGAAAAAAAAATCCGAAAAAAAAAGAAAAGGAAAAAAAAAAAAGCATAAAGAGTCATTTATCTTATGTTTGCATAATGAGGAAGAATTGGGATTCAGGTTGGTTATGAGATACATTGGTTGGGTGTTGAGATTGCACTATATGTGAGATGATGAGATGTGAGATGTTTGGAGTTATTTTGATGATATTGAGAGATGTTGTGCATTTGTGAGCTTAATATATTTGAGTTGGTTTGTGTTATATTGGGAGTTTTGGAATCTTATTTTTTTGGAATTTATTGCACCACATGACCAAATACAAGTCCTTGCCCTTATGTTTCTACCAAGCCCCATTACAACCCCGCCGAATGGAATCTTCTATAAAGGTTTCCATTGAGCGAAAGTCATCATCTTGATGTTTTTATTTTTTCATTGATGTATCCGGTGGAGATTTTGTGATATAAATGTCAATATTCTAGTTGATGCTTGCATATGGAATTGATGTGAGTGTATGCTTAAAGCCTAAACACATGAGAGTGAGAGATACACATTTTATCCTTAGTAAGGTTGATTTTTGAGCATGCAAGCAACTTGATCCCATATATACATGTTATGACGTTTATATGTTTGGTTATATTTTCACTATTGATGATGTTGCTTTTGATGAGTAAAGTTGTGAAAGATTTCTCGTGGGATGCGTAGATGATGTTTTTCCTTATAGTTGCTTGAGCACAAGCAAGAGTTAAGTGTGGGGGGATTTGATAATGCATATTTCATATAGGCATTATAGGTGTTTCTTATTGCTTTTAGGTATTGGTTTTGCTATGTTTTGAGTCTAGTTCCGTTTGTTACTTTTGAAGTATTCGAGTTCGGAATCTATGCATTTTCAGTGTTTATTCTGCAGAATTACATTCCGACCTTGGATGAACTATGGAAAGAGCTTAAGAAGCATGTTTTGGAGCACATGGGAGCTGAGGAAGAGCTAAGGAGGAGCAAGGAGGTACGACATTGGAATTCGGTGAAGGAAAATGAGGAACGACGAGCACTGCAGAGATGGCGCCCGCCGTTACCCCAGATCCCGAATACGCGGTTTTGGATCCGAAGATAATTAATTTATATTATTTCTATTATTTTCCTCCAGGGTTTTGCCGACCCTGGTGGACCTTATTTAGGATGTTTTCAGTTCATTCAGCCGGAGAGTGTGGCTATTGTATGAAACTATAAACACCATGAGAGAGAGAGAGAGAGAGAGAGAGAGAGAGAGAGAGAGAGAGAGAGAATTGGCCTATGAGTTGCTAAACTCATAGTTTCGCCTGTGATTCGAAGACATGGTTGTTTGGATTGTGAGGATTTGAGTTTATTTGATTATTCATGCTCTTAGTTATCATCTTGTGCTTAATTTATATTTGTGTTCCTTTCTATGCCTGATCAACATGTTAGGAATGACATCTCTAGCTATGAATTCGTTGTTGTTTTCTTGATAGCAAACAAAGGTATTGATGATAGTGATGTCTCTTTGTCTTTGTAGTGGATGATTTCAGTTGATCTATGTTGAGGATATTTGATTAAGATTGAGTTCGGTATGCACCTATTAGTCTTGATTGAATAGAGTGAATGTGCCAACTGGTCTTGATTACTTGAGTTCTTAATGCTATTCTCTAGTGATATCGAATAAGATGAGTGAATCTCTGCGAATCTCTCAACTTTAGTCAAATAGACCTAAGAATATGAATAATTGATAAATCAAAGCGAGAACCATGAATTCCAACCATTGTCAGAGAATTACAGGTGAAATGTACTTTATGTCTTGATATCAATTTGTTTTGTTGTTTGTAATCTGGTTACTTTTATATTTTCTATTTGTCTAAAGGTTATTGCTTTTGCTTTAAAGAGTCGTGTCTAGAGTTATTGAGTAGGAAATCGCTTCTCCCTGTGGGTTCGACACTAGACTTTCTTGCTATAATAGTAGTTA
Source organism: Persicaria tinctoria (assembly GCA_037127255.1). Taxonomy (NCBI): domain Eukaryota; kingdom Viridiplantae; phylum Streptophyta; class Magnoliopsida; order Caryophyllales; family Polygonaceae; genus Persicaria; species Persicaria tinctoria. The sequence goes on from JBANSL010000001.1 coordinate 31,147,654, forward strand.
TTTGGTTTATCAATTAATTGATTGCCTAATCTATTGGTTGTGTGTTTATGTTTGGATTTTTATCACTAGTTTAGGAAGGGCGAAATTGCGAACGACATTCGTCCCGCATCAATGCCCCATCACCACAATTTACAATTTTATAAATAAGTTTAAAACCATTTTTCTTGTTTCTTTAATTAGTATAAATTATAAACACTATAATGTATTTTTTAAGTTTTGAAATTTGTAACAATATTTCAATATACTTTGGAGGGAAAAGGGATCAAGCTCTCATTTTATTTTTATAAATTTGGGATTATAATATATATCTATTCATTAATTAAATTATGTTACTTTGATTTATGACATATTTCTTATAATTTTCAAAATTATCTAAAGTATCAACTTATTTTTATTAATTTTTACGCAATTTTATACTTTATATTAATAGGTATGAAATTATGAAAAAATTAATGACAAAAAGTAATATTTTATATAAATTTTAAGTCTTTAAAAAATATATTAAAGAGTCAAAGGAGTGGAGTGTATACATATAATTCGATTTGGTAGGTTTTTTAGTTTCAAAATTATAAATTACGGAGTAATGTTTGGGATTGGGGTTGATAGTTGCGGTGGTTGGTTGGCAAACACAACTTTAATTAAGGGAGGACCTTTCACTAAACAAAAGGCAATTATTAAAGTAGTGGGTGGTGCTTTGATTGATTGCATTACATTACGCCCTCCCTTAAAAATTGATTGAAGAAATTGAACGTTTTAAAATCTGTAACATTTTTTGGCCTATTTTTAATTGCTTTTTTTAAAAAAAAAAAATATATCAAATTTTGTGAGTTGTTTTAGCCCCAAGACCACACCTAAGATTTACAACTTGTAAGTGATTTTTTTTTTAAAAAAAATAAAATAAAAGGGGGCCCAAATTAATCATGGAGTTTCATTAATTTATTCCACTATTTCTTCTTCGCAGGTCAAATCCCAACTTCATATCAACTTTATTAAAAAGGGTTAGTATATGAGATAATGCTCTACCTAACGTTACATCCTAATCAAATTAGTTTGAGGGTATAAGTAGTGGAATCTTTTTCATTTTTGGCCAACATATAATGTACTTTCACATCCATAATATAAGAAAAAATGGCCAAAAATAATACCAACTACCAACTTTTGGCAAAAAATAATACGAACTTTGAAATTGATAGTTTCATATACGAACTATCAACCTATTAACCGAAAATAATACATATGTGTATTCCGATGAACTTTCCGACCAAATAGACGCCGGAAAACTGACATGGCATAAATTTTTGCCACCTCACCAAACTTTTAAGTTTCACATGTCATAAAAAAAATTTCAATTTTTTTTTGAAAAAAACAAAATTAAACAAATAGCTATAGTCTGTGTGATTTTAGAACGATGGAGGGAGAGAGCATCAGAGCAGAGAACGAAGAACACAAACGGAAGACGCCCACTCCCTCGATTGCACTGGAATCTGCCCGACAAGTCGGAATATTTGAAGGAGACAAAGGTAATGACTTGATTCACATGCAGACAGAAATTCTATTTCGAGTTTAGGGTTTTTCGGTACTTTAATATATGAAAAACTTGTTCTAAAATTTAGGGGTTTTGATTTCATGTGGTGAAGATGTTTCGGTTTTGTTGTTGGTATCTTTAATTTAAAAAAGAAGAAGTGTATTGGTTTCAATTTTGATGTTTACGGAGTTTGTGCATCTGTTGTTGTTGTTTCTGATTTCATACAGAGAGAATGTTTTAGGTTTGTTATGTTTTGAACCTTAATAGGTGTGATAACTGATGAACCTAATCCTGGTGACAATGACGTTACGAGCAATGATGTGTTTGAAGAATCCGATGTGGATTGGGAAGAATTTTTAGTTAAAGATGTCGATAGTGAAATGTCCGGGGATGACTCCTTTTTTGTTGCCTTTATTGAATATTCTTCAAGTGAAACTGATGGTGAAGGTGCATGTGAGGAAGACAACATTGCAACTGCAGTAGAAGACAACAGGACTCTGAAAAAAGAAAAATTTGCACAATGAGGAGTTTTAAGTGGGGGAAAATTCTATATGAACTTTAGGAGTCCTCTGAAGAAGAGGAATTAGAGGATTATGGTTTGGCTCCTCGTGAGATAGACACTTCTGATGAAGAGTTTCAAATTGCTAGACATAAGGTAATTGAATACAAGACTAAAGTTGAGAAGCAAATGGAAGGGCAACTGAGTGAATATGAGGACTCTGATTGTGATATGGAGCTGATTTCAAAAAATGAAGATGATGCTGATGGTTTGATGAGGAGAAAGAGAAATGATATGACCGTTGGAAAGAAAACTAACTATAAGGATCTTGTGTGGAAAGTTGGATTGCGCTTTCCGAGCATGGAAATATTCAAAGAAGTTGTGAGAAGGTATGGTATTTACAATGGATATAGTTTGAGGTTCGGTGTTTGTGATAAATGTAAGGCAAAGTTTTGGGTAATTTGTAATAAGAAAGATTGTCCATTCAAGATATATGCTTCGTGGCATCAAAAAGAGGGCTGCATTATGGTCAAATCATCTAAGAATGAGCATTGTTGTGTGAGAGATATGCAAAGAAATAATCAACTCACATCAAGATGGCTTGCCAAAGAATATCTTGCTCGTTTCAAGGAAACCCCTCATTGGCCCGCAAATGACATGGTGCAAAGTGTGAGGAGGAGGTATGGAGTTATCATAACCAAATGGATGGCTTATAAGGCAAGGAGATCGACGTATAAAATGCTACATGGATCAGTCAAACAACATTACAACAAGGCTGAGAGATTCATTGAAGAGCTTAGGAGAGCAAATGGAGGAAGCACATTTGAATTAGTTACCATCCCATCTAGCCCTCCAACATTTCAGAGATTTTTTCTTTGCACTTGTCGGAGATGGGATCTCACAGGCATTCCATGCCATCATGCCATATATATCTACAATTGCTTATATGAAGTTAAGCCCGGAGAATTTCATCCACATCTTTTACAAGAAAGAGACTTATATGAAGACTTATGCAAAAGGCATTGAGCCATGTGTTAGTGAGAAGTTCTGGCCAAAGATTAACTTTCCTTTGGACCCTCCTCCCATGAAGATACAACTTGCACGACCCAAAAAGAATAGAATAAAGTGCCCATATGAAGATCCAAAAAGGCATGGAAAACTCACAAGGCATGGGGCAACAATAAGGTGTGGGGAGTGTAGGTCAACTGAGCACAATATTAGAAGGTGTCTAGAGAGAAGTGACTTGCCAACTTCATCTCCGAAAAGACCTAAAGGAAGACCTAGAAAGGAATCATCACATATTTTAGGTTATACACACACTACCATGCTCATTTATTACTCTTGTATATTTCAGGTGTGGGAAGTGTCGGATCTCCATGCTCTTGATGATGAGAAAGAGTGATTACCTGTCAAATATGAAATCGTTTGTTATTTCTTATTGAATGTAGATAAAGTTGTTGTTGCTACTAGCGGTTTTACTAATGGGAGAGGTAGAGGGAGAGGAAGACCAAGAGGAAGATGAAGAGATAAAGCTATGACAGATGTAGGCTTCACTTACAAAGAAAGTGGTGGCTTCCTATATAGATCCATTGCATCAGGACAAGGTCATCCGACAAGGCCCCAAGCATCGTAATAAGTCCAGCATGCAACCCCGGTTACTCACAGCCAGTCATCTACTATACTCTAGAAGAAGACCATGAAGTGGATACCATTCAATACATCACTCAACCTTTTGCCAAAATTTATTGCTTTTGAACTACTATGCTTGTGTACATACTTTAGTTGTCCAGTTGGTGAATTTACAACACCACAAGCTTAAATTTTGAATGATGTATTGGAATGGAATTGAAGCATCAATGTTTTGCCAAACTATGATGATGTCACACATACATTTTGTAACAGTAGCTAAAACTGTGAAATTGGCATGAATTTGCTATGAAAATTAGTGAAGTTGCTGCATAAATCAGTTTTCTGGCTTTGCTGCAAATGGAATTGAAGAATGAGTTTTCTGGCTTTTTTCTTGGATTAATATGTGTAAATCAGTGAAGGTGCTGCATAAATCGGTGAGCTTTCTGGGTATTTCGTGGATTGATGTTTCAAAATCAACCCGGATTGATGACCATGACAAACACTCCTAATATAGTTTGAAGCTACTGCATAAATCAGTTTGCTTTTTGGCTTTGCAGCAAATGAAAATGCTTTTTCATGGCCCTGCTGCATAAATCAGTGAGCTGCATAAATCTATCTTGAGTGTTTTTGTATGTCGGCTACTGATCACTAGATTTTTCATGCTTTTTCATGCACATGTGTGTAGGTTTGGCTAAATTAAGCACTATATTCTTAGCTCGACTTGCTGCCCCATGGAAGTTGCTTTTAAAATCTTTGTGAATTCAGTAACATGCTATATGTATGGATGAATTTTTGATTATGTTGAACCGCAACTGCTTAATTGGTATTTTGAGTTGTTACATACAAAGTACATCATTCAATAAGTGAAAGTGACAGTAAAAGAGACTTGGAGAGATAGAACCATTCGGTTTGGATAACCATCTGAGAGAGATTGGATATAAAAGGATTGATTCTATAGATGGCAATTCATTACAAATCCCTAAAAACATAAACCTGAAAACATAACACACTTGAGACGATTCATTACAATTCCCTCAAAACATTAATCTGTCTAATTGTCAAATTTTCACCAACACAATCAACAGGATAACCAACATCACACCTACTACTATATTCAGGACTAAATTCTCTCTTTGGATCTTCAGAAAATCAGTGCTCAACTTAAAAAAATCAGAGGTTCCATGGTCTTCATGTGTTATAGCAACACCATAATTCTCTCTTTGGATCTTCGTGCTCTTGTTAGTGTCATTAGCTCTAAAAGAACAATCATGAGCATCCAACCATCTAAAGTAGTTGCATTTTTCATCTTCCTACAAAGAAGTAAAAAATATCAAACCAACCAAAACCTCTACGACATAAAAAAATATGGAAAAAAAAATCTTATAGGCAATAACAATCTATGACAAAACAACCATCTCGAAAAATCATCTGAACAACAATCTCAAAGGCAACATCAAAGATCTTCATTGTGTCTTCTTGTGAAGCAGCTCCATAACAATCTCATAGGTAACATCAAAGATCTTCATTGTGTCTTCTCGTGAATCAGCTCAACCATCTCGAAAAATCGATACTAATAGCAAAACCATGACAAAACAAATCTATGACAACAAAGTTACTTTCACTGTGATAGAAAAAAAAAAGAACGATTCCATCTCGACAGCAATTCGATTTTTTATACCACAACCATCTCGACAACAATTCCATCTCTACAGTCAGCAATTTCAGTCAGCAAAATGATTTCATTTTCTACAGAAAACAAAATTTGGGGTAATTTGCTATCCACGGAAATTTGATTCTCGACGACCATTTTTCAATTCATAAACTACATATTATCTTGCTGGCCACAGCAAGAACGAAATTTGCTATCCACAACAAAATGAAATTTGCTATCCACGGTAATTTGCTATCCAACTAAATTTGAGGTAATTTCCTCCATTTGCTATCCACGTCAATTTGTCACCATAAACTAGATATTATCTTGTTGGGCCAAAAATGAGTCAGCAATTTCATTTTCAACTAGTTATACATTAGCAGCTTATTAAGGCAAATACCAGATCTTGCATAACTGAAGATGACAGTGAAGGCAACAGAAGCAGAAAACTCAGGCAAACAAGAGATATACGAAGCACAAATAGAGTGAATTTGAAATGGCAGTTTGCTATCCACAGTAGAATCCCTAAAATTGAATCCCAATTTGAAAACCCTAATATTTTCCACAATTCGAAACGCAAAAAAATCGATCGAACCGGTGACATAAACTAAAGATTGGATTCTTACCTTCCATAATGGACAAACAAAAAATCGTCTTCCCGAATTTCTAGTGTATTTGCAAGTTTGCAATCTCGTAGAGAAGCCATGCTTGCACCTTTCAATTGAAGATTCACCGATTCTTCTCCGAGAATTTGATTTCATGGATGAGTTTTGTTGTCCCCAACCCTCCGTCATCCTTAGAAAGCCTTTGCCTTTGCTATCGATCGAGATTCCAGTGCATTCGAGGGAGTGGGCGTCTTTAGTCTGCGTTCTTTGTTCTCTGCTCTAATGCTCTCTCCCTCCATCATTCTAAAATCACATACACTGTAGCTATTTGTTTAATTTTGTTTTTTTTTTAAAAAATTGAAATTTTATTTATGACATGTCAAACTTAAAAGTTTGGTGATGTGGCAAAGATTTATGCCATGTATGTTTTTCGGCGTCCATGTGGCGTATTTGGTCGGAAAGTTCACCGGAATACACATATGTATTATTTTCGGTTAATAGGGTGATAGTTCGTATATGAGACTGTCAATTTCAATGTTCGTATTATTTTTGACAATTTTTCCTTAATATAATGATGTTTTAACAATTAATATGTTTTCTGAATAAAAATAGATAAACAAACCAATATAAAAAACTTTATTGCATAATAAAGAATAATATAATATCGAGAATGAAAATAAATGCATTGAAACTTGTTAAAACATCAACAATAGTTGATTAATATTCCAGTTACAAAATCAATGAAAAAATACCTTGGTATACCACTTATTAGTGGTAGGGTTTGCAACGTCTTGTTTGATGAGGAGATAAGTAGCCTTAAAAAGCAGCTGTCAAAGTGGAAATCTAATACTCTCTCTCAAGCTGGTAGATCGGTTCTAATTCAGGCAAACCTAAATTCTAAAACAAATTATTTAATGCAGTCATTTCTTCTTCCAAAAGGAGTTCTACAAAAGATTGATCAGATCAACAAAAATTTCTTTTGGAATAAAATTCAATCAGATAACTATCATCCTCTAATCAGTTGGGAACATTTGTGTACTCCTAAAAAGGATGGTGGGTTAGGTTTTAAATCAGCTGAGCAAATTAATATTGGTATGCAAATGAAACTTCTTTGGAGAATTATGGCTAATCCTGATAATATTTGGTCGAAGGTTATTACGGATAAATATCTCTCGACAGAATCTCTAATGGAAAGAGGAAAATTCAAAACTTCTTGGCAGTTTGGTAGGCTTTTTAATGTCAGAGATCTTTTCTCTAAAGGTCTACTCTGGCTAGTAGGTAATGGGAAAACCATAAATGTATGGTATGACATTTGGGTAAATGCGAAATATCTTCAAAACTTTCGAAATGGTCGTAATCCTAACTTAAAAGTTTGTGATTTATTTACAAATACCAACTCTTGGGATATTGATAAATTAAATAGTATATTCCCCTCTCATATTGTTCAAGCTATTACTAATATCCATATTCCAGTAATTAATATTCCAGACAAGTTAATTTGGATTTATAGTAGTAATGGAAAATTCTCTGTTAAATCCACATCTTCTATTTGTAATACAGGGAATACTAAGAAAATTCCAGCAGACTGGATTTGGAAACTTAATATTCCTCCGAATATTAAAAATTTTATTTGGAAAATTATTTTAGATATCTTACCTACCACGACCCGTCTAAATAGATACATAAATAGAGTTCCTAGTACTTGCTCTCTTTGTAATTTTGATACAGAAGATACAAATCATTTATTGTTTAATTGTCGGATCACAAGATCCCTTATTCAAAATCTAGGTGTTAAGTTGGGAAAATGTTATAATATTCCAAATTTAACAAGTAATATTTCGGAAAATATTTTAAATACTAGGGCTCTTAATATAGATTTTACAGACTTATGTCATTTATGGCACTCTGTTTGGGAGCTCAGAAATAGAATTATTTTTCGCAATACTTCGGATACAGGTATTATCTATGCTCTAACTCAAACTATAGACAAAATCTCATTTTGGGATAAACAGCAGGTAAAAACGAAGTTACCTAAACGTGTTAGACCTCCTGATAAATTGATTTGGAAATGCCCTCCAATAAATGTTATTAAGATCAATGTAGATGCTTCGGTGAAAATTGATACTCAACCGCAGGTTGGTTGTAACGTTAGGATGAGTTCGGTCATTCAAACAGAAGCTTTTGCAGTTTATACAGGTATAAGACTGACAGCGAAGATGGGGATTCGAAGAGTAATAGTTGAAAGTGATTGTGCAATCATCGTCAATGTCATCAATCAAGTGAACAATATACCATGGGAGGTCGCTCAAATAATCCAAGAGATCCATTCATTAAGCAAAGAGTTTGAGAGCGTCACAATTCAGCACTGTTACAGAGAGGCAAATGGTGCAGCTGATTTTCTAGCTAAATCTCAGTTGAATTGTAATTTAATTTTGAGTTCCTGTTGTTGTGAGTTCCAGAACATCATCTTGCGAGATGATCATGGATGTCGTTAATACATCCAGTTTATTGGCTACTGTAAAAAAAAAACAATAGTTGATTAATAAAATTTATCCCCCAAAGTATCAAATACACACACTGACACACGACATACCCCCTCACCCAAAGTATTTATTTAATTTTTTTTTAAATAAATACTCCGTAAATTTTATGGCATGGAGTCAAAATGGAGGCTCATGGCCATACGTGCAAGTGTAAAAGGTAAATAAAAGGTCATCATCACACGTATGAGATAGAATATGGGGTATTTTGTCAAATCTCTAAATAGGGATATAGATAGTTTTAAATTCAAAATAGGAAGGTGAGCAAGGCTAAACATTAAACGCGACTAGTGTATATTTAGATTGATTTGACATTTGACCATCTCTAACAACTATTGGAGAAAATAGAGATTTTATCACTTCATTTCTATAAAAATATGTATTTATAGAAATGATTAAACTTTTCTAAACATTTTACATTTATGTGTTAGATATAAGTTGATGAAATCATTAGGCTTTGTTAGAAATAAAATGATGACATCATTAGCCTTTATAAAGATCCTCTGTAACCAATTCTGTTTCATTGAGAAAAAATCAGATTCTTGTTCCTCCATTTTCAGTACTCTCTTTCTCTCTTTCTCTGAGCCGTGATTAGCTCCTTTATGTGTGATCTTGTGAATCTGATCAAGTCAATAAGGTATCAGAGCATTGAAGAATTCAGATCGAGATCATGATGCAAAGTTGCACTGAAATTGGGAACACATCTAGTGGTGATCGCCGGCGAGATCAGATACAACCATGGATTTGCAAAATTCATTATTAATTCATCCTGTCAATAATTCAGGTTTGACTCTTACTAGTTTGCAACTTACCGGTGACAATTATCACCGTTGGAGTCGTGCGATGTTGAAACCCCTTTCGGTTAAGAACAAATTGGGATTTGTTGATGGATCGCTTGTTGAAACTCCAGAAAACTCTCTGTTCTGGCAGCGATGTAATGATGTTGTGTGTTCTTAGATTCTAAACACTGTCTCTAGAGAAATCTATGTCATTATAGATGAGTTTGACCTTGCTGAGGAGATGTGGGATGATCTCTTAGAATGATTTGGTCAGAAAAATGGACCTCTGATTTTTTAGATTAAGCGAGAGATTGCTGAGTGTAATCAAGGTACATCTTCAGTTACGGAGTACTTCACCAAGATCAAAGGTTTATGGCAACATTTGGCTGGGATTGTGTCTCCTATTACATGCAAATGTAACATAGCCGAGAAGCTCGAAGCAGCTGAGCAAGAAGACAAGTTGATGAGGTTCTTGATGGGGCTAAACGAGAAGTATGATGCAGTTAGGAGACAATTCTTGATGTCCAATCCATTTCCAACTGCAAGCCAAGCTCACTCTCTCTTAGTTCAAGATGAGGTGAGTTTGAAGATCACTCGTACGTGGACATGTGGCTAGCACTGAATCTACAACTCTTATGGGTAAACATCAGGGTGACAAGCCGGATAAGCCTAGAAAGTGATGTCTATGTTTTGTGCCATGTTTTATATTGACTTTTATATCGATTTATGTATACATTTCATGCATTTGGGTTAGAATAGTACAGAATCTATGTAGTTTATGCTTATTTTCCAAATTATGGAGTCTACACTAGTTTCTGTTCAATTTTACAGAAATTGGACGCACTTTAAAGCTTAAAGGAAAGTCATGAAGAAGCAAAGGATGGTGCAGTAGGAGGAAACCCCACTTTTCGCCATTCATCATTCTGAATCAAGTTCTGATGTCTTCATGAAAGTTGTAGCCCTCGAAAAATGCTTTCCAACGCATATTCACACTACTACATATGAGGTCATTAATGACATTTAAAAGATGGCGTTTTTCATAAAATGTCATGAAAAATGTCTTCTATGGCGTTTAAATACAAAAATGCCATAAATTTATAATACACAATTTATTTACGGCGTTTTGCAAACACCGTTAAATTTATGACGTTTGCAAAACGCCGTGCTATTAAAACTAAAATTTGTGAACTAAATTTTATGGCGTTTTGAAAACGCCGTTAAATTTATGGCGTTTGCAAAACGCCGTGCTTTTAAAACTAAAATTTGTGAACTAAATTTTATGGCGTTTTTTAACGTCGTAAATTTTATGGCATTTCTGAAACGCCATAAAATTAGGGGAAATTTTCTTCAATGCAAAATTTTGGGGCAAATTATTGAGCGGCAAGAAAAGAAGTAAAGAACAGAAGCCTCGGCATAACCTACTTCATACCGCACCTCACCTCATCTCTCTCTCTCTCTCTCTCTCTCTCTCTCTCTCTCTCTCTTCCCCCAGTTCCTTCCCTTAAACGTGAAATTGAACTAGAGAAGCACTGCGTACTTGGCCGTCGTTGTTGCTCTCGCAGGCGCCGCCCCAAGCTCCTGTCGGCTCATCCTATATCCTCTCTGGAAGATAATACTAGTGAAGAGGGATGTTCGACTACAATCCTCAAGTTTTGCAAGGTCCCAAGGTAAATCAAAATCTTCTGATTTGCTATTTATAAAATTATAACCTTGAAATGAGGGAATTCGATGGTTATAACCTTCCATTGATGGCTCTTCAATTTATTAAAATTAGGGTTCTTGGAGTTAGAAATCTATTTAGGGTTTCATTTACTAGGAAAATCAATTGGAAATCTTCAGTTCCTGAAATTAGAACTATTCAGTTACTAATTAAGATCGAAATGGAAAAACATGGAATCGAAGCAGGGAAAACAAATGACTTTAAACATTTTTGTATTGGAAAAAAAAATGATCAAGATAAAAATCTCTTATAAAGTTCTTAATTGTTTCCTTAAGAGTGATTTGTAAATAGGCTGTAATGATCAAGAATTTTTTTCCAATTGTCAATCTTTGTCTATTTTTCTTGAATCGGCTGCAATTTATCTGCAGAAGCAGCAACTCAGATGCTGGAAGATGCAACCCCAACACAACTACGAAGATGCTCAATCTACACTGGTCACTGGTGCATCATTCTATCTTAAAATCCTCAGTGAGTTTGTTTAGATTAGGCACCATCATTTGAGGGATTAGATGAATATATATATATATATTTGGATGTAATACTAGAAAAGGTATTAATCTGAATTAGGGTTGGAAATTGAATTTTCAAGACTAATATAACACTTTCATTTTAGTTAATTTGTTACTCATATCTATAAATTCTATCCAGATTGTGGTTTTGAGTTTCTAAAAAAAATTCCAGTTCTTTAGAAGATGTGAAGAAGATAAGGAAGCCAAAGACCTAGAAACATTCAAAGCCCATTACAAAGACACCACTTAAACAGATGCCTAAAGAGTTTTGGCACACTAATCCACACTATGGTGGCAGGAAAGGTAATCCTTCCTTGAGCTTTCATGATCACAAGTTTCTCACTTTGTTTTTGCTGATTTTGACCCCCACCACCCCTCTAGAAGATTTTGACCCCCGCCACCCCGCAAATCTTCCCTTTATTTGTGTTGTTGAATCTCCTTCGCACTTCATTTTCTTCTTTTTCTAGGGCTCCATGGTTTCTATTTCGCTTAAGATAATCTAATTTGGGAGTATCTACGCCATGCTTGCCGGTAAATTGGGCATCTACGGTTTACTATCTCAGTTTTAGGGTTCACTAGTTTTATAGTTTTACTTCTAGGTTTTTCCGATTTCAAGTCTAGGTTCACTGAATTTACATCATATCTGCACAAAAGATCCAATTGATTAATAGATCTGTTGTGCTGAAGGCTTAATAGAGAGAGAGCACTTGTGATGTTTAGGTGGATTTTAGACAATAAGAAGTGAGATGTCGAAGATGGTAAGGTTGTTGCCTCTGGTTGCTAAATTAGATTTTCCCTTTCGTTAAGCTTCGGTCAAATTTCATTAAGCTTCAGTCGAATCTCATCCTCTATCACTTTAATACCTAGTTAGGATTTCATTTTCTCATACTGATAGTCTCCTATGATTATATCTCTAATGTAGAGCTTATCCAACCAACAACCGGTGGAAATCAACATTGGGCATATAATATCAATTTAAATTTATCCTTGATGTTTCATTTTTGTAGGTGCACTTGGATCTAATTGCTCTAGCCTTGGAATTGAAGTTTAAAGTAAGTCCACAGTAAGTTCAGACTTAAATTCAAGTAGTGTGCAAGATTTCGGATGTCAGATCCATGGTGAATGTGAGAGACTGTAAATTATTTACAGCCTGATTTCTTGTACCCTTACAAATCAAAGAAGGAATTGATACCTTCTTTTATCCATACTTTATGATTATTTGTTAATATATCTTTATATCTAGAAAAAATTTCATGTTTGTAGTATGTGTTCATTAATAAAAAAGTAGTGAACTCGTTTTTGAGATTATGCCAGGACAACACTTCATTCCAAATCAGACCTGAACATGTTATTTTTTACACACTTTATTAAAGGTCAATGGCATACATCCAAAAAGAATCCTTTGAATGCATATGTATCTACGAAATTGGATGAGTACTATAACTTAGAGCTGTCTACTGGCTGTTTCATTTTAGTATCTGGTACCATGTATTCTACCCAATTGTCTTATTTCTCCTTTCTAAGACCTGATTGTATAATAAAAGCACCTTAGTTGCTTTGTGCTATAATCTCTCAGCTGACAGTTGCTAACATGAAAGGGTTCATTTTGCCTACCATAGGACATTCTTTTCATATTTGGTGTTCTAACATATTTTTGGATTCATCCATTGTGTGCAACATTAACTGAAAATCCTTATTTTAATTCTGAATCTAAAATATTAATAGACTACTCTCTCATATTTTTCTTAAAGTTCGTTACTGAGGCATGGGATTGAGGAGGACTTTACCAAGTTGGTGCATTTCCCCATTAGGGTATATGGTCCGAATGGAATGGAAAGGTTAGTTCAGAATATTCACAACTTCTTGTTTGATTCTTATTTGACTGCTAAATGTCTCCTAAATTTGCCAACTAAATTTGCTTCAGATCCCTCATATTTGAAAGATTTTCAACATTCGAGCCATCAAGCATTCTTGAAAGTTGAAACCAATGCAATATTAATGATATTCATTTTGGGATACTATAGGAGAGCACTTGAAAACCTTCAAGTTTCTTACAAGGTTTTTTTTGGAGGGGGTGTTGTGCTCTTGCTTGAATTTAACACTATAATAACTGCGTATCTTATTAAATTTCAGTACCATGATGTTGTACGTCTATTCATTAAAGGCACTGAAGGATGGGCTGGTGCATTTGTTGAATGCCTTTGTGGTAGTCTTAATTTGTACCAGGTACTTTTTTTACTCTACTTAGCAGTATGAGCTTGAAATCCTATCTCGTATTTTGAGGTAAATAGAGTGGTTAACGGAGCCACTCTGCGTATCTTTTTATTCTACCTCGTTTCCTACTTCATCAATCATCATTTGTTTTAATCTATTCTACAGTTTTCCTTTCATTTGGAGGATTTGTACTTTCGATGCTAGTGTTTTGTCTATCATTTGGAGGATAATGTTTCAGGCAGGGGCAAAGTAATCTTTGCTCATTTCATTTCTTTTGATAATAATTTGTGTTGTAATAGGTAATGTTTCCGGGCGATTGATCGTTCCTACTTTTTTTGTCAAAGTTGTTAGCCGACCTACTAGAGCTTTGTCCGACCTTCTGGAGGATAATGGCATGCTCAACATGTTGGGATGAAGATAGAGGTCAAAACTTAATTATGAAGTTAGAGTTCTATTGTTTTGTAAAAGAATCTTATAAATTGGTTTGGAGTTTGAAGAGATATAATGGTTGTAATCCTTTTAGTACCTGAGCAGAATATGGTTATATATTAATTATATATTTTTTTAAATAAATACAATTCCATGGCGTTTCTAAAATGGCATGGAATGTGCAACTTTTGATTTTTTTTTTAATTTGTAAAGATATCCATGGCGTTTGTCAAAATGCCATAAAAAGTTTGACTAAAAGACGGCGTCGGCTTCGACGGCGTTGAGGCATGGCGTTGAAAAACGCCATGTTTATGTTTTTATGGCGTTTTTTAAACGCCGTAGAAGGGTATATCTGTACTAGTGTCATATGCGTCAATCCGACGAACGAGGACTCGGGAAAGTGCGTTTCAAGAACATAGCAGAATGCTGAGAACTGAAGAGTGGTCGATATTGGTCAATATTGACCTAATCCTGGTCGAAAATCTCCAGATCGACTCGAGTTGACCAGCAGACAAGAAGACAACTCGATATCGACATGTTTTGGTCGATATCGACCAACAAGCACTCGATATTCTTCCAGGAACCGAGATCGAGTGAGCTGAAGAGAAGCTGAGAAGATAGCTCGATATCGAGCAACTCTGGTCGATATCGACCAACTACTAGGTAACGAGTGTAGGTCGATTATGAGTTCTATTCCGAGTCCTAGCTCAAGATTCCAAGAGAAGATTTCTTGCACATGAAGACTTTAGATTTTCTATCCTTTCATCTATCCTAAGGGTGGAACATTTAATTACCCTATAGGATTTATCTTGTTTACCTAAATTAGATTTATTTATTTTCAAGTAGAATTATATCCTTAGATAGAATATAGAATTTCCTTACCTTGGCTAGGAAGGATTAAGGCCTATAAATAAAGCCCATGAGGCTAGTTTTTATTCATTCCAAGCTAGAGAGGAGAGAAGTAGAGAGAAAGAGAGAGTGGAGGCCGAGTAGGGGCAAGGAGCGAAAGTTATCTGGCTTCGATCGGTTGTAAGCTTTGGTTTATTTTAATGCAATTTAGTTTTCTTTTATTATTGATGTCTTTCCCTACGATGAAGAACGAGTAGTCCACCTACTTCTAGGGTCGGGGTGAGCCCGACGATAGCCAAGCGTGTTTGAGGTAAAGATTGGACTTTTATCAGGCTTTGATCATCCAGTGCCTTTATATGTTTATTACCTATTTAATAGAGATTCAGGTTAACAACTTGGATTATAAACATAAAATTGGTAAATACAATTAGGGTTTCTTGAGACAGTTGTCTAATTGTTGGAAAAGGCGAAAGCTTGATCCTTTGATGTGATTGCATGCTTATTCCTCTTTATCTTGCCTTATGCATGTTTGGTTATCGTTCTTGCAAACCCCGATCTTGGAAGTTTTCTTTTACATAGTTTATTTCAAAATCTACGAACTTTGTCTTTTATTTCGTTTTCTGCGCCTACTCGATTTTGACCAACAGTGGTCGATATCGACTTCTAATTCTCGATCCAGAAAGATCGTTGCTTGTTTGTGTTTTTGCAGGTACAGGTCGAAATCGAGCGAACCGGTCGATATCGAGTGACCTGGTCGAAATCAACTACCTTCTGCACATAAACCAGAAAATCGACTGGATTTGGTTGATATCGACTAACCGAGGTCGATATCGAGTAGATTCCCTGAGGTTGAAATTTGAAGTGAGACATCCGCTACCTGAGATCCACTGACCCGCTTCCTCGAGGATCGAACCTGACTTCCTTTTGCTGCATCAGGAGGAAGTTTTGTAATTATCTGCGTGGGCACGAATCTAGTTTGATTTATTTTATTATATTTTGAACTCGATTTCCTCATACAAAAAATTGGCGGCGTTGCACGAAAAGCAATCATTCGCGCCTTAGATAGTTAGATCTCACGTTTTCCTTTAAGTTTTGTTTTGTATGTGTATGCGCCATTCTGGTCAACCACTTGAATTTGACGCCTTAGACGACCCGGAACGTCTTATACACATCCACTCAAGATTGAAAAGGATCATGGCGACCGCCGAAATACAAGCCCAGACGATCGAGAGGCTCCAAAGGGAGCTAGAAGGCAACAATGCTGCTCTCGCCGCTGAGAGAGCACGCACTGAGTAGGAAGCTGAACTAAGGAGGCAGGCAGAGGCTGAGCTTGCCCAATACCCTACCACTGCCGAGGACTACATGCACCCGACTCTTGTGGTGCCTGAATCGGCTATTCTAGTCCCTCCTAATAACTTTGAAATTCGCACTGTCTTCCTTATTGAAATTAAAAATAATGCTTTTCAAGGAAGATTTAATGAATGCCCTCTCGAACATATTACTACTTTTTCTGATATGTGTCAAACTCTTACTAAAGGTACTACTCTTGAATATGTAAAAATGAAGGCTTTTCGCTGGTCTCTTGCAGGTCTAGCATTGAAGTGGTTGAAGGTCTCCCTGCGCAATCCCTCACAACATGGGCAGAGGTTAGGAATACGTTCCTCAACAAGTTCTTTCCTCCCGCCAAGACAGCGCTCCTCCGCCAGAAGATCACTGCTTTCAAACAAAACCCTGGGGAGCCGCTAGCACGAGCATTAGATCGATACGCCCCACTCATGGGCAGCCATCATATGTCATTCAGGAGATTTTTTACAATTCTCTTGATTTGGCTGCCAAGGAAAAGATCAATCAGTACACACAATATGAGTATCTGACTCAGATACCGGTAGAGGCATGGGCTACTATCAAAAGGCTCACCAACTTCGACAACACGTATGGGGCTCCTGCAAATTACGATGAAAACACCTATGCCAGGCCAACCCCATCCATATGCCCCTCTACGAGCCTCCTAAGGAGATTGATCCAGATGTCATGGAGCAGTACTACAAAGATCAGAATCGCAAGCTCCTCAAGCAAGTCATGTTTCTTTCTGTCAACCAACCCTGCATTGAATGTGGCTCACAGCGGCACACCACTCTAGAGTGCCCACATACAGAGTAAGTTAGGATGGCAGAAACTCACGAGGAGGTAGCTTACGCATGGCGTCCCAATCGCTATATGGGGGACCAACGGTTCCATCAACCACAATGGAATCAAGGTGCCCCTAGGAACCCTCCACCATACAGAGCTTCAGGACATCCAGAAAGGGACCAGTGGAAGGATGATCTACAAATGATCCTCGATGAAATGAGGAGAAACCAAGCACAACAGCAGCAATCTACAAGCGCCATCCAGACTCAACTCCATGGCCTCAATACACGACTTGGGGAGATAGATATCTGGAAGAAGAACTTGGAGACCCAAATGGGTCAACTCGCACAACAGATCCCAAGACCAGCCGGAAAGCTCCTTGGGCACACATATCCCAATCCTAAGGGGCAATCCGGACACGTCGCTGCTGTAAAGCTCAAGAGCGGTCGCGAACTGCATGAACCAGAGATCGGAGAAGCAAACGACGGCACCGCAGAACAGGTCGATATCGACTAACCACTGGTCGATATCGACCAACCAATGGTCGATATCGACCACCCTTAGGTCGATATTGACCAAGTTGCACCAGTCAACTCAATTTCGGCCCGAACAGTCAAAATCGACCAATCACAGATCGATATCTGTGATCGATATCGAGCAGCCTCCAGTCGATATTGAATCTTCTGCATTGCCTCCAGCAGCCGATTCCACTCCGAAACCAAAAAAGACGCTCCCTTTCCTTCCAAGGCGATAAAAGATCCCACTGTAGGTAAGTTTAAACGCTTTGTTAAAATGCTTCATGAACTAAATGTTTCAATTCCTTTACAGAAGCTCTTCAAGAGATGCCTGCATACGTCAAGTTCCTCAAGGAGATCGTTAGCAATAAGCGATCAATCTCAGAAATTGCCGGCGACCGCAAAAGGATGGACTTCCCTGAGAAGAGACCTGACCCTTGTAAATTTTCAATTACTGTGGGATTCGGAAAATATAGATATGAGGCATTGTGTGATCTAGGTGCAAGCGTGAGTATCATGCCCTTATCAATCTGGCAAAAGGTAAAGATAGGATCTACAGAGCATTTGGATGGCAAGCTATACATGGCAAACAATACAGTGGTCATCCCTACAGATATGGTTTATAATGTCCTTGTCCAGGTTGGTAAGTTCTATATTTCTGCTGATTTCCTTGTTATAGATTGTGCGGAAGATGCTACTTGTCCTATTATTCTTGGTAGACCTTTTCTCGCTACTACAGATGCTAATATCAGCGTCAAGAAGCGATTTCTCACCTTCACGATAGGCGGATATTCCATGGCTGGAGGTGAAGAGCATAGGCAACTACAAGGCAACAACGGATGAAAGCACCAGAGAGCTCCTCGATATCGACAAGCCCAACTCGATGTCGACCACCCAACTCGATATCGACCAATCATACTCGATATCAACCTCTTATGCTGAGCTCTGAACCTGCCAGAAGCCTAAGTATGGGATCCCTTCACTCGATATCGACCAGGTCAGCTCGATATCGACCAACCCTTGGCCCGAAAATTGTTGCTTTGGGCACGAAAAGGTAAGATAAGGTACAATCCCTACTCCTCCTCCGTCCATTAATAAAAATAAGATTTTTAGAGGAGATAAGGCCCCGTGGCAAGCTAACCTGCGCATGACTAGGACTAGAAAGAAGAAGAAGGAAGGTAAATGACTCTACGCAAACAACCACCTATCAACGGAGCTTGCATACTACAATCAGGACCTAGATGATCCAAGAGAAGGGCCAAGCACAAGAGGGCCCCACATTAAGGGTTCTTAAGCACAAGCGGAGAAGTCGGCCTAGCGACTCTAAAATCTAGAACATGTACATAAAACTTTTGAATTTTCTTTAGGACTTTATAACTTATGGTTTTGGTTTTGGTTTGAAATACTTCATGTGGGAAATCTTGTCTTCTTGTGAAAGCTAACATTTTTCGGGTCGAAAACACGGGGATCGAGTGACACTGTCGGACCAACCTGGTCGATATCGACCAATACTAGTTGATATCGACCTCTGAGGCAATTTCGATCAGAAGTAGAGAAGGATAAAGCAGGTCGATTTCGACCAACCTTACTC
Organism: Persicaria tinctoria; assembly: GCA_037127255.1. Classification (NCBI taxonomy): domain Eukaryota; kingdom Viridiplantae; phylum Streptophyta; class Magnoliopsida; order Caryophyllales; family Polygonaceae; genus Persicaria; species Persicaria tinctoria. The sequence continues at coordinate 31,166,839 of JBANSL010000001.1, forward strand.
GATATCGAGTTAGTTCGTCGATATCGACCAAAACCCCTAATTTTGACCAGTTGATCACACACGGAATCTAACGAATTGCAGTCGATATCGAGCTCTATTTGGTCGATATTGACTTCTGGCAATCTACTGCAGCCTAATTTCAACCCTACAGTGCGTTATTCGGTGAGTTCCTTCCGTTACCCTTGTTTTGTTTGATTTTCATACAGTGGGGACACTGTATATTTTAAGTATGGGGTGGGGGAAGAGCTCAATATCATTATCATTATTGTTTTATTCTTCATTTTGCTACTACATGGTAAATTTTGAGTGAATTTTTAATTTTTGAGCTTAGTTGCTAAACTCAAAGTTTGTTTTATGAGACATCTCCCAAAGCTTGTAAATTGTTCAAATAAAATGATGCGGGACCATCCAAGCCACCTCCGGACACACCTATGATTCGAGCTCGTGAGAATGATGTCATCCTCAAGAGGAAGAAGAAGGCTCCACCATGGGAGAAGATCCAAAGGTGCAAATGACGATTTAGACTCTCGTTCAGAATATTTGACAGCTTTTCGACGTCTCTGTAAAACGGGTCGTACGGATTCAATATTTATCGGATTGAACCGTTCCATACCTTGCCTGAACGAGGACGAAGAGATCTACCACTTTTCTGTTAAAGGTTGTTTCAGATTCAACATGGAGCTTGGCCGAAAATCGCATTATTTGCAAACTGTCACTGTTTTGACGGGATTAAAGAACTTTCCTTATTGCTATTTTTAGAGACATTATTTACTTATGTTATTTTAGGTAATTTACGGAGTTATTTTAATTAGTCTTTTTTTTTTTTCTAAAATCAGCCCTAGGTTTTCTATATATTGACGGCTGATCATTGTAGAGAACTTACGCTTCCATTGAATAGAAATTTCCTTTGTGTGAAACACAATGAGAGAAAGTCGATTGAATAGAGTTGTGCTCTTCAATTGCAACTATTGGTATTGATCTAGCTTTGTTTGCTTTGTGTTCATCAACTTCGCAAGACTTGGCGATCCTAGTATCCACAAGCCCCCTCCTTGTGCCTTCAAGTTGTCCGCTTGGTTGTGTAGGGTTGTAGAGGCGGGTTATATAGTCATTGGTATTGGTTTCTACCCTCTTAGGAGGTCTGGGGTCTTTATCTTGTTCTATATAGATCAACTCGGTCCTTATCAGTCGTGTCTTGTTATCAATTTCGAGTCTTTCTTTATTGTCGAGTCTTGTTCTTGTTTCTTGCATCGAGTCTTGGTCGATCTTGAGGTTTCTTGATCAATTCTTTAAATCTTCTTGCTGCGTCAGTTTCGTTTCTTTGAGTTCTTGATCTTTCTTGCTTCCGTTCTTTAGTTTCTTGCTTGTTTGTCAAAGATCGGGCCATCTCACGGCTAACCCCGTATCAAATTGGTATCAGAGCTTTGGTTTCCGGCATCAAGATTGAGTCTTTTTCTTTTCCTAAACACAAAAATAGAATATTTTCTTTGTTTGGTTATTTACTTCTTGCATTCTTTATTGATTATAGCACTAATCTTGAGTTTGTGATTGTTTGTGGTTGCATAGCCTAAACATAAAGCCTAGCCGAGACCAGTGGAGTCGACCACAAGTGTGCACAACCCTTTGTGTGCAATACAGCCGACGGCACATCCCTTGTGTCCCCATAGATCTTGCTTTGGCCGATTCCTATCACCACACAAGAAACCCTAGTTTGTTACTTTTCTATCGTTGGAACTTTTGTTCTATCTTTTGGTATCTATTTTGCCTTATTAAAAATCAGATTTTTGTGGTAGATTAATTCCATATTATCTATCATATATCATAACAAGGCATAGATAGATCTACTTACCAAAGATAACCAAACCCTTATCTATATCTATTTCTTTAGGGCTGAATTTTATTTCTTTCACCATTATTTTTTTATTTTCATTTTCCCCTTTAGTCTTGCTGTAAATTCTTGCATTAGATTAAAAAAAAATTCAGTTCGAAAATTCCAAAGAAAATAAAAGAAAGCTTGGAAATTTACCTCTTTTGATTTGAAACCTTTAGTTAGGATGTTGTAGTTGTAAGGTAAGATTTCAAGTTTGTGTTTTGTGTTTGGGAGGTAATGTATGTGATCTAGGGCTGTAGGATTTCACCAAGATGATCCCTTGAAGCTTTCTTGCACTAGATCAGGTTAACAATGAGCCTATCAATGGCAATAACGCCACTACCTCAAGTGCAACAGTGACTCCCGAACAATTTGCCACCATGATGATCAACATAAACACCATCATGAACACCATGGCCAACAATGAAAGCATGGTTGCACTAACAGCAAGGGTGGCGGCCTTGGAGAGCTCTCGGCCTAGTGGTTCCAACACCATGGGTGGTCAGCGTGAACAAAGGCGTGATGACATGCCTCAAGGTGAAAGGAAAGTCGTTAATCCTAACCCTAATCCTAACCATGATCTTAATGTGAATAATCCTATTTTTGAAGAATACCACTCTCCCCGAGGTGGGAGAAATGATAGGAATAATGAGTTTGTTAATGTGCAGGGTCAAGGACAAGGAAGGGGAAGAGGACGAAGCTACCAGGAGCAATTCTTTTACTCGGAGCAAGATGACGACTTCCAAGAAGAGGAGTATTGGGAGCGACGTCCGAGACGGAATCAAAGAGGAAATCCTAACCGAGCACCTAGGTACAATGATGACGACGGTATAGGTAAGGTTAAGGTAAAGATTCCTCCTTTTGAAGGTAAGAGTGATCCGGATGCTTATATTGATTGGGAAATTAAAATGGATCAAATCTAGAATTGTCACAATTTCTCAGATGCTAAAAAGGTACAACTAGCTTCCCTAGAATTTCAAGGCTTTGCTTTAATTTGGTGGGATAATTTAGTTAAGGAAAGAAGAAGAGCCCTTGATGCACCTGTTGCTTCTTGGGATCAATTAAAAGCATTGATGAGAAATAGGGTTGTACACTTGTACCTCAACACTATGATAGAGAGCTTATACAAAAATTAGAAAATCTAAAACAAGGTAGCAAAACTGTTGAGGAAACATTTAACCTTATGCAAGAAACCATGGCTAGAGCTAATGTAGTAGAATCACATGAGAAAACTAATGCTAGATATCTTAGGATCTTGCATCCCGCTTTAGCTCATGAAATTGATTACTTTCCCTATATTACTCCTACTGATTTGTTACATTTAGCAATTAAAGTAGAAAAGTGACAACGCTACAAGAGCCAAGGTAATAGAATGTCGAGTGGGCATCAGCAAGGGTGGCGCCAATCTCGGCCACAACAACCCCAAGGGCGCTCGGATACGGGTTTTAGAGAGCGAGCTCAGCAGCCCCAAGGGAGGAGTGAAAGCCGACAGCCCCAGCAGCCCCTCGACAAGGGTAAAGGTCCATGGAATGGACGTGAATCGTCTGGGACATCTACTGGTCCCAAAGGGAGTAATCCTAACCCTTCTACCACTCGTTCTAGAGATATTGTATGCTTTAAATGTCAAGGTAGAGGCCATTATATGAAGGATTTCCCTAATAAGAAAACTCTCATGGTTAATCACTTAGGAGAATATGAATCTGAAAATTCTTGTGATGAACATGATGAGCATGCTAATGACAATGATCAGAATCTCAACCTTGTATGTTATGATAATGATGATGATGAGGTCAAATATGAACATGGAGAATCTTTAAATGTTATGAGAGTTTTAAGTGTTGTTCCTGCACCATGTGATGATAATCAAAGAGAAAACTTGTTTCATACTCGTTGTCTAGTTAAAGGAAAGGTTGTAAATGTGATCATTGATGGTGGTAGTTTTTGTAATTTAGCTAGATCTTATAAATTGCATTGGATGAATGATTGTGGAAACTTGAAAGTGAATAGGCAAGTGAAAGTGCATATTAAACTAGGACATTATGAAGATGATGTTTTATGTGACATTGTGTCTATGCAAGCTTGTCATATTTTATTAGGTCGTCCTTGGCAATTTGATCGTAAGGTCCAACATGATGGTCATAGTAATAGATACTCCTTTACTTTTCAGGGCAAGAATGTCATTCTCAAACCCATGATGCCTACACAAGTGGCTGACGAGATTGAGAAGCGCAAGGTAAGTAAAGGTGAGTTAGATAAGGCGGCTCAGTCGAGCCAAGTGGATCCCCCTAATCGGCCTAAGGGTGTGTTTTTGGCTTCCAAAAGCACATTCATAGACGATTATGCGGATGGAGAAACCACCCTTATGCTTCTTTGTAAGAGCTTGAATATGTTGAGTGATGAGCTTAAAGCTTCTCTTCCATCAAACATACTCGCTCTACTTGAGGAGTATAAATATGTGTTTCCCGATAACATACCAGCAGGTCTACCCCCTATACGTGGAATTGAGCATCAAATTGATCTTATTCCAGGGGCTGCCTTGCCTAATAGGCCTGCTTATCGTACGAATCCCACTGAGACCCAAGAGGTCCAAACCCAAGTCCAGGAAATGTTGGATAAGAGTTATATTAGAGAAAGTTTAAGTCCTAGTGATGCCGTTCAATTATCGATGACTCCTGGTGACATTGAGGACAACATGAAGGTTCCATTTGATGACCCTGTCACTCGTGCAAGGGCCAAGAAGATTCAAAATGCAACTAAGGCCTTTCTTGTCCGTCACCATGGAACTTTAGATCAAGGGTTCAGGCCACCCTGGATCACTTGGCTCAAGGTTACACCACCAGCACCGGAAGTGAGCTTGCGTCCACACTCAGAGCTCATGAAGACTCATCAGCATCCCCCATGACTCACCATGACTCGTCATCTCCATGGAAGCACTCGGCCGAGTGGATCAAGGGAATGTCGAGTGGAGTATTGGGCTTGGCCGAGTGATCTCTTGTGGGCCGAGTTACATTAGTCTTTAATTAATTTGTTATTTTATGCAATTAGTTAAATAAGGTGGAAATTAATTATATCTCTTCTAGAAATATTACTTAGCCACCAAGTTATTAAATATCTATCTTCTTAGGAATTATTTATCTTAAAGTTATTTCATTTATCTTTAGATAGAATTAATCTATCTAAACCCCTTTCCTTTGCAAGGAAGAATTGGTTAGATCTCTCATAGTTTTCCTATAAATTCATGTTATGTACTTTGATTTAATCAGATTGAAATAGAATTGAAGAAACCCTTTATGGATTAAGGGTTCTTCGATTGTCAATCAAAAGCTCTTGTGTTCTAAAACTTTCGGCAATCACAAATCACCAACCCTAACCTTGTTCTTATCGAGATCGAGGAATCCCAGCCATCCCCTAATCGACATAGCCGACGCCTCCGAAGGACTCAAGGCCTTGGCGACGTCCACATGCAGCATCGCTCCTAGCGAGCGCGGACACCTGCTTCCGCGTCCTCGCTCTCGCTCCCGCGGTGCCCAGGCGCCCTCGTCCGCGTGCTCCTAGGCGCGTCACTCGCGCGCTCGCCCTCACCCTCGCTCCAAGCGAAAACCCTGCGCGCATCCGGACACCCGCACACCCTGAGGACCCGTGTCCTATGTGTCCGAGACCCGCGCGCCAGTCCTCGCTACATTCCTCGCTGTTCTTCGTTTTAGTTTTCTGTCGCTATTTCTCAGTTTCCAATTACTGAAATTACAAAGTGTTGAAATCTGTCGCTAAATCAGAATTCTAATTACTTGTTTGAATTGTTCCAAATCAGGAGATATCAAAGAGAATTGCAAGATCAAAGCAAATATACGGCGTGGTTCTTGATCTGAAGCCCACAGGCGAAGAATCGGGTATCCCAAACGTATCAAGTGGAATCGGATTTCAGGTTAATGCAAGTTCTTTACTCTCTTGATTCTTTAATTGAGTGATTTATTTTTCGTGCCTTATTTTTCACTATAGCCGCTGCATAAAAGTTGAATCTTTTTTATTCACCCATCAAAATTGGCACTTTATTTTTGTTATTCTTTGTTTGGATCTATAATTTGGAAGATATTGAGTTCTTGACTGCAAGTTGTGATCTTTTATTCCTAGTTGCTACATATCATGCCTATGATTGTGATTCTTGGATTAAAAGCATTATATAAAATTGCACCACTAAAGAACCCTATTTTTTTTCCAGTTTCTAGCTTATTTTTCCCTATTTTCTTTATTTTTGCTTACTTTTAGATCATCATAGCTTATTATTTTTTTTCTTGCTCTTAAATTTCCGGTTGCTACCTCCATATTACAGCAGCTTGTTCATCATATATATATTAAAAAAAAAACAGAAAAGCCGAGCCTAAATTAAAAAAAAAAAAAAGAGCATTCCTTCATTACATTGTTGAGTTAGTAACTCTTCCTTGTTAGTTCTTTGATTGCTACATGTTAGATGATCTAAACGGTTTTAAGCATTACAAAAGAACCCTGCTTTTGTGATTTTGTGTTGTGCCGACACTGGAGCCTTGGTCACACCCCTCTTTCTCTGAACCGTGTTGCAACCGTCAGATAATAGTTGACGGAGTGTGTGCACTTGATTGCCCTTGTGATTGCTATTTTCGATACTTACACATTCATATTATTCAAGCATCACATTGTAGATCTTATTCTATACACATTCAACCGCTTGTTTATACTTGTTATCCTTGATATCCGACTTGTGGTTGATTTAAATTGCAATTTGATTATTACTTGTTGTCTTCAATATTGCAAAATTCGGTGTCCAGGGGAATTGCTTGAATATTGTGCCTTGTTTTCTCGCTCTTTGATTTCTAAAACTTGAATCACTCTTAGGAATCACTAGAGCTTGCATTACTTGGTTTCTGGTTTTTGCTTCGTTTACTTGTTGCTCTTCTGATATTGTAGGAACATGTCGAACGATAGCGACCCCAACTCTTCCCCTACCCCATCTGCTGGCATTTCTGCTGATAATATGCGGTTCATTATTGACTCTGCTGTCCAAGAATCTACTTTGGTTTTCCGTAAGGATATGGCAGAGGCTGAAAATCGTCGGGCTATTGAACGCCAGGAGGACCGCGTATTCTGGTCTAACCTCATCAAACAGGCAGTTACGCGACAAATTGAGGAGGCAAAACAGGCGGAGGCTTCTGGATCTACACCTCCCTCTGGAGGTAGGCCGCCCCCACCACCTACGGCTCCTACACCTCCTTCGGGTAATGTCCCACCTACATGTAACCCTTCTGGTTCAGTTAACCCTCCCCCTTCTGGTCAATTACATTATCAACTTAAGTCTGCTACTCCTAATCATTTCAATGGAGAGAATGACAACGATCAACTAGCGAGCTTCAACGGACACCAGGATCGCCGTGAACATACTCCACCACGGCATCAGCAAGGGAGGCCCATTCAGCGTCAGCAGTAGCAGCCGTTTCATACCCGTGCTAACTGGGATGACAGCCGCAGCAACAATGATCTTTATGAGACGCCACATCTGGAGGATGCTTACCATGAGGTAAATCCTAACTTTGATTATTTACCCCCTCCTAATTTTGGTCATCCTAGATTTGATAATGCTCAAGCTATACAAAGACGAGATGTAAAGCTTAAATTAGAAACCTTTGATGGTAATACTGATCCTGAAGCTTATCTTGTTTGGGAAAATCATACTGACTATCTTCTTGAACATTTACGCTATGAGGAAACAGAGAAGTTGGAAGTTGTTATATTGCATTTAGTAGGTAAAGCTCGCACCTGGTGGTTCCGCACTCGTGAGATGGGCCGTCGTCAGGACAAGCAACCTGTTGAGACTTGGCCACAACTTCGCCATCTCCTGAAAAAGAGACATGTGCCTGAGGAATACACTGAGTCCATGAGGATGCAATTGGCGACCCGCCGCCAAGGGACTCGCTCTCCTAATGAATACAGGGATAAGCTGGAACAACTCTCCCATCAGGCTAATGTTTATCTGACTGAACGTGCTTTGTGTACACAATTTCTTGCTGGTCTTAATATTTCTATTAAAAATCCTTTATCTATCCACTCTATTAGAGATATTAACACTTTGACTCATAAAGCACAGTTGATGTATGAGCAACAGCAGCAGCAGCTTTGGCTACAACGGAACCGAGTTGACCAAACCTCTCAAGGTCGCAGGTTTGTTCCCTTTAACTCTCCCAGTCAATCTAAACCTTCTACTTCTAACCCTTCTATGCAGCAAAAGGGAGTTTCCAACTCACCTCAACAAGGTTATCAGGTTGAAACTAGAAGAGTTGATGCACCATCTACAGATCGCAACAAAGACATCCGCTGCTTCACTTGTGGTGGTTCTGGGCATGTCTCTCGGAATTGCCCTCTAAAAGGAAGGTTCTTCTCAATGATTTGGGAGACCATTATTACGAGGAGGAGACTGCTGAGGACCTTGTAATTTCGAGTGAAGTGGAGGAGGACCAGTCGACTGAGCCTATTGAGGAGATCGATACTTCCCAGTACGACAAGTTGCTTTGCATTATCAATCGACGGGTCCTGCACATTCAGGAATCTCCCATGGCTAATCAAAGGGAGAACATATTCCACACAAGATGCATGGTTCGCGAAGCTACCTTAAGCCTTATCATCGACGGTGGGAGTTGCTGCAATCTCATCAGTGAAAAGGTAGTAAATTTCCTCTATTTACCTACTACTCCTAGAGCTAGTCACTATGGTTTAAATCGCATTACTGATGATGGTTCTGATATTTTGGTCATCAAAAAATGTTTAGTTTCCCTTTCAATTGGAACATAGCATGATAAAATATTATGTGATGTTGCTCGCATGGATTGTAGTCATATATTGTTAGGGCGTCCTTGGTTATATGATCGTTCTGTTCTTCATGATGGTCGTGCAAATACATATACTTTCACCTATGACGGGAGGAGAGTTACTCTCCTACCCCTTTCGCCACAAACTATTCTGAAGGAACAGGTTCGCAAGCAGCAACAAAGGAACGCCGACAGAGAATCTGAAAGATTGGAGAAGCTCAAAGGTAGCTCGACTGAACAAGCCGCCCCCACGGCCCAGCATGCCGCGCCCGCGGCCCCAGCAGCAGCGCCCGCAACCGCCCCTGCAGCCCCCTTGCCGCCTTCTCCTCCCCATTCGACGTCACCTAAGCCCTCTTCTGCATCACTTAAGGGCTCTGTGGAACGTCGATATTTGGTCTCTCACCCTCAGCAAGGGACCATCACCTGGAATGCTCATCGACCTCATATTCTTCTGGTCATGAAACAGGTATTACTTAATGTTGAATTGACTCATATTCCTGCACCTATTGCTGCTCTTCTGCAGGATTATTTGGATGTGCTTCCAACTGAACTACCTCAAGGCTTGCCTCCTATTAGAGGTATTAAGCACCAGATTGACTTTGTGCCTGGAGCAGCCTTGCCTAATCGCGCCGCTTATAGAGCTAGTTCTGAGGAAACAAAGGAGCTGCAACGCCAAGTCACAGAATTGATGGACAAGGGCTTTGTTCGAGAAAGCCTCTCTCCCTGTGCCGTGCCTGTCATTTTGGTTCCAAAGAAGGATGGCTCCTGGCGCATGTGTGTTGATTGCCGCGCAATCAACCAAATAACGGTTAAGTATCGCCACCTCATTCCTCGTTTAGATGATATGCTTGATGAACTTCATGGTGCTGCTATTTTTTCTAAAATTGACCTTAGAAGTGGATATCATCAAATTAGGATAAAACAGGGTGATGAATGGAAAACGGCTTTTAAAACTAAGTATGGCTCATATGAATGGTTGGTAATGCATTTTGGTTTGACAAATGCACCTTCTACTTTTATGAGGCTTATGAACCATGTGCTTAGAAGACACTTAGGAAAATTTGTCGTTGTCTATTTTGACGATATCTTAATCTATAGTAAGAATATGCATGATCATTTAAGTCACTTAAAATTGGTCTTTGATTGTCTTAGGAAAGAGAAATTATATGCCAATTTAAAGAAGTGTTCTTTTACATCCGAGTCTACCATTTTTCTTGGTTTTGAAGTGACTGCATCTGGATTGAAGGTGGATGAGGAGAAGATTCGTGCTATTCAGGAGTGGGCCAGGCCGACTACACCCACTCATGTCCGCTCATTCTTGGGCCTTGCTGGCTTCTATCGACGTTTTGTCAAGGACTTCAGCCTAATTGCCGCCCCCCTACATGAGCTGACGAAGAAAGATGTGACATTTCGCTGGTTTGACTCACATCAAAAGGCTTTCGACGCCCTCAAGGACCGCCTAACACACACCCCAGTGCTCCAGTTACCTGACTTTGCTCAACCTTTTGAGCTCGAGTGTGATGCTTCTGGCACTGGCATTGGAGGGGTCCTGCTGCAGCACAAGCGTCCCATCGCCTACTTCAGCGAAAAGTTGGGCACCGCTGAGCTCAACTATTCTACCTACGACAAGGAGCTATTTGCACTGGTTCGCTGCTTACAGACTTGGCAACATTATCTCTGGCCTAAGGAGTTTGTGATTCATTCGGATCATGAAGCTCTGAAGTACCTCAAAGGACAAGCAGTGCTCAGCAGGCGACTTGCTCGATGGGTGGAGTTTATAGAGACCTTTTCCTATGTGGTTCACCACAAGAAGGGAAAGGATAATGTGGTAGCTGACGCGCTATCACGCAGGTATGTCCTCTTAAACCATATGGATGCACATGTGTTGGGTTTTGCTTCGATAAAGGAACTGTATGCTTCTGATAGTTTCTTTAAAACTATATATGCTCAATGTGTGTCCACAGGTGAAGTTGATTCATATTTTGTTGATAATGGGTATTTGTTTAAGATGGGAAAGCTTTGTATCCCATCTTCTTCTATTCGCCGATTGTTAACCCAAGAAATTCATGAATCTAGGGGACATGGGGGTTTCGAAAAAACCTTAGCTGGACTAAAGGAACACTACTTTTGGCCTAAAATGTCTAATTATGTGCTGAGATTTGTCAAAAGTTGTGTTACATGTGCTAAAGCCAAATCGAAATCCAATGCTAATGGTCTATACCAACCTTTGCCTATTGCTAATGCACCCTGGGAAGATGTTTCTATGGATTTTATTGTAGGACTGCCTAGAACTTCTAAGGGTCATGATTCCATATTTGTTGTTGTAGACAGATTTTCCAAAATGACTCATTTTATTCCATGCCATAAAACTGATGATGCTATTCATGTTGTTCATTTATTCTTTAAAGATGTTGTTCGCTTACATGGATTGCCATTGTCTATAGTTTCTGACCGTGATCCTAAATTCTTAAGCTCTTTTTGGAAAACTCTATGGTCTAAATTGGGTACAAAATTGCTATTTTCTACTTCTTGTCACCCACAAAATGATGGCCAAACTGAGGTCACCAATAGAACTCTTGGGGCTCTCCTTAGAGTCATGCTGCGAACTAACCTCCGGAGGTGGGAAGACTGCCTACTATTTGTAGAATTTGCGTATAACAGGTCTAGGCACTCTGCAACAAAAATGACCCCCTTCGAAGTAGTATATGGCCGAAATCCTTTAACTCCAGTGGACATGATGCCTCGGCCATATAAGGACAAGGAGAGCGTGGATGCAGCTAAGCAAGTGGACTTCATCAAAAGCTTGCATGAGCGTACCAAGGCGCAACTGGAAAGGAAGACTGTGCAATACAAAGCCGCAAAGGACAAGCATCGCAAGGATGTGCAGTTCAACGTTGGTGATCTGGTCTGGCTGCATCTCAGGAAAGAAAGGTTTCCGCAACAACGGAAATCTAAGCTGGACCCCAGGGGAGATGGACCATTCAGAGTGGTTCAGAAGATGGGTCCTAATGCATACAAGCTGGATCTCTCTGCCGATAAGTACAGCGTCCATTCTACATTCAACGTCGCCGATCTTTCCTTGTTCGTGCCTGACGATGACTCTGACGACGATTTGAGGACAAATCGAAGTCAAGTGGAGGAGAATGATGCCGTGCAATTATCGATGACTCCTGGTGACATTGAGGACAACATGAAGGTTCCATTTGATGGCCCTGTCACTCGTGCAAGGGCCAAGAAGATTCAAAATGCAACTAAGGCCTTTCTTTTCCGTCACCATGGAACTTTAGAGCAACGGTTCAGGCCACCCTGGATCACTTGGCTCAAGGTTACACCACCAGCACCAGAAGTGAGCTTGCGTCCACACTCAGAGCTCATGAAGACTCGTCAGCATCCCCCATGACTCACCATGACTCGGCATCTCCACGGAAGCACTCGGCCGAGTGGATCAAGGGAATGTCGAGTGGAGTATTGGGCTTGGCCGAGTGATCTCTTGTGGGCCGAGTTACATTAGTCTTTAATTAATTTGTTATTTTATGCAATTAGTTAAATAAGGTGGAAATTAATTATATCTCTTCTAGATATATTACTTAGCCACCAAGTTATTAAATATCTATCTTCTTAGGAATTATTTATCTTAAAGTTATTTCATTTATCTTTAGATAGAGTTAATCTATCCAAACCCCTTTCCTTTGCAAGAAAGGATTGGTTAGATCTCTCATAGTTTTCCTATAAATTCATGTTATGCACTTTGATTTAATCAGATTGAAATAGAATTGAAGAAACCCTTTATGGATTAAGGGTTCTTCGATTGTCAATCCAAAGCTCTTGTGTTCTAAAACTTTCGGCAATCACAAATCACCAACCCTCACCTTGTTCTTGTCGAGATCAAGGAATCCCAGCCTTCCCTTACTCGACATAGCCGGCGCCTCCGAAGGACTCCAGGCCTTGGCGACGTCCACAGGCAGCATCGCTCCCAGCGAGCGCGGACACCTGCTTCCGCGTCCTCGCTCTCGCTCCCGCGGTGCCCAGGCGCCCTCGTCTGCGTGCTCCTAGGCGCGTCACTCGCGCGCTCGCCCTCACCCTCGCTCCCAGCGAAAACCCTGCGCGCATCCGGACATCCGCACACCCTGAGGACCCGTGTCCTGTGTGCCCGAGACCCGCGCTCCAGTCCTCGCTACTTTCCTCGCTGTTCTTCGTTTTAGTTTTATGTCGCTATTTCTCAGTTTCCAATTACTAAAATTACTAAGTGTTGAAATCTGTCGCTAAATCAGAATTCTAATTACTTGTTTGAATTGTTCCAAATCAGGAGATATCAAAGAGCATTGCAAGATCAAAGCAAATATACGGCGTGGTTCTTGATCTGAAGCCCACAGGCGAAGGATCGGGTATCCCAAACGTATCACCTAGTGCTGTGCCTATGTTATTAATCCCTAAGAAAGATGGTACATGGAGAATGTGTGTAGATTGTAGGGCTATTAACAATATTACTTTTAAATATCTTCATTCTATTCTACGCTTCGATGATATGCTAGATGAATTGCATGGAGCTTCTATATTCTCTAAGATAGATCTTAGGAGTGGCTATTATCAAATTAGAATGAAGGAAGGCGATGAATGGAAAACAGCCTTTAAAACTAAGCTTGGTTTATATGAGTGGTTGGTTATGCCTTTTGTCTTAACTAATGCTCCTAGTACTTTCATGCGCTTAATGAATCATGTGCTTCGAAACTTCATTGGGAAATTTGTTGTTGTTTATTTTGATGATATTCTGATTTACAGCAAGTCTCCTAATGAACATGAATCACACCTTAGAGAAGTGCTTAAGACACTAAGAATTGAACGTTTGTATGCTAATTTAAAGAAATGTGAGCTATGTAATGAACAAGTGTCTTTTCTTGGTTTTGTAGTAAGCTCTAGTGGATTGCGTGTTGATGAAACAAAGATCAAAGCTATACAAGAGTGGCCAACCCCCACCAATATAGGACATGTACGCAGCTTCCAAGGACTTGCGAGCTTCTACATGCGTTTCGTGCGCGACTTCAGCACTATTTCAGCCCCACTAACCGAGCTTACAAAGAAGAGAAGTGAGTTCAAATGGGGAGCAGCTCAGAAGGAGGCGTTTAACACGCTTAAGGACAAGCTCACACATGCACCATTACTAGCACTTCCGGATTTCTCTCGGGCATTTGAGGTTGAGTGCTTGTCGATAAAAAAAAATATTCAGTTCGAAAATTCCAAAAGAAAATAAAAGAAAGCCTGCAAATTTACCTCTTTTGATTTGAAACCATTAGTTAGGATGTTGTAGTTGTAAGGTAGGGTTTCAAGTTTGTGTTTTGTGTTTGGGAGGTAATATATGTGATCTAGGGCTGTAGGATTTCACCAAGATGATCCCTTGAAGCTTTCTTGCACTAGATCAATTCAAACAACTTCTTTCTTTTATTTTCTTTGTTATTTCAGTTTTGTCGAGTACCTTTCTCTCTCGATCGAGTACTCCTTGTGTGTCTATTGCTTGTTGTTCGAGTGCTCTTGTTTCAATATCGAGTTGATCTTACCATTGTCGAGTGTTCTCTTGCTTGTGTCGAGTACTACAACCCTTGCCGAGTGCTCAATTGTGCTTTGTCGAGTGCTTGAAGCTTTTGTCGAGTACTCTTGTTTACTGTTTCATTCATTCTCTCATACATATACTTTGATTGTTGGGTTTTTGCTTGAGTGTTGATTTGCCCAAGGCGGATTACCCCAACAAGCGTGACATACCAATTAGAGAGGGAGTGTGAGCGAAACACTTGCGAGCTTGTTTATATTTTTACTAACCTTGCACATAGTTCTTTGTTTGTCTTTATTTGCAATGTCTAATAACCAAGGCAACGACTGGTTCAGTACCACCATGGAGATCTTAGCTAAGATGGATAAAAGCTTTACGGCAATAGAGCTTCAGCGTTTTGGCTCTAATACGGTGTTTGGACAAGGAGTCCCACCTAGAGATGACGTGCCACCAATTGAAAGGGAAGAAACTCATCCTATTGTTAACCAATATAATGTTTCTTCTAGCATAGATAATTATCTTATTGTTAAAAATGTAGAGCATGTTGATAATAATGATTAATATCTTAATTTACTTGCCTATGATCATAATGATTACATTGAATATGAGCATGATGATTCTTTGATTGATTTAAATGTTCAACCTACACCTTGTGATGATAATCAAAGAGAAGATTTATGTCATAGTAAATGTTTAGACAAAGGCAATGTTTCTAATATGATCATTGATGGTACAAATTCTTCTACTATTGCTAGCCTTGAATTAATTGAAAATTCAGCCTTGAATTAATTGAAAATTCAGCCTTGAAAAAGGATGAAAACTTGCTAGCATTGGATGGAAACTTAGGGATGAATGACCAAGCTAAAGTGCATATTAAGTTAGAACATCATGACGTTGTTATGACATCTGAATTATGCACTAATCAAGTTTCTTTTCTTGATTTTATAGATGAAGCTGAGACAACAACCATCGAGGAGTGGTCAATCCCTAAAACAATCGTTCTTGAGATGAGTTTCCATGGGCATAAGGTTTTCAATCCAGGAGCTCGTGTGGATGTCTTTGCGAAATCATATGCGACCTTGGATTCGAGGACGAATCCTTTTCAAGAAAGGGAGAATGATGCGTGACCATCCAAGCCACCTCCAGACACACCTATGATTCGAGCTCGTGAAAATGATGTCATCTTCAAGAGGAAGAAGAAGGCTCCACCATGGGAGAAGATCCAAAGGTGCAAATGACGATTTAGACTCTCGTTCAGAATATTTGACAGCTTTTCAACGTCTCTGTAAAATGGGACGTACGGATTCAATATATATCGGATTGAGGCGTGCCATACCTTGTCGGAAGGAGGACGAAGAGATCTACAACTTTGTTGTTGAATGTTTTTCCATATTCGACATGGAGCTTGGCCAAAAATCGCATTCTTTGCAAACTGTCACTGTTTTGACGGGATTAAAGAACTTTCCTTATTGCTATTTGTAGAGACATTATTTACTTATGTTATTTTAGGTAATTTAGGGAGTTATTTTAATTAGTCTTTTATTTATTAATTTTATCTAAAATTAGCCCTAGGTTTTCTATATATTGACGGCTGATCATTGTAGAGAACTTACGCTTCTATTGAATAGAAATTTCCTTTGTGTGAAACACAATGAGAGAAAGTCGATTGAATAGAGCTGTGCTCTTCAATTGCAACTATTAGTATTGATCTAGCTTGGTTTGCTTTGTGTTCATCAACTTCGGAAGACTTGGGGATCCTAGTATCCACAAGCCCCCTCCTTGTGCCTCCAAGTTGTCCGCTTGGTTGTGTAGGGTTGTAGAGGCGGGTTATATAGTCATTGGTATTGGTTCCTACCCTCTTAGGAGGCCTGGGGTCTTTATCTTGTTCTATATAGATCAACTCAGTCCTTATCAGTCGTGTCTTGTTATCAATTTCGAGTCTTTCTTTATTGTCGAGTCTTGTTCTTGTTTCTTGCATCGAGTCTTGGTCGATCTTGAGGTTTCTTGATCAATTCTTTAAATCTTCTTGCTGCGTCAGTTTCGTTTCTTTGAGTTCTTGATCTTTCTTGCTTCCGTTCTTTAGTTTCTTGCTTGTTTGTCGAAGATCGGGTCATCTCACGGCTAACCCCGTATCATAAAAGAGTCATGGAAGCTTTAATTGAACTCGACGATGCAAAATTAGATTCATTAGAGATATAGCATGAAATCGCCTAGTAAAGGGAAGTCACAATGAAGTGCATTATTTTCTTGAAAACCATGAAAGGAGGTAAAATTTGTTGTTGCTTTTGACATGTTGCACGATAAGAGGATGGAGGACTTTATATTTCCATATAATGCTCATGTTGTCATATCCTAGCCATACCTATGCGTATGCATCTAAAAAACCATATTATGCCTTATTTCATATTTTGCTCCACATGGTCTAAATATTGACCATTCTTTACCTTATTTCCTATCCGGGATTATGCTGAGAATGATGTCACGTTATGGAGATATATTATATGGTTGTGTTGTTGCTATTATCATTATTGGAGTTTGGCAGGAAATTGAAAAATATATGGAAAATTTAATGAGTGAAAGAAAATTCGGTCACCTCAGGAGATAAAGGTAGATCGACCCTGCTCGCTGAAATAATAGTTTGTCGAGATTGGACACATAGGTGAGGAGTCCAAAGCACTAAGTATCCGGGGCCATTCATGACACTCATGTTTGCGACTCGCGAGAAGGCAGTGCTGAGGTTAGAGAGGTAAAAGCATACTATTGGAAAAAAAAGCATTGAGTGAATTAGTGGAAGGTGAGAAATCAAAGGAAGAAGGAATGTGGAAATTCAATTTGAAAATTACTCCATTTCCCCGGATTATTAGCACCACATTGCCAAAAATTGTCCACATTTAGCCTTTTACCAATCTACTCCTCATTGAGCTTAATTAAAATCCTCTTTATTATTGTTGCTTTGTCACATGAATTGTGTTTGCATAACCCTCCTTTTGTGAGTAGATGTTGCTTTTATTTTGCACATGTATGGAATTGTGGCATTAGTACCTTTTCAATGATGGTAATTGATGGCAGGGGCATATAAGAATGAATCTATGACGTTGAGAGTTTTGAGTTCTTCCCCTGAATGATCATCCAAGTTATTGCTTGGGGACAAGCAAGTTTAAGTATGGGGTGATTTGATGTCCATGTCTTGTGCCATATTTTATATTGACTTTTATATTGATTTCTGTATACATTTCATGCATTTTGATTAGAATAGTACATAATCTATAGTTTATGCTTATTTGCCAAATTATGGAGTCTACACTAGTTTCTGTTTAATTTCACAGAAATCGGACGCACTTTGGAGCTTAAATGAAAGTAATGAAAAAGCTAAGGATGGTGCAGTTGGAGGAAGGCCCACTTTTCGCCATTCATCATTCTGAATCAAGTTCTAATGTCTTCATGAAAGTTGTAGCCCTCGAAAAGAGCTTTACAACGCATACTCATATGCGTCAATCCGACGAATGAGGACTCGGAAAAGTGCGTTTCAAGGACAGAGCAAAATGCTAAGAACTGAAGAGTGGTCGATATCGACCAGACTTGGTCGATATCGACCTAATCCTGGTCAAAAATCTCCAGATCGACTCGAGTTGACTAGCAGACAAGAAGACAACTCGAAATCGACCCGTTTTGGTCGATATCGACCAACAAGCACTCGATATTCTTCTAGGAGACGAGATCGAGTGAGCTGAAGAGAAGCCGAGAAGATAGCTCGATATCGACCAACTCTGGTCGATATCGACCAACTGCCAGTAACGAGTGTAGGTCGATTCCGAGTTCTATTCTGAGTCCGAGCTGAAGATTCTAAGAGAAGATTCCTTGCACATGAAGACTTTAGATTTTCTATCTTTTTATCTTTTTATCTATCCTAAGGGTGGAACATTTAATTACCCTATAGGATTTATGTTGTTTACCTAAATTAGATTTATTTATTTTCAAGTAGAATTATATCCTTAGAGAGAAGATAGAATTTCCTTACCTTGGCTAGCAAGGATTAAGGCCTATAAATAAAGCCCATGGGGCTAGTTTTTATTCATTCCAAGCTAAAGAGGAGAGAAGTAGAGAGAGAGTGGAGGCCGAGTAGGAGCAAGGAGTGAAAGTTGTCTGGCTTCGATCGGTTGTAAGCTTTGGTTTATTTTAATGCAATTTAGTTTTCTTTTATTATTGATGTCTTTCCCTATGATGAAGAACGAGTAGTCCACCTACTTCTAGGGTCGGGGTGAGCCCGACGATAGCCAAGCGTGTTTGAGGTAAAGATTCGACTTTTATCGTGCTTTCATCATCCACTGCCTTTATATGTTTATTACCTATTTAATAGAGATTCATGTTAACAACTTGGATTATAAACATAAAATTGGTAGATACAATTAGGATTTCTTGAGATAGTTGTCTAATTGTTGGAAAAGGCGAAAGATTGATCCTTTGATGTGATTGCATGATTATTCCTCTTTATCTTGCCTTATGCATGTTTGGTTATCGTTGTTGCAAACCCCGATCTTGGAAGTTTTCTTTTACATAGTTTATTTCGAAATCTTCGAACTTTGTCTTTTATTTCGTTTTCTATGCATACTCGATTTCGACCAACACTGGTCGATGTCGACTTCTAATTCTCGATCCAGAAAGACCGCTGCTTGTTTGTGTTTCTACAGGTACATGTCAAAATCGAGCGAACCGGTCGATACCGAGCACTGAGGTCGATATCGTGTGACCTGGTCGAAATCGACTACCTTCTGCACAAACACTAGAAAATCGACTGGATTTGGTCGATATAGACTAACTGAGGTCGATATCGAGTAGATTCATTGAGGTCGAAATTTGATGTGAGACAACCGCTACCTGAGATCCGCTGACCCGCTTCCTCGAGGATCGAACCTGACTTCCTTTTGCTGCATCGGGAGGAAGTCTTGTAATTATTTGCGTGGGCACGAATCTGGTTTGATTTATTTTATTATATTTTGAACTCGATTTCCTCATACAATTGAAAGGAGAAGTGTACTCATTGCCATGGTTACCACAAGTCAGACAGATGTTGGGAAATGTATGGTTACTCGAGCTGGCATTCTAAGAGCAAACAGAAGCCTCATCAATCCAGGTCTGATGGGAAAGATGAGAGAGAAAGGCAATTCAAGGCAGGGAACATAGCTGGTACATCTGACAAGAGTAGAGGTGATAGTGATCAAGCCTTCAAGAACTTGTCCTCTGAGAATCAAAAGCTGATGATGTCTCTACTACAACTCATGGAGCAACGCGGCAAGCCTTCATATGAGGTGAACCTTGCAGGTAAGTTTCTATGTTGTAATGTCTCTAATAGTACTCGAGTATTGATCTTAGACACAGGAGCTACAGACCATATGACTTGTGACATTACATTTCTCACAAACCCAAAACTTGTAAATCAACCAATTAAAGTTCACCTCCCTAATGGCACCACATACCCCATAACCATGCTAGGTACAACCCCTGTACTGAGTACTCTTACACTTCTTAACACTCTATTCATCTCCAAATTCAAGTTCAATCTCATCTCCATAAGCAAGCTGGTTTATGACTTTGGCTATGATCTTCACCTTGTGTCTAACACAATATTCATACAGGACCCTACAAGGAAGAGAGTGATTGCAGTTGGTGAGGAATTTGAAGGCCTGTATTACTTGTTCTCTGAATCCAGAATGAGTGAAGTCATCTCCAAATCTGCTTGGTGTAATTCTGTGTCTTTACCTATGTTTTTACCAACCATTGACAGTGTCCACAATAAAAGTGCCTTGTGCCATGTTCGTCTTGGTCATACACCTTTTGAGAAGCTCAAAGGTGTTTCTAGCATTCATATAATTGTAAATGATGATCCTAATTTTGTATGCACTATAAGCCCTTTGGCAAAACAAGTAAAACCTTTTTTTGATCCAAGTTTGTCTCATGCTGATAATGTGTTTGAGTTGTTGCACTATGATCTATGGGGGCCTTATGAAACTCCAACCTACACTGGCCACAAATATTTTCTCACAATTGTGGATGACATGAGTATGAGAGTGTGGGCTTATCTCATGAAATGTAAGACTCAAACTTCTGTGCATATTCAGTCTTTCATAGCCATGGTTGCACCACAATTCAAAACAAGAGTGAAAACTGTGAGGAGTGACCAAGGCAGTGGATTTTTCAACTCTGATATTACCTCCTTCTTCCAAGAGAAGGGTATTGCCCACCAAAGCTCTTGCACTGTTACCCCTCAGCAAAATGGGCATGTGGAGAGAAAACACATGTACACCTTAGAAACTACAAGAGCTCTTAGGTTTCATGCCTCTCTTCCAGTGAGATTTTGGGGGTAACTGTGTTCTTATAGCGAGATATATTATAAATCGATTGCCAAATTCCATTCTCAAAAATAAATCTCCTTATGAGTGCCTGTTTGGTGAAGCTCCTGATTATGGGAAGCTCAGGGAGTTTGGTTGTTTATGCTTTGTTTCCACTCTAATTATAAACAGAAAGAAGCTTGATCCTGAAACTGATGCATGTGTATTATTAGGTTATCCATTTGGATTCAAAGGATACAAAGTAGGGGTGGATGCGGGACGGGATTAGACGGGACGGGACAAGTACGGGGCACGTCCCGCTTAATTTTTCCGGGACGGGATTCACCCCCCTTTTTTTTTAATCTCACACGGGCCTTATCCCGCACAGGACGGGACGGGACCGGGAAGGGACGAGACATGACGAGCCTTGTCCCTCAAATAAAAATAATAAAATATTATTAAAAAAAAACTCGAAAAATAAAAAATATTTTCGTACTTATATTATATAATGTTCCACAGTAACACGTACTACCATCACAATTTAATTTAAAAAACCACTGCCGGCACAATATATAACTAATCATAATCTTATAGTGTATGTAAATGTAAGTGTTAAAAAAAAAACTACTTCGTAAATCATAATCTTACAGTGTATGTAAATGTAAGTGTTGAAAAAAAAAACTAAAACCTTATCTTACAGTAGGTAAATGAAAATGTGAGTGTATAAAATTTAAAATGTAAATACAATAACTAAATCCTAATCTTACAGTATATAAATACAATAACTAAAAATATATATACAAAAAAATATATTTATTACAAGCTGCTATGAGAGGATTTGTATAACTAAAAATATATATGCAGGACGGGACCGGGATTTGCGGAATTCCCATAGTCTCGTCCTGCATGCCACCGGGACGGGACCGGATGGGATTGACTTTTTTCCCTCAAATCCCACCGGGACGGAACCGGGATTTAGGGGATTTGTGCCCTCCCTTAATACAAAGTGTACAATTTACACACTCACAAAATACATATCAGCAGAGACATCAAATTCCATGGACATGTCTTTCCTTTTAGCTCAGATTTCAAGTCTCAAAAGCTCTTGTCTACTCTTGACATCTTGGGCAATGATCTTGCCACATCTTTGCCTTTTTCTAAGCCTTCTGATCATGACTTTATTAATATTGAAGTCTATAATCCTCTTTCTTCACCTTCTCTAAATCCTCCAAGCCAAGTTGAGTCTCATGGTGATTACACACCCACTCTTGTTCCTCATGTGTTTGATGATCTTCCTGTCACAGCACATGTGTCTTCACAACCTGTAAGAACCTCAACAAGGCAAACCAAACCCTCTATCTGGATGAAGGACTATGTGTGCAAAGCCTCCAAGGACTCACCTTTTGTAGTTGTCTTCTGTAAGCCTACATCTCCCTATCCAATTCAGTCTTTTCTTTCTTAAACATCTTGCTCTTTTTCATATAACAAGTTCATATGCAATGCCACTTTTGTTTCTGAACCTACTTCTGTAGTTGAGGCTTTACAACAACCTGCTTGGTGTGAGGCAATGTTGATAGAGTTGGGTGCCCTTGAGAGAAACAACACTTGGGTGTTAACCTCTCTGCCCCCTTGGAAGTCTTTAGTTAACTGCAAATGGCTTTTCAAATTGAAGCTCAAAGTTGATGGCTCTCTATATAAGTACAAGGCTAGGTTGGCATTGACTATAGTGAAACCTTTGCTCTAGTTGCCAAGATGATCCCTGTGAGGACTCTTCTCTCTATAGCTAGTGCTAAAAATTGCAGCATTCATCAGTTAGATGTGACAAATGCTTTCCTCCATGGTGATTTGGAGGAATAAGTGTACATGGAGCTACCTCCAGCCTATCATAAACTCAAGCTTCTCCATGCTCACCCTCGGGGGGGAGAGATCCTATTCTGGAGAAGAGTGTATGATGGATGAGAAGCTGGTGTGTAAACTTGAAAAATCATTGTATGGTTTAAAGCAAGCACCAAGCCAGTGGTTTTGAAAGTTCTCACAAGTTGTGCAAGGTGCAGGATACAAGCAATCTAAAGCAGATTATTCTCTATTTGACAAGAGAACTGAGAAAACCATTACAGCTCTACTTGTGTATGAAGATGACATGGTGATCACAGGAAACTGTGAAGAAGAGATAGCAAGATTAAAAGCTCATCTAAATCAACAATTTCAGATGGAGGATTTAGGAGGAATGAGATACTTCTTGGGTATAGAAGTTGAAAGGAACAAGGAAGGCATACACCTGAGTCAGAGAAAGTATGTGTTGGAACTACTTGAAGGTGCAGGAATAAAAAATGCGAAACTTGTTGCAACTCCTCTAGATCCTAAAATCAAGCAGACAGCAGAAAGAGCTAATGATATTGTGAATGAAGAGTCATATAGGAGAAATGTAGGCAAATTGATATATCTAACTATCACCCGACCTGACATATGTTATGTTGTTAAGATCTTGAGTCAGGTTATGCACAAACCAACTGATGATCATTGGCAGGCTATGAAACATGTGTTGAGGTATTTGAAGCAAGCTCTAGGACAAGCCTTGTTGCTCTTATCTAAGTCTAACCTGAAGCTAGGTGCTTATTGTGATGCTGATTGGCAGAGTTACCCCAATGACTAGGAAGTCATTAACTGGGTTTTGTGTGCTTCTAGGGAGTTCACTGATTTCATGGAGAACTAAGAAGCAAACCTATGTAGCTATGTCATCTTCAGAATCAGAGTACAGGGCAATGGCTACAATATCTTGTGAAATCACTTGGCTTATCAAGTTGTTAAGGATTTGGGGGATGAGCAACATAGTCTTTAAGTTTACACTATGACAATCAGTTAGCAATGTATATTTCAAAGAACCATGTGTTTCATGAGATAACGAAACACATAGAGGGTGATTGCCACCTTGTGAGAGATAAAGTTCTGAGCAAGGAAATTGTGCTCGGTTACATTGGTACAAAGGATCAACCTGCAGATGTGTTTACAAAGGCTATCTCGTATGATCAGTACACGAGGAATCTCAGCAAGTTAGGAGTTGTAAATTTGTTTGAGATTACCTAGAACTCCCACCTTGAGGGGGGTGTTAGATATAAGTTGATGACATCATTAGGCATTGTTAGAAATAAAATGATAAATAAAATCATGACATCATTAGGCGTTATAAAGAGACTCTGTAATCGATTCTGTTTGATTGAGAAAAAACAGATTCTTGTTCCTCCATTTTCAATTCTCTCTTTCTCTGTGTTGTGATCAGCTTCTTTGTGTGTGATCTTGTGAATCTAATCAAGTCAAGAGTAAACATAAAAATTGATGAAATTTCGTAACATAATAATGGTGAGGGAAAAAAAACCTATACATTTGTTTTGAATAGTTAAAAAGGATAATATTTAAAGCATGTAATAAATGTAAGAATATACAAAATAAAAACATATTGGAATTAAAACGTTATGTTTTTAAAGATTTTACTATTTATTTATCAAATTATGTGATTTTTCACAATATCGATTGTAGATGCTAGCTAGATTTTTTTTTTTGTGATAGAGTAAGAATTCGAGATCAAACAAACCTGAATCTCGATAAGTTAACAAGTTGGTAGATGAAAACCGTCAAAACATACAATGAAAAACCGGAAGAAGGCGCAATAAAATAGACAATATGCACTCTACAACAGGACAAATGTACACAGACTTAAAACTAACAGGTTGTA
This sequence comes from Persicaria tinctoria, assembly GCA_037127255.1. Lineage (NCBI taxonomy): Eukaryota > Viridiplantae > Streptophyta > Magnoliopsida > Caryophyllales > Polygonaceae > Persicaria > Persicaria tinctoria. The sequence continues at coordinate 31,191,134 of JBANSL010000001.1, forward strand.
GACATAGACTAAGAATGAAGCCAAGCATTACCACGAAGCAGCACTGCTGACCACGATACATCAGGAGTCTCCTGTGAGCAATAAAGAAAAACCTCCAAAGAAGCTCCTTCTCAAATACGAAGTCTATCTATACACACCACCTCGACCCCAGCTAGTCCCAACTTCATATGCTAGAATATCAACGAAGAATAGGGATGTGCAGAAAAACCTGACTCGGCCGACACGACATGAAAACACGACACCAAAAAAACATGAAACCGAAATGCTTTTCGCGACTTTGAATATAGGAAAGTACATGTGTGTTAACACCGGGTCCCCAATGGACTTAGCGCGATTTTGGGTTCGAAATCCCTTTTTACACTCTAACACTTTGTTTTGAAATATTCGATTGGTACTTGGATTGCAAGATCCGAACAAATGTACCCACTCCTTTGAAACGTGGTCCGGGTTGTATAACTCGGGCCGTTATAAAGTTGGTATCAGAGTGAGGTTGTGCAATCCGAGAACCAATGGGTTGAATAAAGATTTTCGAAAAACCGCCCAATGATTTCAAAATGTTTTGAAAGGATTTCAAAAGGGAAAAATGAATTTATTGAACCTAACTTGAGTGAGGAGAGTAGGTTGGGATAGAACACGCGGGTAGAAAGGTGATAGACCATTCCTATAGACATAGATTCGGGAAACAATAGACTAACCCTAGCTTTATACTTGACAGAGGGCCTGGAAGACTCCAAGGAGTTTGCACCACGGCAGTTGGAGTAGCGGGTTAGGATGTATAGACCGAGAGGTAGTTGCTCCCTTCGGTTAGTTGCCCCTCGACGGGAAGCTTCTAGATAGTTTCTGTGTATTATAAATTAGGCTCGAGGGTGATCCCCCTCGAATGGGATCAGATTAATTATCGCCTATTGATTCTGTGTTGAGTGTTGTTTTCCTAGAGTGAGAATCCTGCTTGTAAATCTGTTGGTATTTGTGAATTATGAATCTTTGTGCAAATGGGATAACAATGGAAGCCTTATTCTTGTGTAGTCAGAATTTCAGTTCTGGTGCATCCCTTCTGTTGATTCAACTATACTTATTGATTCCTATCATTCCACCTTCCAAAGAATGGGAGGTATATTTGTGGTATTCAAGCTTGGAAACAATAAGAAACAAGAGATTTGGAGATGTTTTGAGCATTGAACAAGGGAGGAGAGGAGGATGGGATGAGGGTTTTCTTTTCTTGGATTTCAAAATGAGAGAGGTGCTTCTAGAGTTTTGGAGTGGCTCAGAGTTTTATGTGGATTTAGGAATTTATATATATATATATATATATATATATATATATATATATATATATATATATATATATATATATATATATATATATATATATATATATATATATATATATATATATATATAGTGTACGGATCATTTGTTCACAAGCCTTAGGGTGTACCTTGTTCACAAATATTATTCGGTGAAATGTGAAGCATTATTCGGTGAAATTTGAAGCATTATTCGGTGAAATGTGAGTATTGTTTAGGGGAATGTGAAACATTATTTAGTGAAATGTGAAGCATTATTCATATAAATTGTAAGTATTGTTTAAGTAATTGAGGTTTCTTTTATTTGAAATAGATGAATAAAAAAACTAAACATTATTTGGTAGAATGTTACAAATTATTCAGTGAAATTGGAACATTTTCATCTAAAGTGAACTGAAAAAGAAAACATAACAGTATTCGGTAGAATGTTTCACATTTCACCGAATAATGTTTCAAATTTCACCGAATAAATGGAATAATGTTTCACATTTCACCGAATAATATTTGTGAACAAGGTACACCGTAAGGGGTGTGTACACCAGAACCACACCCTATATATATATATATATATATATATATATATATATATATATATATATATATATATATATATATATATATATATATATATATATATATGATCCTGCAAGGTTCAACTTTGAATCCTGAGAATCTATCTTGAATCCCGACTCTGGGAATTTCAAATCGAAATTTCAAATCGTTTCAAAACGACCGACTATACTCTAAGTTTTCAAATCCAAATCTCGGGAGCGGAAATAAAATCCATCAAAATATCAAATTCACAGGATGTCGGAATTAGTTCAAATGTTTTTCCCAAAATAGCAAGTTACTCGAGGACAAGTTTTCAAAAACTTTCCGAATCGGGTAAATATAATATTTAATAAATTCTTGTCTTTACAATATTTGGGGTGTCACGTCCAAGCATCGCTTCCACTAAAAAGGATAACTTGTACCTATCATTTCTCCTAAAATATCATGAGTCCATACCCGTCACTACATGACATGCTATCTACTCATCGATTAAGGCTCGCAATAGTGGAATGAAGCTATAATCCTATCATGACGCAAATCTATCCTAATAGCCAAGTAAGATAAATGAACAACATATAAGCAATATCGGAACAAAGAGAATTGAAATAAGCATAACTCAAATATAAATCAAAGCAACACAACCCTTAGATATCCTTAACCATGTCTTGAAATGTAAGTAACACTATGAAGAAGGTTAGCCGATCATGACTTACCTCTGAAAACTAACAAAAGATGAACTAAGATATTGAATTGTATGTCTTCAAATGTGTGAATATGTCGAAAACCCTATATCTCTATGGTATTTATAGAGCTCAAAAGTGGTTGAAAACCCTAGAGTGTCGTGTTTAATGCCCAAGCAAAAGGATCTTCAAAAGATAGAAACAAATCTATGTTAGATAAGCATCCAACTCCGAGTAGTTATCTTGTATCGGCATGCATCGTAATGGCATCGGCGGGCGCCGCTCTTAGCAGGTGTTGGGACTCTACATGTCGGCGTCAGAATCGGTGGGTGCATGCCTCACCTCAGCGGGCGCCGCCTCTGCGTTCGATAACGCATATTCTGTATAGGCATTATAGTTAGTCTTAAGTGAATTAGAGTGTCCATATTGCATGTTTAATAGCTAAATTGCATTCGTCATTGATAATGCATATTTCATATAGGCATTATAAGTATTTCTTATTGCATATAGATAGGAGTTTTGCATATGTTTGAGTCTAGTTTCGTATATTGCTTGTGAAGTATTCGAGTCCGGAATCTACGCCTTTTTGGTGTTTATTTTGCAGAGTTACAATCCGACCTTGGAGGGATCTTAGAAGAGCTTAAGAGACATGTTTTGGAGCGTATGGAGGCCGAGGAAGAGGCTAGAGAGGAGTAAGGAAGCACGACATTGAAGACAATCAAAGAAAAAGAGGGAATCTCGTCACTGAGATGGCGGCGCCCGCCACCTCTTGCATGACGCCCGTCGTGGGCCGGTTTCCAGCGTTCGCGATTCTGGTTCCAAATATTCTATTTTCTATTATTCTATTATTATTATTCTAGGGTATTGCCGACTCTTTGAGAGACTTTATTAGGTTATTTTCCATCAGTTTGTGTGTGGTGTGTGTGATTATTATGAGACTATGAACACAATTAGAGAGAGAGAGAGAGAGAGAGAGAGAGAGAGAGAGAGAGAGAGAGAGATTTGGCCTATGAGTTGCTAAACTCATAGTTTCGCATGTGATTCGAAGACATGGTTGTTTAGATTGCGAGGATTGTTTCTATTAGTTATTCATATTCTTATTTCTCATCTTGTGCTTATTGTTGACATTTGTGTTCCTTTCTATGGTTGATCACCATGTTAGGAAATGCATCTTAGCTATGAATTCGTTGTTGTGTTCTCAATAGCAAATGAAGGTATTGAAGTAGTGATATTTCTTTGTCTTTCTGGTGGATGATTTCAATTGATCTATGTTGGGGATATGTCGATTATTGTTGATTTAAGGTTGTTCCGGTTTGTTTTAATTGCATTGAATCAGTATGCCAATTGGTCTAATTACTTGAGTCCTTAATGCTATTCTCTAGTGATATTGAATAAGATGATTGTATCATGTGGATCTCTCAACTTTAGTCAAGTAGACATATATTTATGAGTAATTGATAAGAACAATCCTAGGACCAAGAATCTCAACCATTGTCAGAGAATTACAGGTAAAATATTTTCTCTACCTTATTATCAATTTACTTTGCAATCATAAAGTTTGTTACTTCACATCTTGGTTATTTGTCCTAAATCATTGTTTGGTCATAATAGATCTTGTTAAGAGTTATTGAATAGTGAATCGCTTCTCCCTGTGGGTTCGACACTGGACTTAATTTCTATATTAGTAGTTTATTGGTTGATCAAGTGATTTATTTGCTAATCTATTGGTTTTGTGTTTGAGTTTGGATTTTATTACTATTTGGTAAAGGGCGAAAGTGCCAATGACGTTCGTCCAGCATCATTGATCATCTGGTATATTAAGTTCAAAATTACTATTTTTAGTGCTTATTTGTAGATCATAAGATCCGAACTCAAGAGGTGGAGAAATCATGGATCAAATGGATCTAAGGAGAGCGGCTAAAACCAGCACCCGCCGTTAGAGGGAAAAAGCGGCACCCGTCGGTTTTCATGTTTTCATAATCAACGAAATATCCTGAAATCTTATCTTTATGGAAACTTTATTCGACTTTCCTAGGGTTTCTAAGGACGATTTTAGCCTTATATATAAGACATGTTTTAATTAGTTTTTATTCATTAACTAATTTCATTAACTCGGAGAGATGATAGGATTCCATATTAGAGATATGAGGTACGTTATGAGTACTTAAGATTCTTGTGGTTTTGCCTGCGATTAAAGTCTTAATTGTTTAAATCGCGAGACTTGATTTCTATGTTATTTCTATGTTTATTTAATTATCCTTGTGCTCGTATTATTGATTATTAATTCTATCTTGGATGTACACCTTGGTACAATTGCATCTTTCTAAGTTTTAATTGATTCGCAATAATATTTATACCGTGGTAGAAAACACAAGTAAGTGATCCCATAAAATAGATCTTGGTTGTGTAGGGTGATGACACTTGGTAAAATATCGGTTCCTAAGTAGTTAGGGTTAAGGAAGTGACATGTCTTTACTTCAAGCTAGTGACTTAGGAGGGTTGGTACTGCCATACTTCCCGGACTTTGGGAATTTGTTCTACTTTATTTAAATCCAAATAGGGTGAGGCTTGTATATAGTGTAAGTGATTGACATGTTTTTTAGGAGTGTTAATCTATATAAACCAAAGTTGGAATAATTGCATTCATTGCATTAGAATAACTAGAATCAAGTCAAGGATCGAGTAAACCATCCGTTGGTGCAAATTCGTAGATGAAACCACACTTATCTTCTATCTTTTAATCGCTCATGTTAATATTCTTTATTGTTTATTTCCATTCGCATTCTATCTATACTTGCATATTGATAAATACACATTGCATTTGAAATACTTGGTTCTCTGTAGGTTCGACCCCTTACTTACTTACTATATTAGTTTGTTGGTTTGATAATTATTCTTTGGCAAGGTGAGACCAACGACATCTCCCCACCAGCGCCCTTGGTGTTTTCTTCATCTCTTCACTTGGCTTCTTGTTAACTCTTTCTTGGGTCTTCTTCTCTTCATCTTCAAGCATTCCGAATTATATTCTCAGCTTTATGGCTTCTGCATCACCCTTTTGCTCCATCTGCCCTAGTGAGAACATCTCTAAATTAGTGAATGATCACCTTCTTCATACATATATGTTTTGAGTACATTTCTGCATAGATCTAGCTTGATTACAGCTATTTCCACTATCAAAATTTACTTTTTACCTGGTATCAGAGCCATAGGGGTGATTCTTTGTTTTTCCGCTACAAAGCTTGAAGAGGAATGGAAGATCAGACGACACCACCTGGAAATAGGATGCTGGCTATGGGTCACAAGAATCACAAGGTAACTTTGGTAATCCCCTTTTTCTTGCTAACTCGGACCATCCCGGTGCCCAGCTGGTCACCACTGTTTTTGATGGAGTGAACTATCTCCCTTGGATGAGGGGAGTAACAATGGCTTTAGGAGCCAAGAACAAGTTGGTTTTCATAAATGGGTCTTGCGTCAAACCAGTCCCAAATGGATCCATGGAAGCTCATAAATGGACAAGGGTCGATTTTATGGTGAGATGCTGGTTATTGAACTCCATGGTGAGTCTGCAAAGCAGCTTTGGGGTGAGATATCTGAGAGATATGGTCAGGCTAATGGACCTTTGATTTTTTGACTTAAGAAGAAGCTTAGTCTAATTGTGCAGGGAAATTCCTTAGTGGCTGATTACTTCAACAAGTTGAAGATTATTTGAGACCAACTGCAGGTCCTGGAAGGTGTCCCTGTATGTACTTGTGGTGGTATAGCTCAGTGCAGATGTGATCTTCAGAAAATAATGTATGACATGGAAATGAAAGGTAGAATGATGCAATTTTTGATGGGATTAAACGACTCTTATGAAGGTGTTAGGAGTCAAATCCTATCAACTGATCCCTTACCTAATATGAATAGAGCATATTATCTTGCTAATCAAGCTGAGAGTCAGAAAGATGGAGGAAGTATTGGAGCACCATCCCAAGATGCAAGTGCTCTTGCAGCTAATAAGCAAAACAGTAGACCTCCTACAAGAAGTCTTGGACATGGAGGAAACTATCAGGCCAGTGGGAATTCAGATAGGAGAGAGTTCAGAAAGGATAATTAGATGAGGAATGACAGGAACTTGAATGAGAGAAACTAGATTGAGAAGTCCAACAGAAAATATAATTTCTGTAATCAGAAGGGACACTACATGGAGCAATGTTTCAAGCTCCATGGATATGAGAGCGATGGCAAGGGCCCAAGGACAATATGAAGCCAACAGCTAATTCAGTAAGGTTGCAAGATCAGGACACTCTACTTGATGATGAGAAGTCTCAGATAAGTGCAAGCGATGGAGGGCTTGAGAGGAGCCTTGTTAATGCTGTTTGTCAAAAGGTTATGAAGATGATGAAGGGAAAGGGCCATGCCGAGTCATCAACTGCATCCAATTTGGCATGTACTTATTGCTTTGCTACCCTTGATTCTGTTAATAGAGAAGAATTTGGTGTGGAATGGATTATAGATACAGGTGCAACAGATCACATGGTGAGTGATGAGAAGCTGATATTAGATAGAAAGAGATTGACACAACCCTTCTATGTTGGTATGCCTGATGGTCACATTATTCTTGTTACAGAATCATGGAAAGTTCTCTTGAATCAATATGTGACATTGATGAATGTTCTATATGTGCCTGGGTTGAAGCATAATTTGTTGTCAGTTAGCAGACTTGTTGATAACTCAGACTTTAAAGCAATTGTTTATAAGAATGCATGTGTCTTATAGGGCCCTGAATGTGACAGAGTTTTGCTTAAGGGATACAGAAGAAGAGGTCTTTACAAGGTGTTGCAGCTCAGGAATAATGAAGGCAATGATTACAGGCCATCTATGTCTTCAGTTTTTGCTTCTGCATATGCATCATGCAAGACTTGGGCATACGTCCCTATCTAAATTGAGACATTTAGAGTTTTTAAATCACCTTGATAAGAGTGATATGTTTTGTGACACTTGCAATCTTGCTAAACATCATAGATTGCCCTTTCAATTAAGTAATTCCAGAGCAGATGATATTTTTGATTTGATTCATGTTGATTTATGGGGTCCTTATAGGACACAAAGCATTACAGGTGCATATTATTTTCTGACTATGGTTGATGATCATAGTAGAGCCACTTGGACCTTCTTGATGAAGGAGAAATGGGAAACCAGCAGCATCATTAAGAAGTTTGTGAAGTATGCAGATACTCAGTTCAGTAAAAGGGTGAAATGCATAAGAAGTGACAATGGGACTGAGATTGTGAATAGGGAATGTGCATAATTTTTTGGTGACAATGGAATAGTTCACCAAAAAAGCATCCTATACACTCCCTAGCAGAATGGGAGAGTAGAAAGGAAACATAGACACCTTCTGGAGACTGCAAGGGCTATGAGGATTCATGCAAATCTTCCACTTAACAAGTGGAGTAAGTGCATATTGGGTGCTACACATGTGATTAACAAATTGCCAACTAATGTTCTGTAGTGGAAAACACCAATTGAAGTGTTGTTTAAAAGGAAGCCTTCCTATGATGATTTGAGAATTATAGGGTGCCTCTGCTATGCACCAATTGCTCATTCAAAAAGGGATAAATTTGAAGCAAAAGGGAGGAGATGTGTGTTGTTGGGTTACCCACATGGCCAGAAAGGCTATAGATTATTGGATTTGAAGACCAGACAAATTTTTGTCAGTAGAGACGTGATCTTCAATGAGGAAATTTTTCCTTACAGAGAGAAGATGTTTGAAGAAAATGATGTAAAGGAGACACAGATTTTACCTTTGGTTAATCCAGCATCGGATGTTGAGAATAAGTATGTGCAGTTCACTCCCAATTCACCTTCACCTGAGAATGATAATGCAGCAAGCGATCAGAGTTCAAGCCATTCTCCCTGGAGAGTGATTCCCAATGTTGAGGGAGCTCAACATGGTTTGAATGAGGTGGATTATCCACCATTAAGGAGATCAACAAGGCAGATTAACAGGCCAAGAAGGCTTACTGGTTATGTTTGTAATGCTGCCACAGAAAGGCAGTCAAGTGTCTTCCTGGCCAAAGTGTTGGGAGATTTGAATCAATATGAAGATGGTTTCATACAGTCTTTTTCTAACATGGTGAGTATTCCTGAGCTAGGATCTTACAGAGAAGCATCAAAGAATTCACTTTGGCAGGAGGCAATGAGTAAAGAACTTGATGCATTGGAGCAAAATGACACATAGTCTCTCACACCTCTACCTCATGGTCATAAACCAATTGGGGGTAGATGGGTGTATAAGATAAAATATAAGCCAGATGGGTTTGTAGAGAGGTATAAGGCAAGGCTAGTAGCCAAGGGATACACAGATTGAAGGGAAGGATTACAAACACACATTCTCACTAGTAGCAAAATTGTCAACTGTGAGGCTTGTGTTTTCACTTCCAGCAATGAAGGACTGGTCAATTTTTCAATTGGATATTAATAATGCATTCTTACATGGGGAATTGGAAGAGGAGGTTTATATGTGGCCTCCTGAGGGGTATGCAGCTAAACCAGGCTTAGTTTGCAAGCTGCAGAAGTCCTTATATGGACTTAAACAAGCATCTAGGCAATGAAACACTGAGTTGACTCACTTCATTTTCTCTATAGGATTCAAGCAATCCAAGAATGATTACAGTTTTTTCACTAAAAGGGTGAAGAAAGGGCTTGTGATAGCCTTAGTTTATGTTGATGATCTTCTCCTAATTGGGGATGATGAAGAAGTTACTGAATATGTGAAGAGATCTCTGCATCAGGCATACACCATAAAAGACTTATGCATATCAAGGTATTTCTTGGGGCTTGAAGTCACTAGATCAGTAGCAGGTATCTCCTTGCACTAGAGAAAATATATTCTTGACATAATTGATGATTGTGGAATGGGAGAATGCAAAGCCAGTGGCTTACCTTTACCTAGAGGTTTGAAGTTATCACTAAATACAGGAGCTCCTTTAATGGAACCTGATAAGTATAGAAGGTTGATTGGTAGGTTGTTATTTCTCAACCTAACAAGACCGGATTTTTCATATGTTGTTCAACAATTGAGTCAGTACTTGAGTGATCCAAGGGAGCCTCATATGGAAGTTGCATTACATGTGATCAGATATCTGACAAGCACATTTGGGATTGGCTTGCTTCTTGCGAAAGATGGAGATTACAACATCATAGGGTATTGTGATGCTGATTGGGGGCCGTGTACTTATAGTGCCCGATCATTGACTGGTTTTTGTGTGTTTTTTGGAAGATCTTTGGTGTCTTGGAAGACAAAAAAAACAGCTAACAGTGTCAAAATCTTCAGCTGAATCGGAGTATAGAAGCATGTCCAGAACAACTAGTGAACTTATATGGATTGTTGGATTACTTGAGGATCTCTCCATATTTCCCACATAACCTATACCTCTTCACCGTGATAGCAGAGTAGTAATCTACATTGCTGCAAATCCGGTCTTCCACGAGAGGACTAAACACATCAAGGTGGATTGCCACTTTATTCGAGAAAGAGTGCTTGAAGGCTTCATATGCACGCCCCACATTCGCACTGGCCTTCAAGTTGCAGATTTGATGACTAATGCACTGGGTGAAGAGCAATGCAAACACTTCTTCAGCAAGTCTGCTCTTGTGGATTTGTCCCCAAGTACAATTTGAGGAGGGGGTATTGAGAGTCTTGGTTCATAAGTAGGTGGTTAGTTAAGTGTCATTAGCTAGCTAACTACATCCCCTTTATGGTTATCTTTCCTTTAGCATTTCCTTACTCTTTCATGTTTTTTTTTCTTATCCGAATAAGGCCAAATGTGGGCCAGTATGTAGGGACTATATAAGCACTGCATTTCTATTATTTTAAGGTAACAGAGAATGAATGGATTGCAGCAAAGCTTCCGATTGTTTAACCCTAGTGAGAGCATCTCCAAATTGGTGAATGATCACCTTCTTCATCAGGCCCGTGCTTAAGCATGTGCAGATGGACCAACGGAACAGGGCCCCCAAATTTCAAGGGCCCAATAACTCACGGGGTACCATGATGTTTAATTATAAAATCCTGTGTTTCTTTAATTGACACTTGATGTTCGTAATAGCTTACTGGTAAAGGTGCGTGCGCTTGCCATTCATTCCTGAGTTCGATTCCCCGCATCAGCAAATTTATTTATTTTTATTTTTCACACACTCCCGAGCTAGTGTAGCGGTGGAGCCTTTTTATTTAGTTGCTAATTTCCTTTCTTTTACTAGGTAAAAAACAAGGGCGCAGTCGGCCCTTTTATTTTTTATTTAGTATTTTCCTTGTTTTTTCTTATACAGTGGAATTATAAATATAAACACTATAAAAGTATTTTTTTAACACTAGTTAATATCATGTTTCATACACGGAAATTTCGTTAACGCATTGATATTCTAAAATCACATCTATTATCTGCAAAAGAAACCTATTAAAAATATGAAAAATAATAAATTTGAATTGCAATATGAGAATTAAATTAATAATGATTAAAGTGTGCGGAAATGATAAAATAAAAATTAATCTAGATATATATAATTCATTCTACCAAAAATAATATAGATATAAATAAAATAATTATGAATTTAGTTTAAAAAATATAATAATTAATTGATATGATCAATTTTAATATCACGTCTCTCAAATTGATTGGCACGGCCCTAATCTTCATATATACATATATGTTTTGAGTGCATTTCTGCATAGATCTAGCTTGATTACAGCTATTTCCACTATCAAAATTACTTTTTACAATTATCCATCAGTTTGACAGCGATTATGAGCTTGAAACTGCAGCGATTATGAGCTTGAAACTGCAGATATAAAATATGCGTAGTATTTAATCTAATATAATATAAAAATATCATTTCTTATCATATGGTCGGTTGACCTTAACCTATAGTTTATTACATAGTCTAAATCTAGCAACAAAAAATAAAACTCCGTACTAAACATATAGCAACATATACTAATATTATTTTTCTCGGTATACAGGCAACATATGCTAATATTGTGGTGTCAATTTGGGGTTATGCGCCGAGTTGGGTTACTACTTACTGGCTAGGGGAAGACATTCCTGAAATTAAATGGGAGGAAAAAGAATTGTGTGAGAGAGGTTGCACGTGTATGAGTTTGTGGACAAATCATGCATTCAAGCCTAATCCAAAAAGTGAGATTTTTTTTTTTGTAGGATTAATTATACTTTGGTTTTGATTATACCATTGATTTACAAGGACTATATATCAATATATTATAAACAAACAAAGTTGTACTATATAAAGTATTCATATTTTTCAATGTCATTTTTATAGGAGTGATATACAAGCCGAACGAGCCAATCTTGACGTGTTAATGTTTGGCTCGAACGAAAGATGAGCCGAGTCGAGAGCTAAGCTCAAATCAAAAATTTATACGAGTTTTTTTTTACGTTCAAGCTTGGCTCGCGAGCCCAACCTTAAACTTGAACTCGACTTGGTAGGTTCGATCAAGCTAAACAAACGAGCCTAGTTAAACTTGTTCGACTTGTCATCTGGGCTCGTTCAAGCTCATTCATAGCGGAAACATGTGCATTGACACTAAGAAACAAGCACAAACAAATTTTAATTTTAACAAAATGAGGAATGGTCTACGGTTCATGTATGAAATTGACACTAGCAAACCAACATTAGCTTACCGAGAAGACAATACCAAATCGATAGTACCAAATCGTTGTCCGGAAGAACATACCAAATTGCCTCCGGGAAGACACTATTCGTCGAGGCTGGAAGAAGAATAATCAAACAGTTTCAGAAAAAAAGGGATCGGAGCAAGAAGCCCTGATCATCAGGCTTGGAAGGAAAAAAGACGAACAAGAAGGAGGGAGTAAGAGGAAGAAAGAATATGCGAATCTGGTTGGGGAAGCAGCACTATGGCTACATCAATTTGTTAGGGCCGTCGGGCCGGAGTCGGAATGGAGAGTAGATATCCTTTACAAGCGAAATAGAGAGTTTGCACCTATCTTCTTTTTCTCTTCTTCGGATTGAACGAACACAAAACACACACATCGGTGCCTATATTCCTTTCCTCTTCTTTGGTCTTCACTTTTCCCTAGGGGAATTTCGAACAGCACCGCATGCCAAGCTTACAAGTTTGGTCCGGGCTCGGCTTCGGCTCAACTCGATCTTAAAAAATTGTTCAGACTGAACTTGTTTTATTTGTTTGAATGATCTCAAATCGATTTTTTACGAGCCGAGTTCGAGCTTTTGAATGAGCTCACCTAACAACCCTATTTTTTTTTTTTTGGGGGGGGAGGGGGATCATGTGGAAAGTATATAATTTTATATATGTAAATCCCATGTAAAATACTAACACATATCTAAATTATTCTTAAACAAAATTTGACTCTTTATTTCCAACAAATGAATATTTGAATAATTGAAAATAGAGGGAATTTGGTGAAATAAACCCTTTTGCATATTTGATTAGTTAGTTAGCCCCTTTAATTATTTTTTTTAGCCGACATAAACCTCCTTAAATTTTTATTGGGCGTTCTTCCTGCTTTCTCCTTCACCCAGTCCCCTTCCCCGGCGATTCTCCAATTCGACGTCAACTGTCTTCTCCCTCCCTCCCGCCGCTCGTTTGCGCCGGCCTAAGGCCACTGATCACCGCTGCCGATCATCTCCTTCGGTTGTAGCTTGTCGCCGGCGCCACCCCGAACCCAACCGAACCCCCTCGCATCCCCCCCCCCCCCCCCTCGCAGAACCCCCCTCGCAACCTCTCCCCTCGATTTCAGACTTCAACAGCCTGAGCCCATCCTCAACCACCACCCAGCCCCTCCCCTTGGTCGACGGCGGCGTGGCCTGGTCCTCCCTCATCCTAATACACCAGATCTGGAATTTTATTTTGACCCGCCGCCGCCATCTCTGCAAATTTCCAACGTGGAAGAAGGTTTGGTGTTGTAATTTCTAATAAATCATGAAACCGGCCCGAAAATTTTAAAAATTACAAATTGGCCCTATATTTTATATAATTACAGAAAGTGTCTTAAAACTTTCAGGGATGCATATTTTGTCCTTGTGAAGTATTCACATATCCTGAAGATGATATGTAACCCCCGAAGTGGTTGGCCCTATATTTTATTGATTCCGCATTATATTACTTACATTGATGCATTTTTTTAGTTGATGACATGTTATAATAGGTGCTTTTACGTATACAACCAATATTAATGTCGTAGTTTCAAAGACTTTGTATTTTTATATGTGCAATAAGGTGACAATATTTTGATTCCACGTTTTAATCTCTTATGTCATCAATTATATAAAATTGTCACCATAAATAAATGTGATTAATGAAGCGTAATAACAAATGTCATCCATGAATAAAAATTTAATGAATATGTCACCACAAGTTATTGCATCAATCAAGTGTAATCACAAACGTGTCATCAGTGAATGAAAGTATTATCGATGAAAATAAATCGATATACAATTGAGTAAATTAAAAACATGTGGCATCAATCGATTTGATTAAAAAAATGGCATCAAATAATTACATTATAAAAATGACATCAAAATACCATTTTGAAAAATTTGTATCACATTAAAGAAAAAAATGTCATCAAAAATACTACTTTGAAAAAATATCATAAAAAATATGGCATCACGGTAAAAAAAATATCATCAAAAAATTGACGTAAAAAAAGTGGCATCAGTCGTTAACAGTAAAAAAAACGGCATCAATGATCAACGTGACATTACTGTAAACAAAAAATGTCATCAAGGTTTAAAAAAAGTGACATTAAAAAAGTGTCATCCAATCATTTCATTAGAAAAGTGACATCAAAGTGAAAATAAAATATAATAAAATTTTGGTATTAAAACGGTAAAATATGGCATCACTAAAATAATAATAATAAAAAAAAAAGGGTTGGTCAACGTTGACCGGTCAATGGTCAACCGTTGACCGGTCAATGATCAACCGTTGACCATTGACCAACCCACTTTATTGGGAAGGGGTCTAGGGCAAAACTAATTAAATTGATTTAGGGCCTAAGTGCCCAATTGAATATTCAAAAAAGACCATCTATCAAAATCACCCTTGAAAATATTCGAATTTAAATTAAAAGCTTGTATTTAATTTTTCATGGCCAAATTGTTAGACGACTGTTCTATAAAAACTAACCCCAAAAGACAAATTGATATAAAAAAATCTAGAGCGAAAAATAGGTATAAAATATACGTAGTAGTACAAATACGATAAATTAGTATATTTTCATTTAATAAACCAACCAATTTATATTTTAATTAAATGTTGGGAAGACAAGGATAAAATAAAGGGGCGTTTATTATATAGGTTATTTTTTTTCCTATATTAGGAAATTGTCTACCAACCTATTCATATTAGTTAAATATCCACGCGTGTTGTTGAAATCGAAGGTGCTGAAACCTGAGTTGTTGAAACCGGAGCTGCTGAAACCGGGGTTGCTGAAACCGGAGTTGTTGATGCCGACTTTGCTGAAACCGGAGTTGTTAAAATCGGAGTTGTTGAAACCAATGATGCGGACAACAATAGAACAACCCAAAAATGATGCCGACAACAATGATGCGGACACGCAAATTCACCAAGTAGAACACCCCGAAAATACTCTAAAAAGATGCGGATAACAATATAAAATTTCATCATTTTAGCATTTCAACACTAATATAAAATTTATCCTATGCGGAATTCGAACACACGTATTTGTGCGTTAGCACATTGCTCTACCAAGCTAAGAGACTTTTAAAGGAGATTTAAAGTAAGGAATCAAAATTCATTACAGCCCGCATTTCAGCAATTGCTGAAATTACAATCTGCATTTCAGCAATTGCTGAAATTACAATCCGCATTTCAACAATTGCTAAAATTGCCAATATCCAAACCCAAACCATGTAAAAATCAAGATAATCCATTTCAGCAAGTTTCGTCAAGTTTTCATGGCCACCAGAACCTATTCATTAAAATTGATGGCAATTATGCAGTTAATTAAACAATGACAAATGAAGAAGCACAGAAAAACACAGATAATTAGTTGTGGAACTGTAAACATTATGAATCATCAACACAGTGCATAAATCAAACCGACAAATACATTTCCGAAGTAAAGATCCACAAATGTCACAGGGGCTAATGTGTGTCACAAAAAAGAATAATCTAATAGCCCTATTTTACATCGTTTTGTAACTTATCATCCTTAAGGTGAGAAACTTAAAAATGAATTGAAAAGTTCAAATCTAATGTCACAGGGGCTAATGTTGGTCTTTCCAATTAAATATAAATCACAAGTCTTTCCCATATTTGTCCGATTTCATGCTTACGTTGTTACCCAATTTCAACGACGTATCAAAAATTTTCAATGTGACATGGGCGGCGAATTCAACAACCACCAATTTCATAACTTTTTCTCAACACAAGGCATCACCTTTCGCTTCTCTTGCCCTCATACATCTCCCCAAAATGGCAAAGCCGAACGCTCTATACGCACAATCAATAATATGATGCGCACCCTTCTCCTCCACGCCAGCATGCCGCCATCCTATTGGCCACATGCCCTCACCACCGCCGTGTACCTCATCAACATTCTCCCATCCACTGCTATCCACAATCAAACTCCCACCTTCCATCTATTTCATCGGACTCCGTCCTATCTAGACCTTCGCGTGTTCGGTTGCCTATGCTACCCTAACCTCTCCGCTACCATGCCTCACAAACTCTCCCCTAGATCCACACCTTGTGTCTTTCTAGTCTACCCCAACAACCATCGTGGGTACAAATGCCTTGACCTCACGTCACAAAAACTCATCATATCCCGCCATGTCACCTTTGATGAGCATACGTTCCCCTTTTCCTATAAATCGTCTCCTCCCTCTCATACTTCCATTGATTCTTCCTTATCCCCCATGGTTCTACAACAATTCTTCGGTACTTCGCCATCTCAAGTCCCCGGCACACCCCCCGCCGCACCTCCAGCCCACGCGGCCGCGCCCTCTTCCCACGCGCCCGCGCCATTTTCCCCCGCGCCCGCGCCCTCTTCCCACGCGTCCGCGCCCACCGCAGCCTATCAGACCCGATCCAAGAGCGGCATTTTCAGGCCGAAACACATATTTAACCTCTCTGCCTCACCTTCAAATATATCCCCCCTCCCCAAATCCCATAAGCTCGCCCTCCTTGATCCCAATTGGAAGGCCGCCATGACCGACGAATATCAGGCTCTTATTCGAAATGGTACTTGGGAGCTTGTGGACCGGCCTGTAGGCGTCAATATTATCCGTTGTATGTGGCTATTTCGTCATAAGTTCAGGTCTGATGGTTCCCTTGAGCGCTACAAGGCGCGCCTTGTGGTCAACGGCAAGTCTCAGCAAGTCGGTGTCGACTGCGACGAAACCTTCAGTCCAGTGGTCAAGCCGGCCACCATCCGTACAGTTCTCACGCTTGCCCTCTCCAAATCTTGGGCAATACATCAGCTGGATGTCAAGAATGCCTTCCTCCATGGTCACTTACATGAGACGGTCTACATGTTTCAGCCGCCTGGTTTCGTTGAGCCTGGAACTCCAAAGAAGGTGTGTCGTCTTCGCAAGTCCCTCTACGGCCTGAAGCAGGCACCGCGCGCTTGGTACCAGCGCTTTGCTGCTTATCTTCTTCGCATTGGGTTCGTCAGCTCTCGCAGTGACTCCTCTCTCTTTGTCTATCAGCGGGGGCAAGATATGGCCTACTTGTTATTGTATGTCGATGCCATTGTTCTCACAGCCTCATCTGATGCTCTGCGTCGTCAGCTGATTGCCTCTCTTTCGTCTGAGTTTGCTATATCAGATTTGGGGCCCCTCCACTACTTTCTCGGCATTTCAGTTCGCAACACTTCCTCCGGACTCTTCCTCTCCCAATCGAAGTATGCTGCTGAGATCATCGCCCGTGCACACATGTCTGAGTGTAAACCAGTGGTCACACCCGTGGATACCGGCTCCAAGCTAAGCGCGTCTGCAGGTCCGCCAGTTGCTGACCCTACCATGTATCACAGTCTTGCTGGAGCCTTACAGTATCTCACCTTCACTCGCCCGGACATCAGTTATGCGGTTCAGCAGATTTGCCTCTTCATGCATGACCCACGTGAACCTCACTACAACGCTCTCAAGCGTATTCTGAGGTATCTTCAGGGCACTCTTCATCTTGGTCTGCAGTTGACAGCAGCGCCTATTTCAGGTCTTGTGGCATATACAGACGCTGATTGGGGTGGGTGCCCTGACACCCGCCGTTCAACGTCCGGGTATTGTGTGTTCTTCAATGACTCTCTCGTCGCTTGGTCTTCCAAACGCCAGCCTACGTTGTCTCGCTCCAATGCGGAGGCAGAGTATCGGGGAGTCGCTAACGCTCTCTCTGAGTGTTGCTTCTTGCGCAATCTCCTCCTGGAACTGCACTGTCCTTTGCCGCGTGCCTCTATTGTCTACACTGACAATGTCAGCGCCATGTATTTAGCCAGCAATCCAGTGCAGCATCAACGGGCCAAGCACATCGAGATGGACATCCACTTTGTCCGAGAAAAGGTGGCCATTGGTGCTATTCGGGTCCTTCATGTTCCCTCCGCCTATCAGTACGTTGATATCTTCACAAAGGGTTTGCCACGTCAGTTGTTTCTTGACTTTCGGGACAGTCTGACCGTCCGTTCTCCTCCCGCTCCGACTGCGGGGGTCTGTTAATAGATATAGATAGAATCCTTGTACATATCTTTAGTTTCCTTGGAGCCCAAGGCCCAAGTCCATTGTATTCTATATATATATTCTATCTAATGGAAGGCAAACCCTAAGGGGAAATTTACCAAACCTAACAAGAACTAACATGGCATACATAAGTTGATGATAATGAACTCCAACAATTTGGAAAAAATTGGCTTTCATTTATAACTTGAAAATGAATTGAATTCCCCGTAATTGAATTTAGGTCCTTTAGCATTTCGAATTTCAGATAACTTATGAAGATTACCTTTAAGAACATAATTTTAAAATCTGAAAACTGTAGATTTGTATATTCCTAAATGGTGCGAGATTGGAATTTGGATGGTGACGTATCAACAGGTTTCCCCACTTGCAATGTTGGTTACTTCTTCAATTGGTTGGGCCTAACCTATAGTATAATCAGCTTCTTTGGCCCACAAGATAAATAATGAATTATTTAAAATTGGGCTTGGTTGTTTGCAAGGCCCACCTAACTTATAGCACCCCCATTTTAGCTTGTTTCTAGGCTTTTCAGCACGTTGCTAAACTTTGTTACATCTTTTTGTCGCCTTACCACCTTATTAACGATAATAATGCGTTGGGTGATGGATGCGCGATACGCTATAATATTACCCGATATTGTGTTTCTATTCACTTCCGTCGACCACACCCATCACTTAGTGAAATCTCTCGCCCGTATTTGCTTATGTTCGTTCAAAGGTACGTTGAGTTGGTGAAGCATCACCTATATCCAATTCGAACCATCACCTATTTGGTCAACTTTGTTCGAATTTGTTTTTACCAATTGGACCAACTGTTTGGTTCAAATCCAAATATATTTGGTTAGACTGATCAGATTGTAACTTAGGTTTGCTCAGATAGTATATTTTGCAAACTTAGCAACGATGATTGGCTAGAAACTTGCACAAGAAATCATGTGTTACAACAAGTAACTACTAATTAATCACTAGGGAAACTTGGTGATGGTGTGTGCAATCTAGAAAAATACTTCCTTCCATTTTTAATACAAGAAATTTGAATTTTGTACACGTAGTTTAAGGAGTTGAAAACTATATAAAATATTGAATTTTTTAGTTAAATTTTTTTTATATTATTAAGTATTATAATGTAGAAAAAAATTATTCAAAATTTTAATATTTTATATAGTTTTTAGCTCATTAACCTACGCGCATAAAAGTCAAATGACTTATATTAAAAATCAGAGGGACTATATATTAGTGTCACGTTGGAGGTGATGTAGGTCGACGACGAACTACTAATGTTCTCTTACAAATTCCGATCCTTGGGAGTTAGTAATTGGCATTTTTTGCAGTGGTGACGGATTCTCAAGAATTATGTAATGATTAGAAAATTGATAATTTCAGCATCGTATGTGATTATAAATGAGAACTTATATATTATTACAATGATACAAAAGTATATCTTTTTTATAAATATTGTAATGGTATGTGTTAATTTCCTATGTCTTGTATGCTTGTTATGTTACTTGTATTGTTGTGTGTATGCTTGTAACATGTATGTATATAATGATCATACATATTACATATAGGAAACATATATACTATGCATGGATGCATACTTTGTCGTATACTCGACTGAGTCGTATTGCGCTATGAGAGCTTGATCCTCTAACGAGTATATGTATAAAGTATGGTGTGATAATACATAGATAATATATGATATGCTATATGTATAAATATGTATAATGTAAGAGAGGTTTTATATTCTCGTTACTGGGCTTTAGCCCATTACTGAGAATAGGCCCATGGTTGCCGGATTGGAGTTGAGGAGCCCGGATGCTTGAGCCCGTTCCTGCTTGAGCTCTACTTGGTGGAACGCAGCATTTTGCCTTTGCCGGAGCTCTCCCATGTTGACCTAGCTATATAAGCTCTTTTTGGAGCTTTGCTGCCATCGTACTGTTTCGTTCTCTCTCTCTCTCTTCATCTTCAACAAACGCTCTCTTCTAGGGTTTTCTAGGGTTTGGTTTCCTCTCCATTTGCCTAAAGATTCTCCGAGCCTGGAAGCGAAAAAGGTGGCCGACAGTTTCCCTGGTGGTTCTCTGGTGGCCGACGCTTCAAGCTCTGGGCAGCAGCTCTCCTTCTCCCGGCGATCTAGGGTTGAGATAAAAGACTTCTTCGATCTATGGTTCCCACACAGGGGGATTTTCTTTCTCTCTTGCTTTCTGATCTCATGCATGTCTAGATCTAGAAGTTTTGTATCTCTTTACTTGATCTGTCCATCTACGAACTCATTATAGTGGATTTGGCCAACTCTTGAGGCCCCATGGATGTAGGCATAGCCGAACCACGTAAAATCGCTTGTGTTCGTTCTTCGACTTGCGTGTTTCGATCAGATCTGTGTTTTCTTGCTCGATTTCATACGCTTTCGCATATTTGCCTATCTCGTTTATCGATCTTTAGGTTTTACAACGTGGTATCAGAGCTTGAGTGTCACGTTCTTGATTTCCTGGCTCATTGTTGAGTTCTAGGGATAGAGAACGGGTGTAGGGCCTCAGGCGGACCTAAAAGGCGAAATCGTTGGGGTCGCACCCCCCCCTGCACGACGTACCACACCCTTGTTTGCTAGATATAGGGTTCTGTGCTTTATTTCTGGCTTCTGGTGTGTAGATCTGTGTGTTTATTGCCTGTTCTTGCAATATTTCTTAGATCTACTTGTTTTTGTGGTAAGATTCAAGGTTTTCTTGAATATGAGAAGTGTTTTGTTCACTTACTAACTTGGTTTCTTTGTTTTTACGAGGTACTGGTTACTATGGGTGACAAAGGCACCTATCTAAAGCCCTTCAATGGCCACACGGATTTTCCTATGTGGCAGATTAAAATAAAGGCAATCTTGACAAAAGAAAAGTGCTGGGTTGCTGTGACAAATAAGTTTCCTGATGCAACTGCAAAGGAAAAAATCTTGAAAACTGATGAACATGCCCACAGTGAGATCATGCTACGCTTAGGAGAAGAAGTTGCTAGACAGGTCTATAATCTTGAGACAGCTCAGAAGTTGTAGGAGAGGTTGGAAACCCTCTATTTGGTAAAATCTCTCCCTTTTCGAGTTAACTTGTTCAATAAGTTGTTTACCTTTAAAATGGATGTGTCCTGTCCTTTATCTGAGAATCTGGATAAGTTTTTTACTATTATTCAAGATTTGCAAAGCTGTGGTGATAAAGTTGAGGAAACTCAACAGTATGTGTTGTTATTAAATGATTTGCCTACTCAGTTTGACACTTTTAAAGATGTGGTTCAATATAGCACTGATAAATTGGAGAAAAAGGTTATCCTTGAGTCTATTATTCAGAAAAATGATGCATTGAAAGTGTTTAGAAACAAATATGAGTCTAAATTTGATACCAAAACTAAGAATAAGAATGAAGTTCTTGTTTCTATAGGTAGGTTCAAAAGCAATAAGCCTAATAACAACCAAAACCAAAACAGGAATAAGCCTCAGAAAGACAATGGTAAGCCTAATTCTAGTCAACATGGTAAATCTGATAAGCCTGATAAATCTCACTTGATGTGTTCTTACTGCTCTAAGTCTGGTCATATTGAAAAACATTGTTTTAAAAGAAAAAGAGATGAAAAAGATGCTGGAAAGCAGCCTAATGTTTCTGCTGTGTTTGAATCTCATCCTTATTATACTCATGAAGTGCTTGCATTATTAAACACTGCTGATTCTAATACCTGGATTTTGGATTCTGGATGTACTATGCATGCTACCTATCATAAGCCTTGGTTTCATGATCTTAAATGCTTTGATGGTGGCACTGTCATGCTTGGTGATCATTCTGTGCTTAAAATTAAAGGTGTTGGATCTATTTCTTTAAAGATGTTTGATAATGTGGTTAGAGTTATTAAGGATGTTAAATGGGTTCATGCCTTAAGAAGAAACTTGATGTCTGAAAGTGCTCTTGAAGAATTGCATTATGATGTGTTTAGTTCTGTAGGTGTGAGAGTTGTTACTAAGGATGGTAAGCTTGTTATTAAGTGGATTAGAAAAGGTGGCTTATATGAACTTCTTGCTACTCATGTGATGAACTTCTCTTCTGCTACTGCTCTCACTGTTGCTAACTCTGTGAAAACCATGTCTTTAAGTGAAACTCTTATGTGGCATAACAGGTTAGGCCATTTAGGAAATAAAGGTTTAGAACATTTGCATAAATCTGGCATTCTCAACTCTAAACCTTGCACTATTGATCTATGTGAAAACTGTGTGCTTGGTAAACATACTAGAAAAAGTTTTAAATCATCTGTGCATGTCTCAACTGCTCCTCTTGATTATATTCATTCTGATCTTTGGGGCCCTGCCCAAGTTTCTACTGTTGGTCATAAAAGGTACTTCATGTCTCTTGTTGATCATTACAGCAGATATGTTTGGGTGTATTTGTTGAAGACTAAAGATGAAGCTTTTGAAGCTTTTAAGATGTGGAAAATTAGAGTTGAAAAACAAACTGGATTATCTGTTAAATGTTTGAAAATTGGCAATGGTTTAGAGTTTTGCAATTTTGTGTTTAATGCATTCTGTCATGAGCATGGTATTAAAAGGCATTTGACTATTCCTGGAACCCCTCAGCAAAATGGTACATCTGAGAGGTTAAACAAGACTCTTCTTGAGAAAGCTAGATGCATGTTAATCTCTTCTGGTTTGAAACATAGTTTATGGGGTGAAGCTGTGGTCACTTCTGCTTATTTGATTAATAGAACTCCTTCATCCGTGATTTCTTTTAAAACACCTTATGAGTTATGGACTAAAAGAATACCTAAACTTGATCACTTAATGCCTTTTGGTTGTACTGCTTATTCTTATGTCAATCAAGGTAAGTTGGAACCCAGATCACAGAAGTGTGTTCTCCTGGGGTATCCTGAAGGTGTGAAAGGGTATAAACTTTTAATTGTCCAACCTGGTGTTTACAAAACAATTGTGAGTAGGAATGTAATCTTTAATGAGCACGAATTTCATTTTAAAAAGGCTTCTTCTTCTGTGATTCATGAGACTGACTTGCAGGAACAAGAT
This sequence comes from Persicaria tinctoria, assembly GCA_037127255.1. NCBI lineage: Eukaryota > Viridiplantae > Streptophyta > Magnoliopsida > Caryophyllales > Polygonaceae > Persicaria > Persicaria tinctoria. The sequence continues at coordinate 31,214,445 of JBANSL010000001.1, forward strand.
GGTGATCAGTTCTATGTTCCAAAGAACATGGATTCTGCCTCAGATGATGAGTTTGACAGTGGTTATTCTTCTCCCTCCCCTCCTCTCTCTATTTCTTCTCATGCCCCTCCTGCTTCTGTGATTATGCAACCTCACCAATTGGGTGGGGAAGCAACTAATGAATCTGTTTTGCCTTCCTCTTCTATTACTCCTATTTATGTGGATGAGGGTATTATTGTTGAATCTGTGTCTGCTTCTGGTTCTGGCAATTCTAGTTCTTCAGATGCTTTAAGACACGATTTAACTGATTGGCAATTAACTAGAGATAGAAGTCCTAGGACTGTTATTCCTAATAAAAGATTCATTAATAACATTGTTGAGTTTGCTTGTCTTGTTTCTTTTGTGGTTAAAAATTATACTCCTGAAACTTATGAACAAGTTGTTAGATGTGCTCACTTTAAATTCTGGAAGCATGCTATGGATGAAGAAATAGATTCTATGAGAGTTAATAAAACCTGGACTTTGGTTCCCAAACCTGTTGATGCTAGATTGATTGATTGTAAATGGATCTTTAAGCTTAAAGAGGGAATTTCTAAGTCTGGCCCCCTAGATACAAAGCTAGGTTGGTTGCTAAAGGTTTTACTCAAAGGGAAGGAGAGGATTACAATGAGATCTTTGCTCCTGTTGTGAAATATAAGACTCTTAGATTGTTGCTTGCTATGACTGTTGTCTATGACTTTGAGCTTGAACAAATGGATGTTAAAACTGCTTTTCTTCATGGTGACTTGGATGAAACTATTTACATGAAATAACCTAAAGGCTTCATTGATTCTGTTCATCCTGACTATGCCTACTTGCTTAATAAATCTATATATGGCTTGAAACAGTCTCCACGACAGTGGAATATCAAGTTTGATAGATGTATGAGATTTAGCTTGGGTTTTAAGAGAAGTAAGTTTGATAAATGTTTGTATTTCAAAGGTGTGATGCATGCTGGTCCTGTGTTATATGTTCTTCTGTATGTGGATGATATCCTGCTTATTTCTAAGTCTATTGATGGCATCCTTGATATTAAGAAGAATCTGCAAAAGCACTTTGATATGAAGGACTTAGGCATTGCTAATAAAATTCTGGGTATGTCCATTGTTAGGGATAGAAAGCATAAGAAACTTTGGTTGCATCAATGTGATTATGTTCAGAAGGTGCTAGATAGATTTCATATGACTGGAGATAAAGTGAATAACATTCCTCTTGGTCCTAACCTTGACTTAACTAAGATTAAAGAAAAAATGTCTATGGTTGAGTCTAGAAGAATTAAATCTATCCCATATGATGCTGCTGTTGGTTCTGTTATGTACTCCATGATTTGTACTAGACCTGACTTGGCATTTGCAATTAGCACACTTAGCAGGTTTATTTCTGAACCTGCTGAGAAGCATTGGTTGTCAATGAAATATCTGCTTAAATATCTGCTTGGATCTGTGAAATCATCCCTTTTATATGCTGAACATTCTTCCTCTTATGATTTACATGGTTTTGTTGATGCTGACTATGCTAGCAACAAGGATACCAGGAAATCTATTACCTCTTATGTTTATACATGGGCAAGTAACTGTATTTCCTGAAAATCCCAGCAAAAACCTATAGTTGCATTATCCTCCACTGAGGCAGAGTACATTGCAGCTATTGAGGCCTGTAAAGAGGCTATATGGCTGCAGGGTATTCTGAATGAGATTGAGAAAAAGCACTATACTACTGTATTGCATATAGATAGCCAAAGTGCTCTCTACTTGTGTCGTGACCCCATGTATCATGAAAGAACTAAGCATATAGATGTGAGATATCATTTTATAAGGGAAAAAGTTGAAGGTAATGTGATTCATGTTAAGAAAATTGATGGTAGATATAATCCTGCTGATTTTGGTATAAAAATAGTTCCTTATGACAAGTTTTTGTATTCCAGGAACTTCCTCCAATTGGAGGAGCTCACTTGATTTGCTGTCTGAGTGTGGGCTGAGGACGGACCTGGCATAAGAATCCACTTGATATGAAGTTGAGTCTGCCCAGTGCAAGACTTAGAAAATTACAGGGGCATTTGTAATGATATGTGTTAATTTGCTATGTCTTGTATGCTTGTTATGTTACTTGTATTGTTGTGTGTATGCTTGTAACATGTATGTATATAATGATCATACATATTACATATAGGAAACATATATACTATGCATGGATGCATACTTTGTCGTATACTCGACTGAGTCGTATTGCGCTATGAGAGCTTGATCCTCTAACGAGTATATGTATAAAGTATGGTGTGATAATACATAGATAATATATGATATGCTATATGTATAAATATGTATAATGTAAGAGAGGTTTTATATTCTCGTTACTGGGCTTTAGCCCATTGCTGAGAATAGGCCCATGGTTGCCGGATTGGAGTTGAGGAGCCCAGATGCTTGAGCCCGTTCCAGCTTGAGCTCTACTTGGTGGAACGTAGCGTTTTGCCTTTGCTGGAGCTCTCCCATGTTGACCCAGCTGTATAAGCTCTTGTTGGAGCTTTGTTGCCGTCGTACTATTTCGTGCTCTCTCTCTCTCTCTCTCTCTCTCTCTCTCTTCATCTTCCACAGACGCTCTCTTCTAGGGTTTTCTAGGGTTTGGTGTTCCTCTCCCTTTGCCTGAAGATTCTCCGAGCCTGGAAGTGAAGAAGGTGGCCGACAGTGTCCCTGGTGGTTCTCTGGTGGCCGGTGCTCCAAGCTCTGGGCAGCAGCTCTCCTTCTTCAGGCGATCTAGGGTTGAGATCGAAGACTTCTTCGATCTCTGGTTCCCACACAGAGGGATTTTCTTTCTCTCTTGCTTTCTGATCTCATGCATGTCTAGATCTAGGAGTTTTGTATCTTTTTACTTGGTCTGTCCCTGTACGAACTCATTATAGTGGATTTGGCCAACTCTTGAGGCCCCATGGATGTAGGCATAGCCGAACCACGTAAAATCGCTTGTGTTCGTTCTTCGACTTGCGTGTTTCGATCAGATCTGTGTTCTCTTGCTCGATTTCATACGCTTCCGCATATTTGCCTATCTCGTTTATCGATCTTTTGGTTTTACAAATATAACTATAGAATTTAGAGAGAGATAAAACCTAATAGATTGGTGGGGGGGGGGGGGAGCCTCATATTAGAGAAGGCAAACACGCCTTTATAATGATATTATTCAATGCTTTATATAGGGATTACAATGATTGGAGAATAAGTAATATAAGGATATCGACAATCTAAACTTACCAAAGATATATATTTCTAACCTAACATAACAATATCAAAGATTATATCGTAATACAATCATAACTAATACATCATTTCTAATATATCTCCAATAATAACACTTGCACATTTATACGACCCGATACTTATTACATGTGTGATTGAGTCTCCATATTTAATTGAGATCATACATCCGAAAGTAGTCCGGCTCCCGTCCAGTTGCAAATTAACTGTAGGGTGCAGTTTGTTAAATTTCCACCATCCGATTATATCAAGGGTTATGATTAGTTTGTATTTGTTTTTTACAAAAAAAAAAAGTATGCCTCCTCGGCTCCTCCCCACCAGAGAGAGCTCTCTCGCTCCTCGCGCTCCATCAGTCCATCTCTCTCGTTCCTCGCCGCTTCATCAATCCATCTCTCTCGCTCCATCTGTCTTCCTCTCTCTCTCGCTCCTCGCAGCCGCAACCCACCCTGATCCATCAGTCTGTCTCCTTCCCGGTAGAAAATCGCTCCAAATCACCCCGAACCCTCTCCCACAAAATCACCCCAAATCGCCCAACTTGGAGGATAGGTCTACTGTGCCAAAGAGCGGAGAGGAGTGATATTATGGCTGGTGATTGAAGGCTGCAAGAAGGATGACCTTGGTATGTTGCGCGATGGCGATTGATAATTCCCCCTAACCTAGTAGGTCTGAATTCTCAAAGGCGGCAAGGATGGCGATGCCGACGATCGAAGGTGGTGCGACTGCAATTCGTTGAAGGAATGTCGACGATCGAAGGCGGCAAAGGCAATGTAGGCGTTGGTTGGTTGCGCGAGTGCCGATGAGGTATGTGTATCAGTATGGGGTTTTAGAAAATCGTGGGCTTTTGGTTTGTAAATTTGTGATTCGTGGATGAATTTGGCGTTGAATGCATTCAATATGTCAAATTTAGGGATTTTTGGGATTTAATGGGTTGAAATTTAGTATTAGGTTTCTACAGTGAATTGGAATTCAATTGAATTTGGTATAGGAATTGAATTGAATTGAATTTGTGGAATGTCAATGTTTTTTATTACAATTTGCCATCAAGGTGATAAAAATCTACAAATTAGGAGTTCATATAGAATCTGTAATAAAGGTGATAAAAATCAGTTGTCAAGCTTTTTGATATTGTAGTTAGATTAGAAGTGCATAGTCATGGTATTTGGTAAACTATTGTCAAACCTAAAGTATTCAAGTAAAATTTTAGCCTATTAGCTCAAATGGTAGAGCGATATGCATAAACACAAAGATGCGGGTTCAAATCCCGCATAGGCTAATGTTGTAAAATTTGCTTATTAGACATCCATAGATATAGACCCAATATATATGCTGCAAATTGAGTTTGGTTTCTCACATCTTGAGCATCAGCAAGACATTAGTTTACATTTTGAAGTCTTAATGCTAAAAGAAACATGACATTTAAAAAATGTTTAAATTTCAGACTAACAAATTTATTCAATATTAATTACTTTTGAAATGTCTGAGAAGCTTTAGAGATGATCATGAGCAAATGATGATGTGTGCTAGGGTCTATGTGTTAATATAGTTGTCTTTCTCCAATGAGATACACTCCTCTTGCTTAATCTTTATGTTCACCCATGGTGTTTTCACTTTTCAACTATCTTTGCTAATTAACATAAAAAAACAGCCCATTTTCTTGTGCTTTTTGCTATCATAAAAAAGTGTTTTCAACTGCCATAAATCCATATTCAATGTGAAAGAAACTTTGACATCAATCATAATTAAGATGAGCTAAAATGAAAATTTTGAATTCACGGCAACAAAGCTTTAACAATTCATCTTTAAAACATTAGCCTATGCGGGATTTGAACCCGCATCTTTGTGCGTGAGCACAATGCTCTACCATTTGAGCTAATATGCTTAAATTCTTTTTATTACAATATAATTAGACCATAAAAATATGATGGAACCTATTGCTTAACAGAAAACTCTAAATACATGAGGTACGTCATTGCAGAGTAGTGTGATGCACCCTACTGGATTGAAGGAAGCTTGCAGAAACAGAATACTAAATAAACGACAGCAAAAAGGAGGAACATGGTGTACCTGTTGGCTCAAAGGTGCAATTGGAGTAACAACATGCATAAAAAAGGTCCAAGGTTTGAGAAAAAGAAATGATATTTGCACAATTTATTGTCTCTTTTCAAGTTCCTAGCTACAAGTGTTATTTCCATTAGTAACAATGCTCACCTCGAACAGCTAGAAAAAGCACAAAACAAATTGCACAACCCTTCACCATTCCTCATTCATCTAAATAAATTCAGTATTCATGTAAAACAATTCAATGATGATCTTCAATTCCAACAAGTCCACAAATCACCAAATTCAAACTTGCAAAACCCAAAAATCTTCCTAAAAATCACCAAATAGTAACTCATGTCAAACAGAGTTGATTTTGCAATTCACCAACTTCAAATTTATTGCCAATTCACCTGCACACATTTAGCCTACACAAAAAGGAGAATGAGCCTCTAATCCAAATAGTAACCCATGCATATTTTGCATTAAATTCCAGCATCACAAAGTTAACAAAATTTCTACCACCATACATCACATAATTCACATTTAGGATACATGTGCTACAATCTCTGGGGAATGCTCACAAAATGCAGACCCTCAGCTTCATACTAAGCTATGACAATTCAATTAGAATATAATCTAACAATTCATAATAAGCTTATTAGATTGGGAAGGTCAAGAATTCAGTATCAAACCTATTAGTTAGCAATTGGTATGCTTTAGAGTTTTAGATGGTAGAAGCCAGACCCACAATCAACAAATTCAAGCTACAATCACCAAATTGAAACAAAAAAATCCCCCAAAAATCCCTAAATTTCGACATATGAATCCATTCAATTCCAAAAATTCAACCACAACAATTGAATTTCCAAACCCATAAACCATAATTCAAATTGATATGCATACTTATCGTTCACCGTCGCGCAACATACCAACGCCGTCCTTCGCCTTCAATCGCTAGCCATAATATCTCTCATCTCCGCTCTTTGGCACAGTAGACCCATCCTCCACTTGGGTGATTTGGGGCGATTTTCTACCGGGAAGGAGACAGACAGATGGAGTGAGGTGGGTTGCGGCTGCGAGGAGCGAGAGAGAGGGAGACGGATGGAGCGAGAGAGATGGACTGATGGAGCGCGATGAGCGAGAGAGCTCTCTCCGGTGGGGAGGAGCCAGACTTTCTTTTTTGTAAAAAAAAAAAATACAAACTAATCCTAACCCTTGATATAATTGGACGGTGGAAATTTGACAAACTGCACCCTACAGTTAATTTGCAACTGGATGAAAGTCGGACCCTATGAAACAACTCACATAATGGCCGGACTATATGATCGAAATATCCCCTGCTCAATCGATCACAAATTAGCTTACACGTACGTTCTACTAATCTAATTAATTAAGACGCACAGTTTTGGAGGAGACACCCTCATCGGCATTGCGCACTCACTCCAAAATCCACCACCTAAATTATACGGAGTATATATTAGTTGAATTGATGAATTTAGATTAGTTATGATTTACTTTCATTAATGGGACGATATGATAGAACCATTCCAGAATGGTTTAACTGCAAAGAACTTTCGGGTAGTACTCAAAGGTTCTCGGTTCGAACCCTTGCGGGTAGTACCCAAAGAACTTGCAGGTAGTATCCAAAGAGCTTGCGGGTGAGGTTAAAGTGAAAAAGGGGCTTAAGATGAAAATACTCCTTAAAGTGAAAATGGGCCTAATTTAAAAAAAAAAACTAAAGTCGGCCTACAACCCTAATTGCAACGCTCTCTCGCTCGTCCGCCATGGCTCTCTCTCTCTCTCTCTCTCGTCCGCCATGGCTTCCCCTTACCTCGCGACGACGTCGGATTTCGGCAACGCGGTGGCCCCGGTCTCGCAGGTGCTCGGATTTCGGTTTCTAACTCTCCTTAGGGTTCAATTATCGGAATCGAATTGGATATTCGGAATCGAATTGGATCTCCCAGTGCCGTTCCACAGGGTTCAATTATCGGGATTGAATTGCAATCGAATGGCACTTGATTGATTCCTCGCGAAAATCGACTAATCAGACTTTGCAATTCGACAAATTGATTGATTCCTCGATTGCAATCGTAGCTGGCCGCGCGAAAATCGGAAGTTCAATAAGAGGAGGTCCTTGTCGTCGGGAATCGAAGTTGTGTTGCCTGATCCACCACCTACTGAAGCGGCGTCGTTGTTCTGTTGCCGGTCTTCCCCAGACGCGCCACCAGCAGCCTTCGACGGGGACCTGTGTTTGCCGATCTCCATTGGTACTGTAGCAACACACGGGAGGAGGAAGGAGATGCTGAGATTACAAAAAACATCCCCATACTTTCATTTATAAAATTATTGCCCTATTTTAATTGTAAAAATTACAAATTTTAGCCCATAATTTTTATCGGGTTTAAATTCTATAAGATGCATCTTGAATATTCTAAAGTGCATAAATAATAAATCAAAGTGCACTTTATCATTTTATTTGTGCACTTTACAATCTTATTCTTGCACTTTATCATTTTATTCATGCACTTTATCATTTTATTTATACACTTATAATCTTAATTGTGCACTTCACATTCTTATTCATGCACTTCATATTTTTATTCATACAACATCATTTTATTCTTGCACTTATCATTTTATAATATTATAATTTTATTCTTGCACTTTATCATTTTATTCATACACTTTATAATCTTAATTGTGCACTTCATAATTTTATTCATGTACTTTGACATTTTATTCTTGCACTTTTTCATTTTATTCTTGCACTTAATCATTTTATTCTTCCACTTATCATTTTATTTGCACAACATAATATTATATTTGCACAACATACTATTATATGTGCACAATCTAACATTATATTATTAGATATGCACAACATAATGTTACATTTGCAAAACATAGTGTTATATTTGCACAACCTAAAGTTATATTTGCACAATATAATGTTATATTCGCACAACATAATATTATATGTGAACAACATAACATTATATTATTAGATATGCACAACATAATGTTATATTTGCAAAACATAATGTTATATTTGCACACCATAATGTTATATATGCATTATATCATCTTATTTGTGCACATTATCATTTTATTATTGCACTTTATAATCTTATTCATGAACGGGAACAAAAATAAGACAACCATGAATAGCCTATGCGGGATTTTGAACTCGAACATTTGTGCATGAGCACATCGTTATACCGTTTTTGAACTAAAATGCTTTTAATGACGCATTTCGCATCAAAGTACAAAACCGCCATAAAAATAGCAACCCATAAAGAAAATATTTGGTAGAAAACTTACTTGACATTAGGAAAATGCACATTTATTAATAATAATCTTTATTGTATTATTTGTTCACTTTATATTTTATAATCTCATATTTTTCACTTTTTAAAATAAAGACAATAAATGTGATGTAGCATATTTTCTTGCATTTTGTAATCTTTTAGATGCACCTTATAATATTATTTCAAATAAAAATTGCGGGCTAAAATATGTAATTTTTATAATTGAAATAAGGGCGATATTGGTAGAAATATAAAATATGGGAGAGGTGGTGACATTTATCTCATATTTAGGGTCATTTACCTATTTATCCATTTACCCCATAAAATTAGGTTCATTTACACATTAAATAGGCCCATTTAATTACTCATTTAATTAGACCTATTTACCTTTAAATTAGGCCCATTTACCTTCATATTGGACCATTTTCACTTTAAACAAATTTTTCATCTTAAGCCTCATTTTCATTTGAACCTTTACCTATATATATATATATATATATATATATATATATATATATATATATATATATATATATATATATATATATATATATATATATGAGTTGATGTGTGTTTTAAGGGTACAAAGATGCGTAAACAATCTCTTGAGGTTTCACAAGTGAATCTAGAGTACCTTGTTTCTCATTTATTTTTCAATATAATTAATACGATGCGATGTGATGGATTGGGGTGAGGATTAGGAATGCATGTAGTGATTCCCACTGATGCGCTAATGCGCTTGAGGATAAGTTAATGGAGATTTTGGTGGAGAATCAGACCGGGTAAAGCTTGAAACTCCTAGGGACGAGGGCTCTCGATTCGCAGGACGAGGGAACATACCGGGTAAAGCTAGAACCTCCTGAGTATGTCCCCGTCATGCGTCTGTTTGCCAAGACCTGGACTGTCTCAACTCCAATAGCGAGTCGTGTTTGTGTTTTAGATATCTTATGTTTGAGTGGTTATGATAAGACGGTTGATTGACTTGAACTCATGTTGAACTTGATGATAATAATACACAATCTAGATGGGCACCTTAAGTATGCTCTAGATGCTAGATTGATAGGGATCTTTTTTATATAGAGCTATATACGCTATGGTTGTGTAGTGACCCATGGTGGTTTTTGGGGTTTAGTTGTAAGTACTTTCGACCCCGTGCGCTAGAATGGAGATGATGATCTTGCTCTGGGGTCGAGTTGTGCTTAAGAGATTGAGTTGAGTTTATTTTTGAGATTCTTAAAATCATTTTAGGAATTGATTGTTTTATTTCTTTTGAGTTTAATTTCTGGCCTTTCTGACCGGTAACTCTACTTTTGTATCGATTTAGATATTTTGATTTTCAATATATGATATGAGACATGTTATATTCTTTCTTTTTTTCGTTTTAAGATTCATATGCAACTCTTGACACATGTTAATACGATAACGTATTGGGATTTGGGTGCCACGCAACAACTAGATCTATTAGGTACGGTCATTACAATAACACACAGGTTGTCCTTCAATATCATGGTTTTGAATGTTTATCTAAATATTCCTTTGAATGTCGCCCCTAAAAGCCAAATCTTCTCCTCTCAATAGTACTAAAGTGGAGAAGCAAAAGAGAAACATGTAGAAATATGGATCTAGAGAGGTGGTCGACATATGATGGTACACCAAAAAAACAATTGTGATAGTATTTTTGTTAAAAAACAATAGTGATAGTAAGTTTTTGAGGACAAATATTTTTTTCAAATGAGTTTAATAATGATTTACTTTTCCTTATTAAGTGTTTTAAAAACTAAAATGATATCTTTTGATTAATGTATTAGTATATAATCAAATATGAATGACTGGGGTCGTGTGCATGGGAACACATGCATGCCTTGTAAGCTAGCACACAAGCAGAGAGAGTTTCATTCTAAAACCAATTGGTAATATAAGAAGTATTCTACCGACTCATATACTACTAGAGCTTGATATGTTCAACTTTTCAACGTGGGAAACTTTTTGGTCTCATTCACATCTCTAACAACACTTAGACACTGCCTAGGCGGCACTAAACTAGCTCTAGGTGGAGGGGACATCATTTAGCGCGTGACGTGATTTTTACAACACCGTTTGAATGTAGCTTCCACCACTACGACAAAAGTAGCTTAGGGCGACAAAAATATAAAAACTAAACTGACGAATTCACTTTTGTCGCGCAAAACTGATCTTTAAGTGACAATGCTATATTTGGTCGCCAAAAACTTGTTTTTGTGACGAAAATTTCAATCTGTCACCCAAAGGAAACTAGGGTTACAAAAGTCGCCTTGAATAGTTCGTATCTTATTAATCGAGATTCCCTTCTTCCTCGGGAGCCACAACTTCAATCTCACGCCGCCTCTTCACCTTCCTCCTCCTTTGTCGTCGTCGGAGAATCTATCTCCGTTTCTCCGGCTGAATCCTCTTGTTCAGCATTTCTATCCCGCTCCTGTTCTCCTCCTCCTCCTTTGCAACCCTAGTACAATCTTCTCTACAACAGATCACAACCTGGATACAGATCGGGTGCCGGTGTGGGACAACGTGTTGGTCGAATCCAAGAGTTTATCGCCGCATCTATGAGTGAACATCCACATTCAAGCGCTCCCAAAAGCAAGCGAGGAGATAGTGAGAGAGGGAATATGGCATTCACACTCAACAGTGGTTTCAAGATGCCGGTAATCGGCCTGGGAGTGTGGAAGATGGAGAAGGAGGACATTCGAGACCCCATCCTCAACGCCATTAACCTCGGCTATCACCATCTCGATTGCGCTGGTGAACTCCCTTTCTCTCATTGTCGTTTAACCAATTTCGCTCGGAAATAGTTATTTGCTTTGGTTTCATCTGATGCCTTTCAACAAGAAACTGAATCTGTGTAAACTTTATCTCTGAGCTTGGTTTTTTTTTTCCTTTGTTCTTCTTTTGATTCGACCGGATCTGCTAATTCTGACTGAACAAGTCTGTGATTTATGTGAAATTAGATGGTAGTAGGGCTAAATTTTGCAGGGCAGTGGTTTTTGAAGTGTAGAGGCTGCTTAGGGGATTAATAACTCTTTAAATTGTCTTAAAAGTGAACTAGTTGGAAAGCTGTTTCAGTAGTGGACTAGATACAGCTTCTTAGGGTTCTTGGATTTGACTTGATGATCAATCTCTTGTATCATACGCTTTGAAGCAAGAAAATGTCCAAAATTTACGCACAGAAAGTTGATTATATCATAACTGAAGATGCACAACCCATCTATCTTACTAGGAAAAAGCTTTCAACTATTGGCCACATAAGAGCTTGCTCATATATTCTTATGTCTACCAAGCATATCTAATTCATTTGAAGGTATTTATCCATCCTTTTCAAAATTGAAACTCGTCATTGGTTTACATATTGGATATTGACACTACAATATCCTTGGAAACTACATGGCATGCTATGGAAGATCTGGTTACAAGGGGTTTAGTTCCTAGCATTGGCATCTGGTAATCAGACCTAGTTAGATGCTTTAGTTTCTAGCATCTAATGAACTAAAAATTGCACAATAACGATCGCTGGATCATCTTCCATTCTGCATTAACTTTAGCTCTGAGGTTGATTTAACTTGCTTTTGTAGCTCTACAGACCTCTTCTTCAGTGTGAGATAGTTCCAGGATTTGGTGTCTGACCAACATGGGTATATGGTTAAAAAGCTTTTTTTTTTATGAAGCCATCAAGTTGATATGTGGTAAGTATTTTTATATTCCTTGAATTATGAATGCAGGAGGAAATGGTTATTCAGATGGGTTAGGAGCCTAGAACTGCGTGATGTGTGGTAACTATTTTTATATTCCTTGAATTTTATGTTATTGTAACTGATGTTACATCTCTTGAATGTCCGAGGTTATCTCTCGAATTTTAGTAGTTATTATCTCTTTTAATTGGTGATTTCAACTAGGTGCAATTTTCTATGAAGTGCTCGTCTTCCATGGATGCCTATAAACCTTTTCATCTCCCTCAGAACCCCCTAATTTCTTTGTGACCAGATTATGCTTTTTTACACTCGTTTATTATGAGAGTATGATAGTTCTTTGGATGGGGATTGACAATGATGTTTTATACTTCCCTTGCAGGTCCTTGGCTGGTCTTAATTGATGAATTTGGGGAGCATATGTACAGGTATGATATTTTTACACTAGCTGTTATTTTTCAGGCTATTTTTTATGTGAGTTTTTGTTCTAGTTCTATATAAGAATGCTCTCTAATTATATCTGCCAAGAAGTGTTGAAAAGAGCACTTTGATGAATACTTCAACTTAGCTATCATTAGATTTGAAGAAAGACACTTTGATGAATGCTCTCTAATTGTTGTATGTTATCTTGTTTGAAAGGCAATGGTATTGTGCATTCGGGCTTTTGCAGTCTCGGTTATAAGGAGCAGCAGAAGCAGAGAACTATAGGATCATACCAAATTAACAAGACTTGCTTTAAGATTGATGGTATTTCACTTAAAATAATTGTGAAATAAACTATGTATATTTCTTCTTTAATTTGCTTGCTCATATTCATTTGCATGATGCATAATTTACATGATTTGCTTTTCCTGCTTGGAAAACTGCAACTTTAGCATGGAACATTGATGACTTATTGCCTCCAGCAGAAAAATATATTTTCAATTTCAAATCAAAAGAAGACCTTAAGAGATGGCATCTGTATTCAGATTCCAAGTACGGAGGTATGTCACTGTTGGGCCTATCTGTATTTGGTATTTGGTGAACTTTTATAAGATTTTCAAGTTGAATAAACCTGGAAACTTCCCTTGGCCATCACTAGTAGGTCTATCTCGCTTTATGACGCATGGATGTAAACATTTATTGTTACATATGTGTGATATGAACCCCATTATAATTTTATGAAGTTATTAAATTGTTTACTATCACTAAGCTTACTTCTAGGATTGTTCCTCATAATAACACAAATGCTAGCTCAATCAGCAACTGATATGATTAAGGAAGTAATTCAAAATATCTCTTGATACATCTGTTTCATCTTAATTGGCTGCCAATCTATGTTGACTGACTGAATTACTGGAATAGCTATGATGCGAATGCTTGAGCAAATGGATTTGTCCAAAATATCTCATCCGAGAATCTGAAATGATAATGAGAATGCATATGGCACCAGTCCACCAGCCCTTACAGGATCCTCCATCTCATTGGTTTCAGTCTTGCATGTTCTATTCTATGTCTCGTTCTAGACCTCCTAGCATAACTAAATAGTGTCAAATTTTCAATAAATCATGAACAACTGCAACCTGCAAGTAATCTCATGTTTCTTTCGTGTGCATGTAGGCCCAAAACAATGTCTGGGTAATGATTTATGGCTCTTCAAGCATGTTTTGTGACAAGAAAGTGCCTATTTAATATACAAGTAGAAAGAAAATGATCTGGAGGAGCCACATAAGAAGATAGATATGGGTAACAAAGAGTTGAAAAAGACAGAAGAGGAGTTAGCCAACAAGCTTAGAAGTCCGAAAGAAAAAGAGCCGGTTTACTCTTTCTCCATCCTTTTCTCTTGCTCCACCCTTCTCCTTTGCCCGCTGAATTCCTTCCATTTTTTCCTTTTGTTGAAAAAAAAAATAGTTGTATTGGGCCATTTCTTGACCTGCAATTAAATTTTGAACGCATTGATTCTTTCTTGATAAGGTGTGGTGATCTCTTATAAGGAGTCCATTTTCAGAGGCATCTGTTACTCAGCTACAGACTATAAAGTTTATGATGATTTATTTCTATGAGAGGCATATGTCATACATGTATAGTTGATTGATCTGTTTTAAGTGTTGGAAACCTACTCATTTTGTTTGATTCAATCAATAAATAAGATAATGAACCTGTGATCTTCATGATTTTATTGGCTTAACAGGGAGCTAATGCTGAAGGTGTCCAAAAGAGATTGGCATTCGTCGAGATCCAAAGCAAAACATACCTCGAAGTCAAAGGCACTGGAACTACGCACAAGTGCCCAACCATTGCTGTTGCAATTTTTTGAATCTGATTCCAGGTTTTCCTCTATCTTCTTCTTTCAAAGTTGGTTCTATTTACTTAGCTTGAAATCTGAACATTTGTTACTCCATTGTTGTTGCAATTTTTTGAATCTGATTCCAGGTTCTCCTCTATCTTCTTCTTTCAAAGTTGGTTCTATTTACTTAGCTTGAAATCTGAACATTTGTTACTCCTTGATTATTACTCATTAGCTAGTATATTTTCTTGTTAAATAGCGCCTAAAATGCCTGGAATGTGTGTTGTTTTTTTTTTGCTGAGTTTCTTTGGCTATTTATTTTAAGCTATTGTGACTATATTATTGTGTTTATTGATGTAACTTCTTGTTGTCTAAAGCATAGTCATATATGGCACTCTATGATGAAGATTAAGGTAAACATGTGACAGGCCTAAAGTCGTTATGCCAAATCAAAGTAAATTCCTAAGATGCAAACTATAACAAGTATAGTAGGTAAGTTAGGGTCGAACCCACAGGGAAACAGAATCAGTTGTAAGAGCGAGTATTATTACCAAAAGTAACTGATTAAAGGGGGAGTTTTGTGTGTGAGAAATAGTAACAGAACAAGTTGCAAGTAAAAAGGTTGTGAATATATGATGGAAAGGTATCACACCAGGTAATTATCCGCACAACAATTAAGATGGTTCATCATCGCATTCTATGAGTCTCAAGTTCTAATGTCCAGTAATTGTTCTCAATTCAGATCGTGTAATAGCTTTTAGTCCTACCAGTCCTAAAAGCACTTATCACTAAATTACAAGGGAAAACCTTCACCAAATAATAAAGCAATAGCATTAAAGCATGAATTATAATGAGATACAAGCGATTCTAACAACCCGTTAAAATAGCCTGTAATCGAATCTCCCTCACAATCTACCACAAGCGACCGCGTATGGAGATTGTGTTTGCTACAATGAATCTACAACCCAAGACCTGGAATTGGAAACCCTAGCAGTATGACTAGTATCGATAAACCTAGGTGATCAATCTAGATAAATCAATAATAAGCAATCAAGCAATAAGCTCAGGAGATCGAAACAATTAACAAAGGACGAACAAGAGTAGAATACTCACAACCAAATCAATTGAAGGCTTCAAAGAACCAAGTGCAACAAAGGAGAGTTAGTTCTCCATAGGGGTTTGTGAGATGATGAAAAGGGAAAATACGTCTCTGGAAAATAACCTAATGATTCTCTACTGCCTTCTCGGCCTATATAACCTAATAAAATCGGGTTTAACATCCCGTACAATTATAATAATAAAATATTAAAACTAAATAGATAAACAGAACCGGATAAGAATCCGTCTTCAGGACCGACGCGGGCGCGCCAAGTGCAGCGCGGGCGCGCCAGCCTCGTCTTCAACTCTTCCATTTGGTGTATCAGCGCGGCCACTTCCTCTTAGCAGCGTGGTCGCGTCGGGTAGCAGCGCGGGCGCGCCAAGTGCAACGCGGCCGCGCCAAGGTCTTCAGTCCTCCAGCTGCTTCCGATCTTCTTAGCTTCTGTAACTTGCATGATTTCTTCAACTTCTTCAATATGCTCCGAATCACCAAGTTCACACTAATATCTCTCATAATGTCAGGTAAATGATGACAAAAACTACTAAATGCGCTATGGAATATATCGCATATCAAATTCCCCCATACTTAAACCTTTACTCGTCCCGAGTAAGCATAGAAGCTAGCCTACTCTCACTATAAATCTCAAAGGTTCACAGACAGTACAAGGAAAATGAACACTAAGTACTAGTAGTTTTCACCATCTCACCAATCAGCTCAAAAGACAATCAAAATAGGAAATAAGAATTACAATTGTATCTCAACCATCTACACCTTATAGCTCCCAGTGGCCTACCCGACAACCTCCTTATAACTCCTCTTCTTATGTCGCCTTCGCCAAGAGATCAATCCTAATCACTCAAAGTAAACGCTCATCTTGCCAAGGCGCCCTTTCGGGTTTTCACCAAGCCACTCATTTTTTTCAGGGATGGTACTCACATAACAATCTCACTTCCCTCAAGCCTCATATTGCCAAGCCTAAGGCTCGCCAGACTACCTGCTTTTTGCCTGAGTCGCCCTTCCAGGTTTTCAACTCATCCCAGGATTTTGATTGCTTTCTTTTTTTTTTCATTTTTTTTTTTTCATTTTTTTTTTTTTTTTTTCTAAATAACAAATGCAGAATCTGTACACAAATAATGCTGAAATAAAATATGTACATGATGTGTGAATCCTTTCCCTCCCCCATACTTGAATGAAGCATTGTCCTCAATGTGAAAGAAGACAGAATTAAGTAGGGAGAAAGGAAACAGAAGGACTCACTGAGGTGGTGGATAGTGGCGAGAGTAGTCCTCTCGCATGCGGCGCAGCTCCTCCCTCATCTCTTTGAACTCGCCGAAGCCCTGTAAGATGTCGGCCTGCTGGTGGAGAATCTGGTTTGTCACTGTCGTCAGACTCCCCACGTCTTGGCGCAAAAGGCCAATCTGATCAACCAGGTGGCCCCACTGCTGGGGTTGCTGATAAGTATCCTGAGAAGCTTGTGCAGGCCAAGGGGTCCACTGGTGCGCGTCCTGCTGGCTCTGATATGCTGGTTGAGAATCCCAACCGTGCTGATAAGCAGGCGTCTCCTGATATGGGCTCTGTGTGAAGCCCTGTGTATCTGCCTGAACAAACGCCTGCTGAGCCATAGGCGCATCCCCCATCGTGGCAGCTCCAGCTGTGCCACTGCTTCTGCCTACCTCCATGCGACGCCTTTTCCCCAGAAGTGACGTCGGAAAGTAATCTGCCTCAATGTACCAGTCAGACCAAGATTCTGACCAAGGCAGGGGCTTAGGGAGCCTGAACTGATGCTCCTTCTTCTTGCCCGTGCACCAAATGGCTCCCCCATCCGGTGCAGTATCCAGCATCAGACACCTCCGTAGATAATCCTCAGTATAGGTCCTCGCGATGACCTCTGTCTCCTCCAGCTCAACCAAACCATTCTGCCCAACGCATGCAGCAATGGCGACTCGAGTAATAAGGCCGCCCTGAACCATTTCTGGTCCAGCGGCACTGCGATCCCTTCTGATCCTGTCGAGGCCATCGAAAAAGAGCATAACCCAGTCAGGCGTATAATCCGCAGTAGGCACTGCGCTGTAGGCAAATCTCAGATGCGTCATGGAAAGCTTGGTGTCTGTAATCAGCCCATAGTACGTCCCAGCAACGATCTTGCACAACATCCGGAAGATAGGATGAGTGATCCTGCTGTTGTATTCGTTGCTCGTCAGAAAATCCTCTCCAGACACCGCTTTGAAGAAAGCAACAAGGTCGGGGTCGGACACAGCTGTGGCCCATCCAACCGTTGGGGCTTTAGTAACCCCCAAAGCTTTTCGTAGCCTTGATATAGAAGCCCTGTAGGTGGTGCCATTATATCTGAATGAAACCCCTCTAATGTTGTGATCTCTCAGGTGAACCTGATAAGTGGCGAGGAATTGCTTGCTCAGTTCCGGATACCCTACAGCTCCCAAATCCAGAAAACCACTAATACCGGCATGCTCTAGACATTGCTCCATACATTCTAGCATCTGAAGCGTCTGAAGGATAGGTCTATGCAAGTATTTGGTAGAACTGACACAGCTGACCTTATTGTAAATCGCCAATTCCTCATTAGACAAATCTAGCCCATGATCAGATCTACTCGTCCCCTCCTCCGATGAACTCATACTTGATATATAATACGAAGAAATCGGAATCGAAAGAAGAACAGCGGAAAGAACTCACGAAGAACAGCTCGGCGCAGGGGGCAGACGTGGGCACGCTGAAGGTGGCGTGGGCGCGTCGGGAGTAGCAGCGCGGCCGCGTTAGGGTTGGCGTGGCCGCGTCGAGACTGTATGCTTCCTGGTGGGTCTTCTCTAACAGCGCGGGTACGCTAGGGATGGCGTGGGCGCGTCGGGAGTAGCAGCGCGGCCGCGTTAGGGTTGGCGTGGCCGCGTCGGAGCTCTCTTCAGATCTGAACGTCGGTGAAGACGGCTTCGTCGATGTGAGGCTCGCCGAGATTTCTTCGGTGCCGGCTTGTACTTGGCCTGGTGGGGGCTGCCGCCGGCGGCTGTGTGCTTCAGGGAGGACCGAGATGTGGTGGTCCAAGGTGGGGGCGGCGGTTGTGGTGAGGAGAGAGAAGGGAGTGTTTGGTGAGGAAAGTTTGAGAGGGATGTGTGGTGAGGGTGATGTGGGGGCTGATGTGTGGGGTGTAGGGTTTTGGTGGGGTTGATGGTTTGATACTGGTTTTTTTTGTTTTTTTTTTTTTTGGATTTTTTTTTTTTTTTTTTTTTTGACGAAAATTAACACTGCGGGTGCAGTGGGTCCGAAATGCAGGTGCAATTCGTCACCAGAACTCCGTCTTTAGTACCTACAAAATAAAATAAAAATAGAGTTAAAGAAAATAATGCAGTTCCTTGGGTTGCCTCCCAAGCAGCGCCTTTGTTTCATGTCGCTGGCTCGACCAAGCCGTTTTGGCTATTCTAACTCCGCATGTGGCTCCTCCAAAGCTAACTCATCCATAACCTCCTTTGTGAACCCTTCATAGTATGTCTTAAGCCTATGACCATTTACTTTGAACTTCTTTTGGCTATCCGGGTCATATAGCTCTACTGCTCCATGTGGGAAAACTTCAGCAACAATGTATGGTCCCCCCCACTTTGACCTGAGCTTCCCAGCGAAGAGTTTCAGGCGAGACTGAAAAAGTAGGACTTTGTCACCAGCTTTAAAGTCCTTCCTATTGATGTGCTTGTCATGCCATGCCTTGGTCTTTGCCTTGTATATAGCCGCATTATCATAGGCGTCCAACCGTAGCTCCTCGAGCTCACCCAACTGTAGCTTCCTGTGGTCTCCAACTTCGTCACTCTGCATATTGCATTGTTTCACAGCCCACCAAGCCTTGTGCTCCAGCTCAACAGGAAGATGACATGCCTTCCCATAGACAAGTCTGAAAGGAGACATCCCAATTGGAGTTTTGTAAGCAGTGCGATAAGCCCATAAAGCATCATCAAGTCTCAAACTCCAATCCTTCCTGTTAGGATTCACGGTCTTCTCAAGAATGGCTTTGACCTCTCTATTGGACACCTCAGCTTGGCCATTCGTCTGTGGATGATATGCGGTGGAAACTCTGTGTGTGACATGATATTTCTTAAGCAAGGCAGTCACAGTTTTGTTGGAGAAATGGGTACCCCTGTCACTAATCAGCGCTCTAGGAATACCATGCCTGGCAAAAATATTGCTTTTCAAGAACCCTGCCACAACTTTAGAATCATCAGTCCTGGTGGCCTTCGCTTCCACCCACTTGGAAACATAGTCCACCGCAAGTAAAATATATAAATTCCCACAAGAACTAGGAAAAGGTCCCATAAAGTCGATACCCCAAACATCAAAGATTTCGCAAAAAATCATTGGTGATTGTTGCATTTCATTCCTTTGGGAGATATTCCCCATTCTTTGACACCTATCACATGCCTTGCAGAAAGAATAAGCATCTTTAAAGATATGTGGCCAATAAAATCCAGATTCAAGTACCTTTCTAGCAGTTTTATTAGCACCAAAATGTCCCCCACATGCTTCAGAATGACAAAATTCAAGAATAGATCGTACCTCATTATCTGGAAGACAACGACGAATGACCTGATCTGCGCAATGTTTCCAAAGGTATGGGTCATCCCAAATATAGTGGTTGGCTTCTCTTCGAACCTTCTCTGTCTGGGCCTTGGTATGACCCGGAGGAAATTCTCCACATACTAAGTAGTTCACAATGTCCCGGTACCAAGGACTGACGGAGTGAAGTCCTAGAACGGACTGAGGAGATCGGAGAAACAATGACGTGGGCGCGTCAGAGGGAGACGTGGCCGCGTCAGAGGGACACTAATATCTCTCATAATGTCAGGTAAATGATGACAAAAACTACTAAATGCGCTATGGAATATATCGCATATCAACATGGCGGTTTAATGTTGCTTGTATTGTTTGTCTTATTGATTACAGCAGCTCAGTTGAATTTTGGCCAAGGTCGTGCTTTAGCTATCTAACCGAGGAGGTTTTAGAGATGCAAGCTTTGATTTGGCGGTAGAGGATACCAGGATTTATTCTGCGAACTTTTTGAGAGTACTCGAATCTTTAGTGCTAGAGTGTTAAGGTTTTTAGCATTGAAATGCAAATGTTATGCTAATACAATCATTTGTAATCTTTTGGTACCTATTAGGAACCTTTTAGTATTAAAGAAAATGTTTTGGATTGAATATATTTTAAACCAAGTTTTTTTTAATATTAAACAAGTGAGATTAAACTAATTGAATACTATTGGATTATGATACATGTATGTTTTGTATATATATAGTGGGTGAAAGATGTTAAATATATGTCACATGGGTTAAATAGGTTAAATTTGTCATAAAAAACTGGGGTAGAATGGGCAACAAAGAGATAAATTCGTCACAAACGTAGGGTATTTTGGGCGACAAAATTTAGACTTTGGGCGACAAAATTAAAAAATTTGTCACAAAAACTCTAGGGCAACAAAATTTGCACATCGTCACAAAAGAGCTACATATGGCGACGGAAATTTTTTTGGTCGCCCAAACTTTGTGCGACGAGGCTGAGGCGACGAACAGGGGACGAAACTCTTTTCGTCACAAATCAGGTTGGGCGACGAAAATACCACTTTGGGCGACGAATCTGTTTGTCACAAAAGACCTTTTTTCTTGTAGTGCACTGATCACTCATAGATCCATCACATCTGAATGGTTGGGATGAAGTAGTTCTCAACTCCTCATAGTCCCATATCTGAATGCAGTTTCAATTGATCCTACCTGCATTGAATTGGTATTCATGCATGCATGGTACCTTGAAAGACTCATGAAACCAACCAAGGAGTCATATAAAAAAAGAATAATAAAACCAACAACACTGTTTTTTGTTTACATATGAATGTTACACTTTCACGTGTAGAGTCTGGAGAACGCGCCTTCGTACGCGCCCCCAATCCCTTTGTCAAGAACCCTCTTTCAAACCTTCCTCACTGCAAATCCACCCCCCAAATCACCTAGTGGTGCCAAAATCTGGCTTAATCCCGTCCGGATTCAGACGTTATTCCCCCAAATCGACGAGTTCCTTTGTCGATTTGATCCTGTCCTTCATCATTATTTCTGAATCTTGCACCGTGGAGGACATCTTCATGGTGAATCGAAGCCATTCAAGCAATATCTGTTTGGTTGGTGGGTGGGTGCAAGTTCGTCTTGTGTGGTCGTCCTGTGCACCAGCCAGACTGAACTTCAAAGGACGGAAAAAATCTTTCGGATCTCGGGGGTGGATCTGTTCTTCGGTTCCGGCTAGGTGACCGTGGGCTCAGGCGGCTGCTGGTTCAGCCGGTGTGCGGTGGACTGTTGTTGGGTGCGGTGAGGGAGTCGGGGCTGCTTCTCCGTGGTCTGTTGGTTGTGAGTGGTCGCTAGTTCAAAACCCTGGCTTCTCTTGCCGTGGTCACGGGGTTTCGCCTCCTTACTGCGCTATCGTGGCCTCTCCATTCAAGATCGGGTTCTCTCTGTTACTCTTATTATTGACTCTACATAACCACTCTATAATTTTCATGAAATCATTAGCTCTGTCTAAGTTAATATCTTACCTGGTGCTAGAGGCTTATGCCTCTTCACTCCCTACCCCTCGATTTTCGGGCCTTGAAAACACTGTGATTGGGGCTGTTATGGATCCTTTCCTAAGTTCTAATGAACATTTGGTTATCATTGAATATGTTTACGATAGTCTGAACCCGGCTTTGGTTGTGGCTATCCTGTTAATAATCTATGGACCCTGGATGCATGGTAAATCATTATACTACCTCTGTGCTCAGAGCTTAAAGTCTGGTATGAAGTCTCTCTCTGTTACAAATATGCTAAACTACTCCTTTGGAGGTTTTACGATGAAAATGAGGAAATCTCTAGTCGATATGGCAGTGCTGATGATGTATTCTTGCTGCTGTAACCTTAGCGTTACCCTTGATAATGATAAATTGGGTTTGAGGAGGCCATGGCCACTGCCTTTCACCTCGTGCAATACCGACGAGGTTGACGAGAAAACTTGTAATGAGGATGAGGTTCTGATTACAAGCCTGGATAAATCTTTGATAGTAATATTTCAAGATAGCCTCAATGGCCTGTGCAAAAGTGAGCTCGCTGAATTGTTGCGTCCCTCCTTGGTTGCTCATCGGCTGTCTCCTTCGACTCCGTTCGAGTCTGAGCAACCTGGTGTAGGCATCTCCTCGATCTTCGTCTTTTGCAATTACAAGGGTGTGATTGTTGGTATGGCCATGGCTACTCCCCAGCTGATGAGTGTACTCCAAAAGAACTTAGGTAAAAAAATATTGCCACATTATGTATTAGAACCTATTTCAAACTTGTATTTCTTTGTGGGTTTAGGAGTCGAGTTACTCTTGTTCTCCATCGGATTACCTTTGAATTATTGCAATTTATCTCATAATTGTGTAACCTTTCTTTGGTGGTTTCTATTGAGACATTTCACCTCTAGATGGGACAGAAATTGGGTTGTTGTAATTGAATCCAGCTTGTGTAGGAAAATGCACCTTATCACACAATGTATCGATGTTAGGGGTAATGCTTGCCAAATTATTATTTTATTTCGGTGTAGACTAAAAAATACAAAGACAAAACACTGGAAGTATGAACCAAAAACAATCCTCTGTGGGTTTGTAATGTATAAATCTAAATGTGAAATAACTGCCTTGCTCAAGCGCTATTGTCACGAAAAATTAACACCCTTTGAAAACTGCTTTTCTCTTGCTTCTAGCTATTCTCTAGCACTTCTTTGCGCTACATTCTACTCCATGACTAGATCTTTTGCTTGGCTATGTGTAGTAAACTCCCTAAATGATTATGCATTAATTAAAGGCATATCGGCTATGCTATGTTTAGACTTCCTCCGATGTAGGTTGTATTTGATGCAACTTCTGCATGTCTATCTATGTAGATTATTATATGGGGCTGATTTCCTATGTCTTATCATGAATCTCATCTATTTTGCATCTCCTCAAGTTTTAGGCGCTTTCGATGGGGGTAGTCTCTCCCTTGCCGTGTGTTGCTTGCTCCTGTCCATTACTTTTGATAGAACTTGCTCTTGGATTTGTGTTTTGCCCACCATCTCTATTTGGGTTCACCCCTTGCATACGCACCGTTACAGAATTTTCTGGGTGTATATACTTACTTCCTATTTGTCACACATGAGTTGTTGTCGATATACTCCCAAGCACAACGACACCTTTCAGTCGTGTCCTTTGTCGGGGAAGATTTTGTCCTGCTGGGTCCTTATTGGCTTTAGTGTATCTCCCCCTTCTATGTTTTCGTTGCTGCACTATGCTAATCTAACAACTTGTTGTGTGTTCACATATGGTCCCATGAAGTGCACTCTCTGTGCTACTCTCTCCCAAGCTGTGGGTTTTTACCTTTCTTCAAATTCTTGGTCAAATCGGTTGTGGTCAAGCTGCTGTATAATCTTTCCTCAGCCTACCTGATTGATGTTGTTTCCTCTGAAACCAAGCTCCTGCCGCCTTCCTATCCAAAACACCCCTAGTAAACCCCATCTTGTTGGTTACTACTTGATAGTTTGGCATTATGCTCACTCCATTATCTTGGTGACGGGGCCTTCCCATCTTGTTCAGGTGGACTCAGAATCTTGCTGTGATTACCTTCACCCACAAAACCTATCCGAAAAACGTTTCGATATGAGGAACTCTACTGTCTTTACTCATATCCTCCTATGGTTTGAATGAAGATAAGCTATTGGAACTGTAGGGGTATTAAAAAGAAAACTTTCTGGACGAAAATCGATTCGTTGTGCAAAAACGAAAACATACAACTTTTAGCACTCGCTGAAACAAAGTCGGAATCCATACCGGATGAACATCTATGGAAGCAGGTCGGTTTTGACATGGCCTTTTGGTCACCTAGCATTGGTCGCTCCGGGGGCCTTGGGGTATTGTGGAAGAGCCACCACCTCTCAAATGAAACCCTATCTATTATGATTCATTTGCCTAGGATAATCGGTCTTAGATACGAAAACATTAGCGATGAGCTTGTCATTCTCATTCTGGTTGTATATGTCCCCCCGGACCCCCGAGACAAGGACGGTTTTTTGGGAAAATTTAACTTCAATCATCAATCAGTCGACTATCCCGTGTATGGTTATAGGGGATTTAAATGAAATCATATGCAGTGACGACAAGTTTGGTGGTGCTCCCACCCTTCCGACTAGGTTCTCGCGTCTCATTAACTTCAAAAGCAACTGTTCCCTCGTGGATCTGCCAACATTTGGTAATCCCTTCAACTGGAGAAAGTCTCCTGATGCGATGGAGAATATCCATGAAAAGTTAGACCGCGTGCTCGTTCAACACCAAGTTCTGGAAAAACTACCTAATCTAATCACAAAAAATGGGGCGTTTACAACATCAGATCATTGCACCATAACAATAACACTTGACTGCAGGTCCACATTCAAAGCTCCTCCATTCAAATTTGAGAATGCATGGCTCCAACGCAAGGACTTTCGAAATATCGTTAAACAATCTTGGCGGGCATCCTGCGCAGGTTCAACAATGTTTCAACTTATCTTCAAGCATAAAATACTCAAACAAAAAGCTAAAGATTGGAATAAGAAGTCATTCGGAAACATTTTTCGCCAACTACTTGAGGTAGACAACAACTTGCTCCAAATCCAGTCCTCGCTCAATGTCAATAACTATCAACCTCAGAACAACAAGGAGTACAATTTATTAAGGAAAAGGGAAAAACTATTGCTATTTCAAAAAACGTTTTGGAACCAAAGAGCTAAAACTAAACATATGAAGTTTATAGACTCAAACACCTCCTATTTCCATCGTGTGGCTACAGATCGGAGGCATAGAAAGCAAATACGTAACATTACAACAACAGAAGGTACTCTCATTACTGGAGAAGAAAATGTAAGAAATGAAATTAAAAACGATTTCCAGAAACGTTTTACGAAGGAAGCTACTGATGCCAATCTCCTAAACGAAATGACGAACGTTATTCAACCCTCGGTCACCCAGGCAGAAAACGATTTCCTTATTCGTATCCCAACTAATAGCGAAATAAAATCTGCGGTGTTCAGCTTAGGTAGAAACAAGTCTCCTGGACCAGATGGAATGACTGCCGAATTCTATATACATTATTGGGACATCGTTGGAATTTCGGTCATTAAAGCAGTTAAAAGTTTTTTCTTCTCTGGGAAACTTCTTAAACAAATTAATCATATATTTATATCTTTGCTACCAAAGATAGACAACCCTTCAACAACGAATCACTACCGCCCTATAAGCTTGTGTTCTACCCTATATAAAATTATCTCAAAAATTTTGACAGAGAGACTGAAAACAATCATCGGCAAACTGATACACCCGTTACAAGGGGCGTTCGTGTCAGACAGGGCCATTCAAGACAATGTGTTGATAGCACATGAAATATTCCACTCGTTCAGAACGTGCAAGGGTCGGGAAGGGTGGTTGGCAATCAAACTAGATATGGAGAAAGCATATGATAGAGTTGACTTGGACTTCACTAAAACAATCCTGGAAAAATTCGGGTTCCACCATTCTTTCATCTCATGGTGTATGGAATGCATAACCACGGTTTCATACTCGGTACTGGTAAATAATGGTCCCACTGACATGTTCTTCCTCTCCAGGGGGCTTCGTCAGGGGGATCCGCTATCCCCCTTTCTGTTTATTCTTGGAGCCGAAGTTCTAGCACGTCACATGTCGTTAGAAGCAATGTCGGAAAAAAGTCCAGTTGGCTTCACATTTGGGAGAAATGGACCCCGCGTTCCTTTCCTATCTTTCGCCGATGATATTATCATATTCTCCAAAGGCAGCATAGACGCCTGTAGAAAAGTTACAACAATTATTGACTCTTACTGTAGAATCGCAGGCCAAAAAGTCAACTACCACAAGTCCTGCTTCCAACCATCTAAAGGGATCCTAAACTCTAGAATTCTAGACCTCAAAAATTGTCTAAATATTACTAACGCAAATTCATTGGAAAAGTATCTAGGATGCCCAATCATCAACGATAGAGTAACAAAAGACACCTTCGAAGACATTATTTGCAAATCTAGGGAACAACTTTGAAAATGGCGAGCCAATTCACTTTCTCAACAAGGTAGAGCTATTCTTATAAACACCAATTTAACGGCCAAACCGTTGTATACAATGCAGAACTTCTTGCTACCTTTGGCAATTCATAAGGAACTTGATCAAATCAACAGAACATTTTTCTGGAACAAAGACCTTCAACACCGTCCGCTGATTAGTTGGGACAGAATATGTAAACCAAAGGGCTGTGGTGGTCTAGGTATTAGAAAATCGAAACCAATGAATGAAGCACTGCAGATGAAACTCCTCTGGAAAATAATGGTTGAGCCGGAGAACGTCTGGGTACAGATAATTAGGCATAAATATCTTCGCAGAGAAAATATTCTCGAATATAAAAAGAAAGGTGATGCTTCATGGCAATGGGCTAAACTTTCAACTCTTATAGAGAAATTCAAAACTGGCCTTATTTGGTCGGTTGGCTCAGGAAATGATATCAAATTTTGGACAGACAACTGGATCACAACTTCCCCCATTCAGGCCAGGAATGACTGCCCGACAATTGATAATATACATGACAGAGTTAGCGATTATATACTGGGTGGTAGATGGTGGGAAGAGAAGCTCTCCGCGGCTCTTCCCCAGAGCATTGTATCGGAAATCATTAACATTCCTCTCCCCACATCAAGATTCGAAGATAGGCTTTACTGGTGGCCAGACCGTGCGGGTTGGTTTACTACATCCAGTGCATACAAACTTATTACAGCGGAACCCGCTACCCACTCAAACTGTAAAGCCTGGATCTGGCGCTTGGAAACTCCTCCTAAGGTCAAAAATTTCCTCTGGAAAATTTGTCAGAATGGGCTGCCAACTGCATCTAGGCTCGCCCAAAGGGGGTGTCCATGTCCCCTCTACCTGCCCTCTCTGCAATTGTTTCGTGGAAGATGACGTGCATATACTGTTGGAATGTCAATTTGTGAGATCTCTCTTTCAGCTGCCTGCACACATCAGCTCCGTAATAAACACAAACATTACTGTATCAAGGGATATAAGACCAATAATGTCTACTATTGGTTCATCCCTCTCAAAAGGTGCCCTAGTGAAGCTCGCTTTTGCTTGGTGGACCTCCTGACACATACGGAACAAGCATGTCTTCGAACAAACCCCCATTTCTACCATAGATTGCACTTTACGACTCATTATAAACCACGAGACAAGCTGGAAGAACACACTCAGAAATGACAACTCTCTGGATGATAACTTCCCATCCAAACCCCATAAGATAAGTGGTAATAAAAAGCAATCAAACGAACGACAGACCAAGTGGAAAAAACCGCCAAAAGGAACATTCAAACTCAATTTCGACGGATCTTCTCTAGCAAACAACAACAGCACGGCGGGTGCGATTATCAGAGACTGGAACGGTCAACCAATGCACATTGGATACCAAAAACTAGGAAAGAAAAGTCCCCTTATGGCAGAAGCCCTAGCCCTTAAACTAGGGGTACAACTTGTTCATGATCTTCATATCGACAAAATCCAAATTGAAGGAGACTCCAGCATAATAATAAACCACCTAAATAATAAGTCTAAATGTCCTTGGGAAATTGAACTCATTCTATCGGAAGTCCAATTGCTACTATCAAAACTGAAGGAAGTGTCTTTCTTACATATACCATGTTTGGGCAATAGAGTGGCGGACAAGGTTGCACACCTTTGCCACTCTGCCTGGGGTGCTGATATTTACAACAACACTGGTCTCTCCGACCTCATCCGTATGGATACTTTCGGGTAGAGCCTGCTCTCCCGAATTTTTTCCTAATAAAAATAAAAAAATATGAATGTTACAACCAAGTCACCACAATATATGTACGTATTTAATTACAATGGAGAAAATTAATGGAAACCGGTTAACTCACCACCCAATCTATAAATTGTCTCATCACCCAATCTATAAATTGTCTCAATTTCCCAAGGAAATATCCATTTCAAACCTAATTAGCCCTCCCCATTTTTACATGTCCAGTTCTAGTTCTAATAATTTTACCACTCAAACACAATAACATGAAACACCTTACCCTCTTCAGGCATTTGAGCCAACTGCAAAATCACCAATCCAGAAGCCAAATCATAACTAAAATCAACCTCAGTTGAACCAATCATGCATCTTCTAGGCTTTGTCGATGAGTAGGCACCGAACTCCCCACACCCCTTCACCTCCAAGTAGACACAATTCGGTGTCTCGTATCTCAGCCCTTCGATGGCACCACCTCCATTGAACATGTTAATTAGCCCCAATGGTGCAAAGGCGAGCTCAGGAGCCAGTACCCTAATTGGCGTGATGATGACGATTTCGTACTCGAGGACTTTGAGTGAAACTGGCAGAGCTGCATTATAAGGGAGGGTGATGAGCTTGCCTATGCTGTGGCAATAGGCAACGCAGTCCCCGTTCCAATCATCTTGGTTCGTGGACGCCTCGCCTATGAGGTGCACATCTTGGCCTTTGATGCTACCGGAGATGGCTTCGGTGCTCGTCTGATGGAATGCGTCCTTGTGTTGCGTTACACTCCATGCCGCCCCTTGGCAGTTGTACACTCCCAACACACTGTTGTTGCAGGAGTTGGTCAAGTATTGAAATAGATGTAAAATATAGTTCAGATAGACTCCCATGTCTCAGCAAATAAATACAAGACTTCCTCCCGTTGTAGTAAGAGAAAAGTCAGGATCGAATCCACGAGGAAGCACGTCAGCAGTTCTCAGGTAGCTATCAGATTCTCACAGAAGCAGCAGAAAGACACAGAAACAAACACAGAAGCAAATACAAAAGCAGAAACAAATAATCCCGGCAAGGGCAACTAAAATAAAAGCAAAGAACAAATAAAAGACAGAAAACAAAGCAAAGCAAAGATGAAAGCAAAAAGCAAATAAAAGCAAGGCAACACACCTGTCGATCTCGACAAACACCAACTCGAGATCGACGAAGGCAAGTAACCCGACAGCAGTTCGTCGACAACAGAAAACAGGAAGACAAGCAAAGGCAACTCGATCTCGACCACCTCAACTCGAGATCGACAAGAATACGCAAAGACAGAAACATGAGAAATCGAAAACAGAAAAGAAACCAACTCGACTAAGACAACCTCCCACTCGACCTCGACAACAGTAACTCGAGATCGACAAAAGCTTCGTCTATGTCGACTAAGAACAGAAAAAAGACAAAAACTGTAAATTTGCAGAATTTAAAGACAGAACTTAGAAATTCGACGAAATAAATCAATATGCTAAAAGACTTCCAAGGCTAGGGTTTCAACACCACAACGATAACCATGCAAAAAAACACATAAAGGCATAAAAGATCATGCTTTCCATCAAATAACTTTCGTTATTAACAACTAGGCATATAGAGGCTCTCGCATAAACCCTAATTGTTACTAACCCTTTTTCACATAATTAATCCAAGTTGCATTAAGATCACTTTCGCTTCAATAACACAAACAAGGATCACCTTCAACTCTCGCAAAAGAATCATGCTCATAGGGATAGAAGATGAATCGCACAAAAGATCTGACCTTTATCGCGTCGGCTCACATGGCCACCGTCGGGCTCACCCCAGCCCCAGAAGTGGGTGGACTACTCACGCCTCATCGCAATCGCAGACATTGATTGATGAAAAGAAACTTGCATTAAAACTAAATTCAAAGCCTTTACAATCCTGGCAATCAACTTTCGCTGTAAGCCAAAACCTTAAAAACCTTAGAACTCCTAAACTACTCTACTTGTGTCTCTCTGAAATTGAATTGTGATGGAATTGAATGAATGAAACTGAGCCCCTAGGGCCTTATTTATAGCCTTCATTCCCTAGCTATTCTAGGAAAGAAGATATCTATCTATATCTAAAAAGCTTAAAAGATAAATAAAAGACATAATGGAAATTAAATCTAAAAATAGGAATTATATCTAAATGTCTTCAATGGATAGAATCTCTCTCTTCATGGTAGATCTTGATAGTTTCGGATAGATTTCAGCAACTTCGCGCCCAAGCAACCCTAAGTCGAGTAGGATTCGTCGAACCGCGTCATTCGGCTCTGGAAGCTTCGTCGACCTCGAGTAGGTCTAGTCGACTTCGAGTAGGGGTCCTGGTCGACTTGGCTTGGTTCGTCGTCTCGGCTAGCTGGTGCTCGACGGACTCGGACATGGCTCCTGGCGCTCGTCGATGTCGAGTAGACCTAGTCGACCTCGAGTAGACTGGCTTGCCGACTAGGGTTTCTCGAGCGGATCTCCTCGATGGGCTCCGAATCTGGACTCTGGGCTCGTCGATCTCGACAAGGGCTCGTCGAGGTCGAGTAGGGGTGGTCTGCGTCTTCGTCCTCGGCTTCTCGGCTCGGCACAGCTCGTCGACTCCGGACATGGCTCGTCTATCTCGACCAGGGGTACTCGAGATCGAGTAGGGTTCCGGGAGTCGGGTTGTCTCTGACTCAGTGTCCTCGATCAGCTCTGCTCGACCAGGTCTGCTCGACCATGGCTCGTCGAGATCGAGTAGAGTCTTGTCGATCTCGAGTAGAGTTTTCTCAGCTTTCTGCTCTGTTCTTGAAACGCACTTTCCCGAGTCCTCGTTCGTCGGATTGACGCATATGACCATGCGTTGGAAAGATCGTTCCGAGGGCTACAACTCTCATGAAGACATCAAAACTTGATTCAGAACGATGTAAACCGGAAATTGGCCTTCTCTCCATCTGCACCATTCTTGACTTCTCCATGACTTTCCATTAAGCTCCAAAATGCGTCCGATTTCTGCGAAATATGACAAAAACTTGTGTAGACCTCCATATATAACAACTAAGCATAAACTGCACATATTTTGTATCATTCAAGCCCAAATGCATGAAATGCATGCAGAAATCGATATAAAAGATAATGTAAAACATGGCTAATTAGGCTCACAACACACACCTGTGTACTTGTTCATGTTCCATATCTTCAATAAACTACAACGAGTAAAGAAAGCGTTATTTAGTCCAATACAAGTAGAGGCGGCAATCGAATGGGTCGGGTTGGGTTTGGATCAGATCAATTTGTTTCAAGTTGGTTTAAATTTTGATTATTTCAAATGACATATAATGTATAGTTGCATATGGTCATTACCTCACACCATCACGGGCTGGGTCATTGAACAAGCAATCTTTCGTTGGTCGTCCGGGTAGTCTGGCTCTAAGAATAGTACCGTCAGGCAACACTAGCTTCTTAAGTATGTCAAAGTTGTGCTTCCCTGGTGGATCACTGCCATAACAAAACATGAGCTTGTAGTTGTTTTCCAACCTCCAATTGCAACCAAGTTAAAGACAAGTTACTTGAGTACTAATGTTGACGTCTGTCTTGTACGAACCTGACATAAACCGGTCCACCGCTGATCCCTCTAGCGGATCCATGGTACTCAGCTGCAGGGTGCTGAGACTGAAACATGTCCCAATCAGGCTGCATGAACTCTCCCAAGAACACACTATTGTAGGCCACTGCACCGACGTGAATGGTATGTGACACTGGATCGCTTGGGTAGAAATCATCCGATGCCCTCACCACCGCCGTTTGTTTCGAGCTGTTTATACACCAAATCATATCAAAATCGATCTGAAAAAAAAATTATGTTGAACTTGATTTCCCCTCTATAATGTTGTTAGGCTTACCAATACAACGCGTCGGTGTCATGGCTCATACACGCGATGCATCCATTGTCGGGGAAGTTCCTAGCAATGGATGCATCCAACGCCTGATGATACTGCCTCGTTAGCTCCACCCTTCCGCCCATCCCCGCCCCTAGGGTCTCCAAAATACATTGCACATCCACCTTGACGCCATCAATGCCATTAGCTGCAAGGTAGCTGTGCAAGTCATTGTAGAACTTGTAAGCGTTTTTCGGGTTAACGAGTCCTAAGCCCTTCACGACCAATCCGTCTGCCTTCCATCGAGGGTCATTCTCCACCACCCCCTCCGGCAACATTGGATACTTCACCAAGGATTCATACTCCTCCATTCCCTTCACCCCGGGGCGAACTCCTCCCCAATACCCAATAATCGCGTGCCACACGTACACATACTTCAATCCATACTTGTCCTTGGCGATGCTCACAATGTTTCTCATCCCAACCGATGGATCGTCCTTGTTTCTAAACTTTTGATTCTCCTTGATCCCGGTTAGCCTAGCCACAATCGGGTGTACTTGTTCGGATGATGTTTCCGCCTCTTGATCTTCAGCGACTGACTGCCACCCATCGTCGATTATGACGAACTTGGGAGGGGTGCCACCGGAGGAGAGGCTAGCCAAGCCAGCTTCTACCCCCTCTTGGGTGACCTCTTGGTAGAAGGCATCCCAAGTGCACCACCCAAAGTAGTCAATGATACCGGGTAGCTTCTTCTCGTGGCGTTGTCGGAAGGTCTTGAGATGAAGCTTGACAGCCATCATCGCGTCTGTGATGGTGGCGAAGGGGTCCGTTCCCGCGGTTACGAACAACGCATGGGTGAAAGAGGCGGCCTTCGTGTCATCGTCACCGCTTTCCAAGCAAAGCTCTAGCTCATCTTTTGCGTTACCCTGCAATGAAAATCAAAGGTTGATCGAATTGGCACCCATAAGGAAGCTTTTTAGATCACCCTGCTAAGTTTTTTTTCGTAAGCAATTAATTCTGTGCAAAATTTTGATTAGAAACACATGTCACTCAATATTTGAATTCGTGAAATGGAATGAAATCACAAATCAAGCTCCATCAATGGAGCTTCCATTGAAACCGATAAAGGGAGAGTTTTCCAAGATGTCAGAAAATTAACAAAATGAATTACAGCTAATGTTGGCGCCAAAACACTGGTTTTATGGTTGTTGTAACAACCTTACATGAAAAGACTTTTATGCCCCTCTACCACTTGCTTACCACTGAACATATGTGATCATAGCCCCCCCTCAAGCTGGACTGGCCATGGGAACCATAAGGCCAAGCTTGGCTCTAAGAAAGGTGTGTTGGGAAGCACCAAGAGCTTTAGTGAGGATGTCTGCAAGTTGTAGGGAAGAGGGAACATGGCGAGTAGTGATGAAGCCTTGTTGCACCATTTCTCGGATGAAATGTGAATCAATCCTGACGTGCTTGGTCCTCTCATGGAACACAGGGTTGATTGCAAGCTGCTGAGCAGACTTGTTGTCACAGTGCAGCTGAATTGGTAGGGTGACAGGTATGTGAAGATCAGATAGAATGCCTTCAAGCCAAACAAGTTCAGATGCTGCAGTTGACATAGCTCTGTATTCACTTTCAGTTGAGGACTTGGAGACTACCTTTTGCTTCTTGGTCTTCCAAGAAATGAGAGAGGAACCTAGAAAAACGCAATAGCCTGTGAGGGATGGCCCAGTATCAAGGCAATTCCCCCAATCAGCATCACTGTAAGCTGCAATTTGGAGTGAGGAAGATGCAGGATATGACAGTGCCAGGTGAAAGCTGCCCTTCAAATATCTGAGAAGGTAAACCAAAGCATTCCAGTGAGGCTTGAGTGGTGTTAGGAGAAATTGGCTGAGCTGCTGGACTGTGTAGGCAATGTCAGGTCGAGTCAAGGTAAGGTAAAGTAACCTGCCAACTAGTCTCCTATAATCTTCAGGATTGGAAAGGGGATCACCATGAGAAGTGGAAAGTTTAATACCATGTTGCATAGGAAAGTCTGTGGGCTTACAATTCTCCATTTGAGCATCCCTCAATATATCTAGGATATATTTCCTTTGGTTGAAAAGAATCCCTGAAGAGGACCTGGCAATCTCCATGCCAAGGAAGTACCTAGCAGTGCCAAGATCTTTGATGGTGAACTCCTTGTGAAGAGAGGATTTAGTGTGTGTGATTTCAGAGACTGAATTCCCCATAATGAGCATGTCATCGACATACACCAGGGCCACTTTCATGAATGCTCCATCTGTCTTTACAAACAAAGAGTACTCATGAACAGATTGAGTGTAACCAAGTCTGATCATGAACTTAGTGAGTTCACAATTCCACTGGCGACTAGCCTGTTTAAGACCATATAAGGACCTCTTGAGCTTGCAAACATGGCCAGGAGGAACTGCATACCCAGGAGGTGACTTCATATAGACTTCTTCATCCAGAAATCCATGCAAAAATGCATTATTGACATCCAACTGGTGCAGCATCCAACCCTTACAAGCAGCTAAAGCCAGAATCACCCTCACAGTTGAGAGTTTAGCAACAGGTGAGAATGTTTGTTTGTAATCTTTGTCCTTTACCTGGTTATAGCCTTTAGCAACCAGTCTGGCCTTATATCTCTCTATTGAGCCATCAGGTTTGTATTTGATCTTGAAGATCCATTTGCATCCAATGGCCTTTTTCCCATCAGGAAGGGGAGTGACTTGCCAGGTGTGGTTTGTGGTCAAAGCAGTGAGTTCAGTAGCCATGGTTGTCTCCCAATCAGGATTTCCCTTGGCCTGAGCAAAGGAGTTGGGCTCAAAGGTGTCACACATGTTAATGAAGGAATCAATGTAGTTGCTGGACAGATGAAGCAGATTCTGAGTGGAGAATACAGCAAATGATTTAGACTGAGAAGAGGAATCTGCCTGCCCTCTGGATGGAATATTGGAACATATGTACTCTTGGAACTTGGTAGGTCTAGTGGTGTGAGACCTGAGCACCCTTTGCATAGGCTGTGGAAGAGTAGAACCATGGTCAGTGTGGGAGTTAGTGGAAGAGCTGCCATCACTAACATGGTTAGGAGGAGAGGATGAGAGACTGAGTTGATTCTCAGAGGAGCTAGATGACTGATGATTGTGACCATCACCTCCAGGGAAATTAGGATCCAAAGGTGGGGAGGTGGAAGGTGTAAGCTCATGTGTAAGAATGGTGAAGCCCTCCTCATCCTCAAAGGACTGATCAACATAACTCTGAAGCTCAGGTTTGGACTGATGTGAGGGCAGTTTATAGGGAAATATATGCTCAACAAACTTCACATGTCTGCTAATGATGACAGTTCTTTTGTCCAGATCATAGAGTTTAAAGGCTTTCTGACCAACAGGATACCCTATGAAGACACACCTTCTAGCCACAGTGCCTAATTTATCCCTGTAGTCATTTGGTTGGACTGCATAACACAAGCAACCAATAACCTTCAGTTGATCATATCTAGGGGAAATTTTATAAAGAGCCTCAAAGGGAGATTTCCAGTTCAGAATAGAGGAGGGTAATTTGTTAATGATGTGTGTGGCACTAAGAATGCATTCTCCCCAAAAATGAGTAGGCAACCCTGCATGGACTCTCAAGGCCCTTGCAGTCTCAATCAGGTGCCTGTGCTTTCTTTCCACCCGTCCATTTTGTTCATGAACCCCAGGTGCAGTCCTTTGATGCAGTATTCCTCTAGAACTGAAGAGCTCAACACAACCTCTCTGAGTGAACTCAGCCCCATTATCTGTTCTAATCACCTGAACTGAGGTATGAAATTGAGTTTCAACCAAATTGAGGAAACCTGTGATGATTCTGAGCACCTGCTGTTTGTCTTGCATCAAGAACACCCAAGTGGATCTTGTATGATCATCTAGAACAGTAAGAAAGTACCTAGCTCCACACATGGCAGGAACTTTATAAGGACCCCAAATGTCCATATGCACCAAAGAAAAAGGAAGTGCTGCAAGTGATTCACTTCTATCAAATTTCAACTTGTGAGACTTAGTCATAGAACAGGTATCACAAAACATGTCTGAAACATCACCACATTTACTGTCTGGCAAATGATGTAAATTTGAAAAGGACATATGTCCAAGTCTTGCATGAAGTAACTGAGTATTCTTCAATTTATAACAACTAGAAACAACATGACTGGAAAAACAATGATTGGTCTTGATCACAACATCTCTTCTGCAGCCAAATGCTCTCAGCATATACAATCCTCTGCATTCATCTCCTTTGGCAATAACTTGCCTAGTTATAGGGGCCTGTATCCAACAAGACACTTCATCAAAACTCACACAAAGCTTCTCTGAACATGCTATCTTAGACACAGAAAACAAATTGTGTCCGAAGCTTGGCACAAGAAGAACATCCTTAAGACAAAGTTGGTCACTGATCCAAATGACCCCACTTTGCTTAACTGAGATGCAAGTCCCATCAGGTAAACCAAGTCTAATAGGAGTATGCAAATCAACAAGCTCAACAAAAATGTTGCTGTCAAATGCAATGTGATCAGTGGCACCTGAGTCCACTATCCACACACCATTTTCAGCCTTGTTCACACCAATAAGAAATGAAACACTTAAGGTACCTGCAAAATGCGTCATAGCCTGATTAGCTGAACTGTCCACTGAATCCATAGGCGTCTTTCCCTTCATCATCTTCCAAACTTCCTGAAACACAGCATTGACAATGGCTTGATCTGGCTTGATTGCTGTCTGGTGAGTCTCAAACCCATGATCAAAGGGACTATCTGGCTGGTTGCTTTCAAACTGAGCAGCAAATTTCCCAGGTTGCTTTGGCCTCTCTTCATCCTTGGGTCCCCTAAACCACTCAGGGTATCCAATGAGCTTGAAGCAAAATTCCTTGACATGTCCACGTTCCCCACAGTGATCACATTTCCTGTCCATATTGAACCTTTTGTAGTCTCTCCTTCCTTGATCACTTTGCCTGTATTGCTCATACCTGAACTTTGAAGCTGCATTAGCTTCCACCTCAAATTGCTCATCTCTGTTAGTCATAAGAATACTGGATTCTGAAGAAGGAATAGAGGTAACTCCTTTTGACCTCTCAATTTGCACAGCCATTTGATACACTTTGTGAAGACCTGGAAACGGATCCTTAGACAGCACATTTCCTCTCAGATGCTCATACACGTCATTCAAACCTAGCAGAAACTGCATTATCTTTGCCTTTTCATCTCTGTCAACTATCCTTTTAATCACATTACAAGAGCATTGGTTTAAACCTCCACAATTGCAAGTTGGAAGAGGATCCAGTAACTGAATTTCCTCCCAGATTTTCTTCATTTTCATGAAATATGCACCAACAGACAAGTTCTCTTGCTTAAGATTGCTTAGATCTCTTCTCAATTGAAAGATCAAAGGATCATTCGATTCATAATATCTATCCCTGATTTCATCCCAAAGCTCTTTCGAAGATTGAACATATGTCAGACTCTCAGCTACCTCACTGTTTAACGAATTGACTAGCCAGCATTGAATCATATAATCCGCACGCACCCATTTCTCATAATCCTCACTCTCCTCAGGAGGTTTAACACAGCTCCCTGTCACAAAACCTAGTTTGGCCTTGGCTCCAAGAGCCATTCGGATACTACGACTCCAACTAGTGTAATTTGCCCCATTGAACTGTGTAGCGACTAAATTCATGCCTGGATGATCCGAATTTGAAAGGAAATAGGGATTAACATGCACATTATTCATACCTTGATTGATATCCCCGAACTGCACTCCCGGAAATCCTGGATTCCCGATGTTCCAGCCTCGTCCAGCTCCCGGAGCTGGTGGAGTTATAAACACTCCTCTTCCAGCACCTCGTCCATCTCCAGATCCACCGGATCCATGTCCAGGTGTACTCGTCGAACCTCGTCCCGCCATGTGAACCAGGAATCACAATTTTCAGCTTTGAAAAAAAACGAAGATCTGAAAAGCTCAGATCTAGCAGCAGCTATGCGACAACGAAAAACTCTTGACAAACCGAGATCGGCTCCTTGCACTCTGATACCATTTGAATTCGTGAAATGGAATGAAATCACAAATCAAGCTCCATCAATGGAGCTTCCATTGAAACCGATAAAGGGAGAGTTTTCCAAGATGTCAGAAAATCAACAAAATGAATTACAGCTAATGTTGGCGCCAAAACACTGGTTTTATGGTTGTTGTAACAACCTTACATGAAAAGACTTTTATGCCCCTCTACCACTTGCTTACCACTGAACATATGTGATCATACAATACATAAATTCATCAATCTTATTAGGATGGTCCACACGAATCGAGTAATTTTATTTATTTTTGCTTATATTGAGCTCATTTAATTTGAGGTTGACCCAAAGCTAAATTTGGAGTCGAACTCAAAATCGTGCTCAAGCTCGTCTTGTTAAGTAAATGAACGAATTCGAACCAGGATTTGGAGGATTAAATAACTCTACTTGCTCATAAACTTGATTATTAAAAAAAAATTCACAAAATTCGAGCTATTTAAGGTTAAATCGAGGCGAACCGAGCTTGGAATTGAGCTTAAAAATGTGTTCATATTTGATTCATTTAGTAGATGGATGAGCTCGAACTGAGCTTTTATTGAGTCGAACTCAAATTACTCGTTTCATATAACAATCTTATCGATGTATGAGATGAACGTCATATCATATCGATATCAGATCTTCAACAATTCGGCATTCAAATTCATGTGAAGTCGAATTTAAGCCTTTCTAGATTTCACAATTTTCTTGGAGTAAAACATCAACCAAACAACCCACAATCTTACGGAATCCGGGTTTAAGCAGATCAGAATTTAATCTAGAATGAAGTCGATGACATATTCAAAGACATTCTGAAAGTCAAATCCGAGTAGTTTGTTAATCAGTTAAGCATATATATATATATATATATATATATATATATATATATATATATATATATATATATATATATATATATATAAAAGTAAAGCAAACTAAGATCAGAACATTTATCGATCGGTGATAAATAATAGGATCAGTAAATATATACCTGAAGGCAGGCTCTGAAGGGGCCTTCAATCAGGGGGAGGAAAACGGTGTAAATGATCCGATTCCTGGTGGACGACTCATCGCCTTCGTCCATCAAACGGTCATATTCGATGTGGGACCCACCTCTGTTCTCGACCAACAGAAACTGAGTCTCGAAAGGGATGTCGCGCCCCAAATCCCCCATCTTCTGCGCCATCCACCACAGCTTGAACCGGAAGCACGCCAGGAACCTGACGTCACGCAGCGTCCCGAGGGAAGTCACGTGCCGAGATGCCGCCTCCTTGAACTCGGCTCCTAAGAAGACCCCCTCCACCATTTCCGGTGATGTCGCAGGCGTTGCCACCACGTTTTCCGGCACTCCTGTAAGTATTGTCCTCTCCTTCACGATCAGCCTCCTATCCGCGGGTCTCACCGCCGGTATGATCGTCATCTCCGATCAACTTTCGACTCTTTTTGTTTGTTTGATTGGAGCTGAAGAAATTAATGTGATCGTTGATTTTTATTTTGGTGGAATTTATATATAGCTTCTCCAATTATCTTGTTTGGGGAACATTCTCAAAATATACGCCAAATTAATATATTTTTATTGATTTGCTTTTTGCTTGTGTTCATATAGGAATCATGCTTTGTCAAATTAGCTAGTCTTGTTATTCCAATTGGATACTCCCTCCGTTTCACAATAGATGTCTTTTACTATTTATACACGTTTTCTTAAGAAGCTAAAAACTATATAAAATATTAATATTTTATTAAATAATTTTAAAAAATATCATACATATTACTAATAAGTATAGAATTATTTTAAAAAGTTAATTAAAAAATGGATATTTTCTATAGTTTTGAGCTCATTAAAAAGCGTGCATTAATAGCCCAAAGACAACTACTGTGGGACGGAGGGAGTAAGATTTTTCTAAATTAACTAATTTAGGTATTTTAAAATATTTTTATAGGATTTATATACATTTAATGTTATTAAAAAAACAGTAATTAACCTATTTTAAAAAGTTTGCTCATTTTCTCAAAAAAAAATAAATAAATTTGCTCATAAAAACAAAAATATATATGCTTATTGAATTAGTCTCCCATTAGAAATGGGTTGAACCCCACTTATACCTTTTTTTTAATGTAAACATAATGCTATTTATTCATAAACCATAAGGTCATCGAAAACAATCAGACTCGATAAAACTCCAGCGGCATACCTAGAAGTCTGCAGCCACCGTTTTCAACCTGTGCACGAGCCTCCCTACCACCCCTCTGAAGCTCACAGTCTGTTGTACCTGCTTTATGGCCTGTAAGCAATCATACTCGACGACAATTGCTTGCAACCCTCGCTCCTTGGCCAGCTGCATACCCCATAACATTGCTTCCAGCTCGGCCACAAGAGCGTCAGTGCCCGCCTGAAGTTTCCTTGCTGCTGCCCAGATGACCTCCCCGTAGGCTCCCCTTGCAATAGTACCGATCCCACAATCACCACTCGATGATGCCACCGCGTCACAATTAATTTTTGTGCAGCCCTCATCCAACAAGTACCATCTAGCATACTCTCTTCCCTCAATCTGGATATTCTCCCCATGTCGTTCTCCCATCGTAGCTCCCTCATGTTTCCCAGCGTTTTCCAAAGCTCCTTGGAGAATGACACCTGCCTTAGTGATCTCGCCTTCAAACACCCGTCGGTTACGGGCATGCCATATCCCACTAATAATGTAAGCCCATATGGTCAAACTCGTAGCACCCCCTAATGCAGATAGCCTTTCTATTCACATTATAACATCCCTTGACCTCTTGCGGCTCCTCCGAATATTCGACATTCCATCCCACACTTGCTTTTGAAATTTGAACTCTAATAACACGTGCATTATGGTCTCTTCCATATATCCCACATATGTTGCAGCAAGGGTCAACCTCCATTCCTCGCCGTCGTAAGCTGCTATTACACGAGAGAATGTCACGGCAAGCTCTCCAGACGAAGCTTCGAACCCTGGGAACTACCTTCATCTTTCACATACTTCTCCCCATCCTCCTCTCCCCTTCAACGGAAGAGCATTGTCCCCTACTCCCTTCCATCTCCTTCATTTCCATGATGTTATGATAGGCAGACTTGACCGTGAAGTTATCATCTTTGGTGAAGAACCAGACCAACGAGTCCTCCACCCCCGAGTCTACCAAATGGATGTTCATATTTAAGTCTGCATCACATGGGAGGAAGGAAGCTCTAACCAGTTCTTCATCCCAACAACTCCTTTCCCGATCAATGAAGTCGATCACCCTAGCAGTCATGTCATACCCAGTCGGATTAGCTATCAGTCGAAAAGACAATGGTCGAGGCAACCAACGATCTTCCCAAGCCCACAACGACGCACCATTACCGATCGATCACATCAATCCCGTCTCAAGTACCTCTCTAGCCTTAATGAGGCTCCTCCACGCATAGCTTGGATTGTATCCAACCTTAGCTTGGAGAAAAGACGTTCGGGGGAAATATCTCGCCTTCAAAAGTCTCGCTAGTAAGGTGTCCGGTTCATTGAGGACTCGCCATCCAGTCTTCGCTAGAATTGCAAGATTGAACACCTCTAGGTCCCTGAATACCAACCCTCATTTATCCTTGGCCATGCACATCCTCTTCTAGGATAGCCAATGTATTCTCCTCTTCCCATCTGCATCCCCCCGCCAGAAGTCATACATCATATGCTCAAGCTCTCTACACATGTAAGAAGGCAGCAGGAAGCATGACATCGTGTACAACGGAATTGTCTGCACCACTGACTTCAGAAGCACCTCCTTACCTGCTCGTGATAATGTTCTAGCCTTCCAACCCTTCAATTTCTTCAACACTCTCTCCCGATTACCGCCGAATATGATCTTTTTTGGATCTCCCAATCATCGTCGAAAGCCCCAAGTATCGTTCATTCCTTTCCACCTCCGCCACCCTTATCAACCCCTGAATCCCTTCTCTCACATTCGCCTCTACATTTCTACTAAAAGACAACTCGGACATCGCGAAATTTACCTGTTGACCTGAAGCTGAAGTTGCTCCATAAACACAAAGGATGGTCACAATTTCTTCACACTGTTGACAGGTTTCTCTCGCAAATAGAATGTTGTCGTCTGTGAAAAATAGATGCGAATCAGAGGGAGTCGATGGTGCGATTATGATGCCTTCCAATCTGACACTTTCCTCACTTCTTCTGATTAGACACGAGAAAGCTTCAGCATAAAGCAAGAAAAGATAAGATGAAAGAGGGTCGCCTTGTCTCAATCCCCTCTCAGGTGTGAATACTTTGGACGGTGATCCACCCACTAGAGACGAAAATATTACTGATGTAACACATCTCATCACTAACCTTCTCCAATCCTGGTGAAAGCCCATTTTGTCCATGCGGTGGTCAAGGAAGCTCCATTCCACCCTATCGTAAGCCTTTTTCCATATCCAGTTTCAGTGCCAAGTAACCTCTTTTTCCTTCCTTCTTCTTCTTTATATAATGAAATATCTCGAAGGCCGATAGGACATTGTATGTGATTAGTCTTCCTGGAACAAAAGCACTCTGGCTAGGGGAAATAACCTTACTCAAGCAAGATCTCAAACGATTAGTAAGCACCTTTGAGACGATCTTATACAAAATGTTGCATAGACTGATTGTCCTAAGGTCCTTCATCCTAAAGGGTGAAGAGATTTTCTGGATAAGTGTTATGTACGTATAGTTAAGATCATCCGGAAACGGTGCTCCAACAAGAATATCGCGAATAAAAGAAGTGACTTCAGGCCAAACGATATGTCAGTATCGTTGGTAAAATAATGATGACGTGCCATCAGGACCTGGTGATTTTGTGGAGTGCATCGAGAAAAGGGCATCTTTTACCTCTTTCGTGGAGAACGGGCGAAGGAGCTCCATATTGTCCTCTTCTGAAACTAGCGCAGAGATACCTTCAGTAGCCGATTCAGGAAGCGTGTTCAGGTTTGTTTTAAACAATTCCATGAAGTAACTGACTACCGCATTCGACATCCCCTCGCGACTCTTCCACTCCATCCCATCGTCATCAACTAATCTTCTCAGTTTATTCCTCTTCTCTTGACCGTTTGCCTTCTGGTGAAAGAATTTGGAATTGCGACCCCCCCATCGAAACTCATTCGCCTTGGCTCTTTAGAACCACAACATCTCTTCCTCATCAATGAGTTTCTGTTCCTCCCTTTCTACTTATCTTTTCCGCTCAACCAAACCCCCTAGCATCCCCTTTTTCTGAATCTCACGGAGTTGCTCTCTCACCCTCTGCAGTTTCCTTAGAATGTTCCCAAACGTGAATTTATTCCACTCCCTCAAATCCTCTAGGCAGCCTGCTACCTTCCTCATCACACCCTCCCCAACATATCTAGCCCCTGGGTTTAGCCATCGGTTACGAACAACCTCATGATTTCCATCATGCTCAGCCCAAAGCACCTCAAAACGAGAAGGTCTCTCCCGTCTTCTCTCCTCACCCCACTCCCTCTCCCCTCTCAAAGTGTAAGCCATAATGGGGACGTGATCCGATCCCTTCCTCTCAAGATGCAGAACACACGTACCAGGGAATCTCCGCATCATCTCATCATTACAATCCACATAATCAAGCCTTTCCTGAATGAAATCATCATCCTTCCGACCATTGTCCCAAGCGAACGTTTGTACTAAGAAAGGAACAAGTCTCAAACCACAATGATCCATGGCCTCTCTGAATCCCCTTCTATCCTCAAGTCTCGGCTCTCTCCCCCCAACTTATCCTCCATACCAAAAATTTAATTAAAGTCCCCTATACATAACCACGCTCTATAGGATGTAGCCTACATGTATAGATAATAGATCGATGTACAACTTGAGGACAAGGTTAGGCCGTATTGCATTGCCGGGCCAGAAAATTTTCTAAGGGGTTACATTTTATATATGTGGAGCATTGTTTTGATTAAAGAGATATTCTTTTGTTAGTTTAAATTACTAAATAAATCTATATAATACGATAACAAATTACCTCATTTTAGAATAAAATATTATCTTTTTCCCATTAAAAAAATGAAAAATAAACAAATAATAAAATAGCAAAAAAAAACTAATAATATATGAACAGGAAAACAATATAATAAACATTGAGTGAATATGTGACTTGTTGTACTCCAGCTTAAAATTGATTAATGTGCGTTCAGATTTCAAATATTCTTAAGTTTTTACTCAGATGTTGAATTATAGCATATATTATATTAAAATGAAACTATATTGAAGAGAAGAATACACACACATATATATAGTTAATTCGTAGGATGAGGGTGGAGGGCACATG
This sequence comes from Persicaria tinctoria, assembly GCA_037127255.1. Lineage (NCBI taxonomy): Eukaryota > Viridiplantae > Streptophyta > Magnoliopsida > Caryophyllales > Polygonaceae > Persicaria > Persicaria tinctoria. Next base: position 31,259,232 of record JBANSL010000001.1, read on the forward strand.
CTTCTCTTGTCGATTTGCCTTTACTCTAGCTTTTTGTTGATGAAAATATATATTTAGATTTCGGCATCTAGCTTTTCTTTTTATTTGATATAATTGAAATCGTCGAATTTGTGCATTTAAGTTTTTCATGAATGAATTGAAACTTTGATTTCTCCTCCTTTTTTGTTGTTGATTTCATTGAACAATCACTTTGTCGAGATGAGTGGATCTCGATGTTCTTGTGTTTACTCCTTAATTTCTTTCTTAGATTTGATGATAATAGTTGTATTTGTGGATTCAGCTCGTGCGTGTAAACAACGTTCTATAGTTCATGATAATATTTGGTGAAAATGTTTTATATTTAGTGATAATAGTTGATGACAATATAGTTAATGACAATAATTGGTGACAGTGTTCTATAGTCCTTTAATGATGCTATCATGATGATAAGAATAAGTGGTCGGTGACAATGTTATATAATTTAGTTTAACCATGTTATAAAGTATCTTGTATTATTATGTGTTACTCGATTCTGGTGATAATTTATTTATACATATTATACTAACAATATTTGAGTTATGACATTATTGATTATTAATAGTTTGTGATAGTATATGTTTATAATCAAGATGAAATGGTCGGTGACAATCTAATAATCTTGATGACATTTTTTTTTGTACTTAATCTCATTTTTATCAAGTTAGTTAAATCTCTCTAGGTTCATGCTACCCTATTTTAAGGCTTTAGTTTTGCTTCGCTAGGTGTACCTTTTATACTGATTTTTAAGATTTATCCTCCCATGCTCTAGGGTTTTAGTTTGGCAGTACAAGGTGTATAGTTAACATATTTTAGAATGAAAATATTTGGCTAAATATCCATTTTGCCAACCTCTTTTTGTAAAATGTCCACTTAAAACTAGTTTTTGCTAAATGTCCAAAAACTTTTTGAAAACCCCGTTTTACCCCTGCCTTATCATTCATCCATTTCTCCCCCAATTGCAATAGGTCAGGTATACGTTGCGCAGCAAGAGGGAGCGTCGGATGGTCTCTCCATGACACTAGTTCGTCCTCCCTCCCTCCCCCTCCCTCCCTCCTCTCGTTCCAGATCTGGCGCCGGCGAAGACCATCTCCCTCCCCTCGTTCCAGATCTGGTGCCGGCGAATTCAACCTCCCTCCCTCCCCTCGTTCCAGATCTGGCGCCGGCGAAGACCATATCCCTCCCCTCGTTCCAGATCTGGTGCCGGCGAATTCAACCTCCCTCCCTCCCCTCGTTCCAGATCTGGCGCCGGCGAAGACCATATCCCTCCCCTCGTTCCAGATCTGGGCGTCGATGAAGACGATGGCGCTCGTCCTCCCTCTCCCTGCCACTAGTTCGTCCTTCCAGATCTGGTGCCGGCGAAGACCATCTCTCTCACCTCGTTCCAGATCTGGGCGTCGATGAAGACGACGACGCTTATCCTCCCTCTCCCATGCTCCTCTTCCGCCTCTGCTTCTCCATTGCTGACAGCCTATGGAAGGATTTCCATTGCAGATGTTTAACGACGCCGGTGAGGCTTGGCCAATTCTTATCCCCGAGGAAGAGATCTGTCAACTGGCGCTGCTCACTCTTTTTTCTCAGCATCTTCAATTTGTTGTCAATTTGGTTATTTTCGGTGCGGCATTTCGTCATGTCCAAGGTATGTTTTACTTCGGCTTCATCTGCATTGTTAGTCAAATGATTGAATTGTGGAATTAATTAATTAATGCTTTATAATTTCTGATTCAAGGAAGGTCGTTGCCATTGGTGAATGTGGTCTCCATTATGATAGGCTTCAATTTTGAATGTCCCAGCTGATGTACAAAAAAAGTGAGAGAGATGGAGAGGCGTCAGTGTGTGATAGGTTGAATCCAAGAGGTCTCACTTTTTGTGCAATTATCACATACACTTTGACTTGTTTATCAAGATGTCTACGTGATCTGATGGGAACATTCTTATTGAATTTGATTGTAATTTATTTTGAATATTGTGCTTTTAGCAACGCTATATATATAGCAGATTGGATATGAGTTCTGTTTTTTTTTAATGTTTTGTGTTATATAACATATTGGATATTGGATGAGAGTGGTGACACTGTTGGTGACAGTGTTTTCGTAAAAAAATATTGCACCGTCACCCAAAGAAAAGTTGGCACCAACATTGATAAGCGTGATGACAACGATAAGGTGGTGACATAGATAAGGGTGGTGGTGACAACGATAAGGGTGTTGGTGACAGCGATAAGGGGTGGTGACGGCGATAGGGGTGGTGGTGACAGCGATAGGAGTGGTGACAACGATAGGGCGGTGACAACGATAAAGGTGATGACAGCAATAAGGGTGGTGCCATCAAAATGGGTGGTGGTGACAGTGATAGGGGTGGTGGTGACAGCGATAGTAGTGGTGGTGACGGCGATACGAGTGGTGACATCGATATGGCGGTAACATCGATAGAGGTGGTGACAACAATAAGGGTGGTGACAGCGATAGGGTGGTGGTGACATTGATAGGGGTGGTGGTGATAGTGATAGGGGTTGTGGTGACAGCTATAGAAGTGGTGGTAACAGCAATAGGAGTGGTGACAGCGATAGGGCGGTGATAGCGTTAGAGGTGGTGACAGCAATAAGGGTGGTGACAGCAATATGTGTGGTGGTGACAGTGATAGGGGTGGTGATGACAGTGATAGGGGTGGTGGTGACAGCGATAGAAGTGGTGGTGACAACGATAGGAGTGGTGACAGTGATAGGGCGGTGACAACGATAGAGGTGGTGACAGCAATAAGGATGGTGACATCAATATGGGTGGTGGTGACAGTAATAGGAGTGGTGGTGACAACGATAGTAGTGGTGGTGACAGCGATAGGGCGGTGACATCGATAGAGGTGGTGACAACAATAAGGGTGGTGACAACAATCTGGGTGGTGGCGACAGTGATAGAGGTGGTGGTGACAGCGATAGGAGTGGTGGTGACAGCGATAGGAGGGGTGGTGACAGCGATAGGAGTGGTGACAGTGATATGGAGGTGACAACGATAGAGGTGGTGACCGCAATAAGGGTGGTGACAGCGATATGGGCGGTGGTGACAGCGATATGGGTTGTGGTGACAGCGATAGGGCGGTAACATTAATCTCGTAAAAAAAAAAAAAAATTGTCACCCAAAAATTTGTTTATCATCATACATGTGTCATCAAAGCCATTGACCGGTGTCACCACTTATAAAGATGGTGACACTAATTTCGTAAAAAAAAAAAAATTCAAAAAAAAAAAAAACGTGTCACCAAATTTTTTTTTTTGTCACCAAAGTTGTGTCATCAATTCATTGACTTTGACCGGTCAATGGTCAAAATAAAAATGGGAATGAAGGAAGGAATGGGAAGGAGGGGTAAATATGTAATATTAGGACATTTTGCAAAAGGCCTTGTAGAAAATGGACACTTACCAAAAAAATCCAATTAGAATTTAGAGTTAAGGGATAATGTGTATTGTCAAAACATAAATAACAAGAAGAATTGGTAGTCAATATACCAAAAAATCCTACCATATAAAATAGGGCTTTTTTGGGTGATTGTTCATGGGCAAAAATTAAGCCCTATGACAAAAGAGGGGTGAAATTAGGAGAGTGTCCACAATTGATACTTTTGCCCCTACTTTTATTTCTTCCCCTTCTCTCCCTCCCATGTCCTTGCCGATCTGCATAATCGACCTCCATTCCTCTTTCTCTTTGCTTGCCGTCTACAGCGTCTGTCACCAGTGAGGCCGGTGGAGGCTCTTCGGCACCGATCGTTGTCGTTGGTGGCTCCTATCCAATGGAAGCGAAATAGGGCGATGGAAGCGGAGCATCCATGGAATCCGATTAGGGAGCACGAAGATCTCAGATCTCTCTCTACCCCCTCCACCGCCATCTATGCCCTCCTAGTTCTAGAGAACGAAGATTTGTGCCCGAATTCAACAGGTTTATTGAAGTTTCGTTTGATTCTTTCAATTCATTCGATCCAACAGGTTAGTAATTCAGTCTTGAATTCTCACTTCTTTCTTTACTCTCTCGCTTCGATTCAGGTTTATTGAAGTTCCGATTTCGTATTCGTTAATGTTTCCGGCGAAGAAATCGATCTAGGTTTCTCGTTCAGTTGAAGATTCTTGAGGTTCAGTTGATGACTGATATCTGGTTTGGCCTTTATGGCAGCGGTGGTACAACTCATTCTTCTTCTACCTTCGAACATGTTTTTGTTGGGGAAATCAAGAGCGGGAAAGAAGAGCAAGTCTCTGGGTTTCACAATTGGAGTCAGGTTTGGCAATTCAGTATCAGCAAAACCGAAATTGGTGTATTGATATCCTCAAATTGAAGATTATAATCTAGTTAGAGGGTGACTTGTTAAAAATCTTCTTGTTTGCAGTTTTACCTTGAAGAAGCTAAGGGGAGAGTTAACCATCATGGTTACATCTTGCCGCATAGACGTGTGGAATATGAAAGTAACTGGTTGATGACACCATCAATATATATATATATGATTGTTCAGAGCTACTTGCAATGCCTTATGTCCTCATCATCTTGTAGCCATATTCTGAAACGCAGCTTATGATGATTCAATTCGAGTGGAATGGTTTTCTAAAATCAGTCTCCAGCAGCTTCATTGGAGTAAGCCCCGAGTTTGAGATGGCCCTTTGCACCCTGTGTCTCTTCGTGGGAGGCGAGAATAACAACGTTCAGCTGGATCCATACCAAGTCAAAGTTAAGTGATATCGTCTAGGAAAAAAAGATCGGATTTGTCTTCCCAATAGGTCAGAACTGAACTTATACAAGATTTAATTGTTACAAGAATGATCAGCCTATTATTTTTCCAATTCAAAGTCTGTGCTGACATAGGATTTGTTGTTGGTTTTTAACTTTCCTTTGAAATCAGGATCAAATATGTTCACCTAGTGTCAAACAGGTATATGTTTGAAAGCTTTGAAATTGTTTGACAACAGGTATAGGTTAAACTCTTGGAATAGCAATTCATGACAACAACATTTTTCTGATTTTTATAATGTATGAATTCTTTCTTGGAATTTTCTTGTTGAAGTTGTTAGAATTTTTTTCCCTTTGATGTCATTCATTTAACGAGATATTATGTCATAATAATCTTGCTTTCATAAGATTGTAACCAAAGGTCATAAACAATTTAACCAAAAGAAAACCCTAGGACAAGGAAAGCACAAACCCTATAGGGGCTAATGAGATGCCAAAATACGAAAACCTAGGATGAGAGAAGAACAAATTAACCTTATATGGGCTAATGAGAAGCAAAAATATATGGGGTGACGGTTCTCCTCTAATATATGAATGGGTAGGAGAGTCATAGACGCTGTAATCAAAATCAAAACAGAGTCATAGATACTGTAACCAAAGAAAAACCCTAGGTCGAGGGAGCACAGACCCTATAGAGGCTAATGAGAAGCCAAAATATAAGTGGTGACAGTTCTCCTCTAATATATGAATGGGTAAGAGCCTAAGAGGGTCATAGATGATGTAAACCAAAATAAAATCAAAGTCATAGACACTGTCACCCCTATGAAAAAAAGGTCATAGACATTGTAATCAAATGAAAACTCTAGGAAATGGGAAGCACAAACCCTATAGGGGCTAATAAAAAGTCAAAATACATGTGATGACAGTTCTTCTATAATTTCTAATTTCTAGTTTTCTATATTTTTTTAAAGTAGTGTCACCACAATTAAAAAAATAAAAAATGTAACTATTGTTGTCACTATAATAAAAATAAAGTCATAGATATTGTCACCACTGTAAAAACATGGTCATAGGCACTGTAATCAAAGAGAAATCATATGATAAGGGAAGCACAACCCCTATAGAGGCTAATGAGAAGCCAAAATAAATGTGGTGACAGTTATCCTTTAATATATGAATGGGTAAGATGGTCATAGATGTTGTAAGCAAAGTAAAAATAGGGTCATAGACACTATAAGCAAAGGAAAATCCTAGGATGAGGGAAGTATAAACCATATAGGGGCTAATGAGAAGCCAAAATACATGTGGTGACAATTCTCCTATAATATATGAATGGTTAAGAGGGTCATAGACGCTATCAACAAAATAAAAATACGGTCATAGGCACTGTCACCACTATAAAAATAAGGTCATAGACACTGTAATCAAAAGGAAAACCCTATAGACGTTGTAACCAAAATAAAAATAGTTTTATAGACACTGTCACCACTATGAAAAAGGGGTCATACACACTGTAATCAAAGGAAAAGCCTAGGAAAAGGGAAGCACAAACCATGTAGGGGCTAATGAGAAGTCGATATTCATGTGGTGACAATTCTCCTCTAATATATGAATGGGTAAGATGGACATAGACACTGTAATCACTGTTAAAATAGGGTAATAGACACTGTCACCAATATAAAAATAAGGTCATAGACATTGTGACCACTATAAAAATAGGTTCATAGACACTGTAATAAAGGGCCGGAAAAACCTAGAGCAAGGGAAAAGCACAAACCCTATGTGGGCTAATGAGAAGCCAAAATACATGTGGTGACGGTTCTTCTATAATATCTAGTGTCACCACAATAAAAATAAAATAAAATGTAACTACTGTTGTAAACACTATAAAAAATAAAGTCATAGATATTGTCACCACTATAAAAACATGGTCATAGACACTGTAATCAAAGGGAAAACATATGACAAGGGAAGAACAAACCATATAGGGACTAATGAGAAGCCAAAATAAATGTGGTGATAGTTCTCCTCTAATACATGAATGGGTAAGAAGGTCATAGACACTATAATCAAAATATAGCCACTATCACCACTATAAAAACAAAATCATATGAAAAGGGAAGCACAAACCCTAAAGGGGTTAATGAGAAGCCAAAAGAACTTGTGATGTACAGTATGGTTCCTAAACCCTAAACCCTAAAACGTTAAGTGCAGTACGTCAAGAGATGATTGCTCTCACCAAATGGAAAACCCTAGGACAAGGTAAGCACAAACCCTAAAAGGGCTAATGAGAAGCCAAAAGATATTAGGTGGACAGTTCTCCTTCAATTATGAATGGGTAAGAGAGTCATAGACACTGTCATCACTATAAAAATAAGATCATATACACTATAATCAAAGGTCATAGACATTGTCACTCAAAATACATGTGGTTACAAGGTCATAGACATTGTCATCTCAATAAAAACAAGGTCATATACGCTGTAATAAAAATAAAACCCTAGGATAAACCCAATAGGGGGTAATGAGAAACCAAAATACACGTGGTGACAATTCTCCTCTAATATATGAATGGGTAGGAGGGTCATATACGATGTAACCAAAATAAAAATAGAGTCATATACATTGTCACCAAAATAAAAATATGATCATAGACACCGTCACCACTATACCACTATAAAAACTAGGTCATTAACATTGTCACCAATATAAAAATTAGGCCATAAACATTGTCACCACTATACAAACAGGACAATGTACAATGTACTTCCGTCTAGATGGATTTAGTTAATAGAATTTTAAGTTCATTCGATCCTAATACTATTAATTCTCCGACAATGGACTTGCACAAAAAAAACCACCAATTCCGATTCAATCAAACGAAATCTTCAAAATCGAGCTTCTATACCATTCCAAAACACCTAAATTCCGTCTGGATGATTTTCAGTCACAAAATCTACATTTCATCGGATCTCTTTACTGTGATAAATCCACCAGATCTATAGAGCAAAAATCCTGGTGCAGATTTAATCAACATTTCAGTACAACCAAACATTAAATTAGACAGACCACATGACTCAAAACTCAATTGAATTAATGTTTAGAACAAGAACATATAGTAGCACTACAGAAGCAGTAGTAGCAAACGAAAATCAAGTAGCAGCAGCAATAATTGGCCTCATTTGTAGCAGCAGCAACAATCGAAGAGATATAGAGAAGCAATTGGGGTCGTTTGGCACCCAAAATCAAGTTGCAGTAAACGAAAATGAAGTAGCACTACAGAAGTAGTAGCAGCAAACGAAAATCAAGTAGCAACAACAATAATTGGGCTCGTTTATAGCAGCAGCAGCAATCGAAGAGATATAGAGAAGCGATTGGGCTCGTTTGGCACCCAAAATCAATTTGCAGTAGCAGCAGTATCGGCGCCTTTCTCCCCAGCGCCTTTCTCCCCAGAGAGCCGATTCCATCAGAGCCGATTCCAGCAGTAGCAGCAGCATCAGCGCCTTCCTCCCCTCCGGAATCCGAGATGTTGGCGAAGCGGATGCCGAGGCGCCATGGAGGACGCGCTTGAGTTTGACCAATTCCACCACTCCGGAATCCCAGAATTGCTCGGTAGAACAGGCAATTGCCCTCGCTCTTTTCTCTTCCTACTTCCGGTGCACTAAGAAGTCGCAATTGATGGAGCGCGGCGGTCTCCTTGGTGAAGCCACAATGACATATCTGGACGGTGAAGCCATGACATCAAGCCTTCAAGGTCTCATGGAGAACGGGAGAACGAGGGTTGAGGGATGAGGGTTAGGAATAAATTAAAACGAGGGTATTATTTGTATTATGAAATATTTTTGGACATTTACTAGCAAAGGTAAAACCTTAGGACATTTTCTAAATAGGACAAATTTCTTCTATAAAATATGGTAAATGTCAAAAAGTGAAATTTGTTTGCAAAACTAACAGGTCAAGGTGACCTTCTATTATGTGTTAATGGATTTGGGAAGGGTTTTAAAAATTTTGAAATCTTTGGGTGGGATTTAAGGGATTAAGAAATGAGAGAGAGAGAGAGAGAGAGAGAGAGAGAGAGAGAGAGAGAGAGAGTTCAATCTTCACAAAATCAAAATCACAGAAAGAGGGGGACAAGAGAGAGAGAAAAGTGGAGGAGGCGGTAAATTCCGTTGAGCAATCTGGCGACTACGAAGCATAGGCGGAGGCATCGACTGATAAGAGGTGGAGGCGACTTTCGGTGAGAAAAGAAAGTAATGGCGGCGACATAGAAGCGAAGGCGAAGGCGAAGGGATCCGACGAGAATCCGACTACCATTTTGAAACAAGTAAGCAAACCCTAATTAAATCCCAACAAAAATTGGTCTGCAATGTGTGATTTTCAAATGGGGCTTTCGATGTGAAACCCTAATGTAGTGAGAATTTTGGGTTGGAATTTCGGTGTTAAGCCATAACTCCATCTGAAACTCTAACGCCATGAGAAAACTCCATCTGCTTCGTGTCATTTTGACTGCAGGTCACAAAGATGTGGAGCTAAGGAAGAAAGAAGAGAAGAATTTCGGTGAGAACAGTGAGCACGAAGGAAGAAAGAAGAGGCATCGAGAGAGGAGGAATCCGACGAATGAGAGATAAGTGGAGGTGAAGGGAGAAAGAAGAGGAGGTTGTTGTGTTGAGTATTTAGGTTGCTTGTTATGTGAATGTGCACTCTTTCACTTACTCATTTCCAGTTTATGTAAATGTTGTGGGACATTTATGAGATTAATAATATTTGACAGGGCTTAGTCTTCCATTTGATGAAACATCGGTTTTATTGGCTAGACAACAATGGTTACTGGCCAGTAAGCGTAAATCGCATATATTCGGTGTGCACCTCAAGCAAGCAAAACGGACAACCACATATTGTAACTGAGGTACATATATGCAAAATAAAAAAAACCAACCTTCGACAACTAAAAGAATGTCGTCTATCCTAGCTATCCCTGAGGTGGGAAGTTCCTGAGGTAGACAAGATCTGGCAGTGGTTAGTCTTATATTGGCTAAGAGATCATGGTCACTGGCTAGACATCATTAGTTACTGGCTAGTAAGCCTAGATCGGAACTTTTTTTTTTTTAAGCCAAGCGAAACCACTTCCCCTTTCCAATTTTGACACATGTCACCCCCCCTCCCCCCACCCTTTTTGGCCGCCCGTGAAACTTGCTACCGGGTGAGCAATTTTTGCAAAACTAACCTTTTGCCACCCCCCCCCCCTCCCTCCCCCCACCCTTTTTGTTATATCCATGCAAATTGGCCAAAAAATAACTATCACAAAAAATCAACCATCATTGAAAAAAAATGTCATCGACAACTATCAGTAAAAAAACTACTACTAACAACTGTAACAAGAAAAAATCAAATGTCAAAAAAAATCAATTATCATTAGAAAAAATATCACAACCAATTGTCACTAGAAAAAACGACCAATTATCACCGAAAAAAATTGTCACTAATAATTGTTACCTGAAAAAACAACTATCACCAGAAAAAATATCACCAATCACTGTCACTAGAAAAAAAAAAGTTCACCAACAACCACTAAACTGTAGGGTTGCTCAACGGGCCAGGCCCGAACCGAATCGGCCCGACCCGTTTGGGTCGGGCCGGAGCCGACGTCCGATTTTTGGGGAGGGGTGGCCCAAAGCCCGAACCGAAGACCGAATATTCGGTTACGGTTTTTTCGGTTTTTGGCCTGGAAGAACCAAAAAAACCGAATTGAAGTAGATTTCTAAATGTCTAAATTTCTCAATTTAATCTCTTTTGATGCTTCTCTAAAAGACTAAAAATATAAACCTTAAATATCTCATAACTTACAAATTCAAGTAGATTTCTAAAAGCCTAAATTTCTCATAAATCCTAAATTTCTAAAAGCCTCACAACAATCACAAATTGATTTAAAAATATGAAATTAAAACTATATTAGAACAAACTATTGATAATAGAAGTAGATTAACACAAAGAAAATGTGAAATTTTGCCAAAAAAAAAAATCGAAGCATATATTGTTCACTACTACTGTCGGCTTTCTTGTGGTGTAGCCTGTGAGGCGACTGCGAGAGGCGTCTGCGGGAGAGGGTGGAAAGGCGACGCCGACCGCCGGTAGGGGCTGCAAGAGAGGGAGGTTGGAGGTAACGCTTGGAGTTTGAGCGACTGAGCGAGGACTCGAAGAGCAACACGTCTCGCTCACTATGGGCTGAAGTTTGAAATTTGAAAGAGAAAGAAATTAAAGGGACTCACGGGACACGGGGTAAAGCAGCAGAAAAGGAAACTACTAAACTAGGGTTTTTTTTTAATATATAAAAAACGGTTTTTTCAGGCCGAAACCGAAAATTTCGGTTCGGTTACGGTTATCGGCCCGAAACCGAAATTCAGATTTTCAAGGACCGAAGCCCAAACCGTTACATACCGGGTAGGCCCGAAACCAAGATTTTCGGTTCGGTTATGTGTCATTTTTTGGGCCGGGCCACAAATCGAGCAACCCTACCAAAGTGGATGTTGACCAGTATGATTAGTGTTGACCGATCATAGTCAAAACTAAGAAATGGTAAAGGGGAAAATGGGGAAGTGTGGGAAAAGGAAGAAAGAGTTCAAATGTCAACTATAAACGGCACTCAATTTATTTAAAAAATAAAGAATTTGGTTAAATGTCAATTTTCATATAAATTTTTTCTAAATGTCCACTCTAATCTTCCTTTTTGCTAAATGTTCAATTTTTTTTTTCAAAATACGAAGTTTACTCCTACATTAATTAAATTAAACCCCTCCCCGTCTATCCTCCGAGCTCCGACCTCCCTAGCTCTGAACGGAAGAACAAACCCTATAATACAGAGATGTAGAAAGGCTCTGAAGATGGAGTAATTCATCTCCTTTTGAATGTATGAGAGGGCGACGACCATGAGAACCACCTTAATCATTGCCAAATGCTTCACCATCCCCTTCATGAACTCCGCCAGCCATCCCCAATCCGTACCTCTTGCTTAATTTCAATATTGAATTCAATTGATGGATTGGTGTATTAGTACGTTGTGGACCTATTGTGGAATAAATATGATACCTACCTTTTTATCTCTTCTAGGGCTACCTTTAATTTGGTTTGGGATTTGATTTCATCCTATTAAATACATATCCAGGTATTGGAGAAGATCCATTTTTCGGAATTGGAATTGGAACTCAAACTGGACAGTTGAAATTGTTGATTTGCGGTTGAAATTGTCCACTCTAATCGGAATCGGAAAAGTTTGAACTATCGTTTTTGGTTTTGTCGTAAACTATGACAAGCTCTTTGTTTTTGGTAGCCAACTATCGCGAATCAGTTGAAGTTACTTATTCCTGTCGAGCTATGCCATGCCTCAGGCCATGTAATGAGCAACGTTTCACTCGCAGCAGTGGCTGTCTCATTCACCCACACTCTCAAAAGAAGTGGGCGGGTTATTGGGATTGCGAGGCGGAAAGGATGACATAGAGAGCTTGTCAGGCAGAGACCATATCAACCATCAAGCAATTAGCGGGCGGGTTATTGGAATTGATCTACTTGTCAATTACTTTAATGTTTTGAATTCTGATAAAAGTTGGGATGCAATTAGTTAAGTGCCTTTCTCACAATCTCATAGACTCATATCAACCATCAAGCAAGATCTGCCTTCACAACTTGTGTGTTAGGCTTGGGCCAGTATGGGTTAGAATGGATATAAATGTAAAGATAGGCTTGTAACCGGGCATCACATTCATAATACATACATACAAATATATCTGGAGCTTCCCTTTCACTCTCACCTTACTCTCTCTCGTTCCAACTAACTACTAAGGATCTAACACATTGGTATCAGAGCTCTGGTCGTTCCCTTCCATGGCGGACTTCACACGTTTCAAAGCATTAGAAAAGGTCGAATTGCAACTCCAACACCTGCAGCAATTCACGACGGCAACACAAGCCCAGTTGTGTGAAACGATTCGTCGTCAAGATGACCAATAGAAATCAATTGAGGAATTGACGACAACTAAACGGAGATGCATTCCAACATAGAGACGAGGATGGACCAACTGCAAGCTGCGACGGAGCTGAGTTTTGCAAAGATGGCAGAGCAAATTCAGATTCAGACGGAGCAAAGTTTCGCAAGATTAATGTAGGTCTTCAAGAATCAACGTCCACGAGGATCTCTGGCGATGAATGTTGACCAGCAAGAAAGACCGTCGATGACCAACACAAGAGAGGATCAAGGCATCTAGAAGATTCCACCTCTACAGAATGACAATTACGCAGGAGCTTCGTGGTCGGTCAATCGCTCACCAAAGATTGATTTTCCTTCGTTCGATGGCCGAAAACCAAGGATCTGGGTTTGGAAACGTGAAAAGTATTTCACGATTTTCAGTATTCCGAAAAATCAAAAGGTAGAACATACAACGATGTATATGCAAGATCGAGCGAATAATTGGATTCAAGGTTACTTGTTGCAGAGGAAAGGAGTTCGTTGGGGAGAAATGAGTGAGGCTTTGTGCAGTTGATTTGGGGAAAAGCAAGGACTTGATATTGTGCAAGAATTCAATAAATTGTCTCAGAATGATGCATTGGAAGATTATAATGAGCAATTCGAAGAACTCCATGCTGAGATGTTGACTTACAACCCACATTTGCTTGAGATTTACTTCATGTCCAGCTACATCAGCGACCTCAAACCAAAAATCAAGTCTTTAGTAAAGTTAGGGAGACCAAGAGATCTGGCAGAGGCACTAGTACTGGCAAGATTGCACAATGATGCATTGGAAGATTGTGGAACTGGCAAGATTGTGGAAGAATTCAATAAATTGTCTCAGAATGATGCATTGGAAGATTATAATGAGCAATTCGAAGAACTCTGCGCTAAGATGTTGACTTACAACCCGCATTTGCTTGAGATTTACTTCATCTTCAGCTACATCAGCAACCTCAAACCAAAAATCATGTCTCTAGTAAAGTTAGGGAGACCGAGAGATCTGGCGGAGGCACTGGAACTGGCAAGATTGCACAATGATGATGTATCAACTATCATGAAAGCGAGCAAGAGTTCTTGGAAAGGTAGTTCCACAGGCTCGAGTGGGCAAGGCAGTCCAAGATTAGGATCCTCGAATTCTAAGGTTGTGGAGTCTTATAGAGGGGGTGACACAATAGGCAATGAAATCAAGAGAACGTCATGGTTGTGCTATAGGTGTGGCGACAAGTATTTTGTTGGCCACAAATGTAAGGTGTCGTCTATGAAGTTCATTGCAGCCAAAGAGGAAGAAAGTGGTGATATTAGTCAATTGGATGAGCAAGTAGAAGCAGAAGAGAGCTTGCAGGAATGCTTCATTCGTGTCATGTCAGGTAATGGACCTGACACCTCAATCTTGGTTAAGGGATATGTTGGGAAATGATTGGTCAATATCTTGATTGACAGTGGGAGCACTCATAGTTTGTGGATCCCCAATTAGCTAAGGAAGCGGGATTTAAACTGCAACATTCAAATTTGATGGTCGTGTAAGGAATCAATAAGGAAAAACTCTTTTGTAGACATGAGTGTAAAGAGTTTAAATGGTCTATGCAAGGTGGGGATAATGTGTTTGACATTAGAGCCCTACGAACCGGTGAATTTGAATTGCTATTAGGCATCAATTGGATGAAGAAATATAGCCCTGTAGAGTTTGATTACAAGAAGATTCGGATTGCTTTTTTTAAAGATGGGAAGAAGATGCAACTGCAAGGCAATGTTGCCAATAGGGAGGAGGCTTCAGTTAAGCACATTTTAGCCAAGGAGTTGTGTGCATTGATGAATTCCCATGATCATGACTGTCTGATTCAGGTAGCTCAGGTTTTTCACTTGAAAGCTTCAGAGGGTGCTACACTTCCAGAGGTGCAGAAGGTATTGTCTAGTTTTGATGATGTGTTTGCAGTGCCCACACAATTACCACTAGAGAGGGGGTTCGAGCACAGTATACCATTGCAGTAAGGTGGTCAACCGGTGTGTTCAAGGCCATACAGATATCCCTTTTGACAAAAGGACGAGATTGAGAACCAAGTGAAGGAAATGTTGAATGCTGGGTTAATTAGGCCAAGCCAAAGTCCATTTGCGTCTCCCACACTGCTAGTTAAAAAGACAGACGGGACATGGAGATTCTGTATAGATTAAAGATGGGTAAACGATATTACAATCAAGGATAAGTTTCCAATTCCAAAGATTGAGGAGTTGCTGGATGAATTGAAAGGGGCAACGGTGTTCTCAAAACTTGATCTCAGGGCTAGTTACGATCAAGTTATAGTTAAGGAGGAACACATACATAAGAAAGCCTTTATAACCCACAATGGTCACTTTGAATTCAATGTAATGCCATTTGGGTTGACCAATGCATCTGCCACCTTTCAAGCTAGCCTTGTTGAACCGAGTTTTTGCTAGGTATTTGAGGAAGTTTGTGTTGGTATTCTTTGCTGATATCTTGATTTATGGCAGGGACAGTCATTAGCACGTACGTCATTTGGAAGTGGTCTTTCAATCCTTGAGGAAGCACCAACTGTTTGCAAAGATGTCTAAGTCTAGCTTTGCAGTGCCCCGGATTGAGTATCTTGGTCACATCATTTCTAGTGACGACGTAACTATACATTTCTAGTGACGACGTAGCTACAGACAAAGCCAAGACTGAGGCAATTGCTAGCTGGCCAAGCCCGGTAAATGTTAAAGAATTGAGAAGTTTTCTTGGGTTAGCCGGGTATTACAGAAGATTCATTAGGAACTTTGGGGTCATTTGCAGGCCTTTGAATAAGGGTGGGTGCGGGACGAGTCGTCCTGCATCCCGCAACCTACGTAATTTTTGCGGGACTTGACAGAACCGGGACGGAACGTGTCTTGTCCCTCAAATAAAAAAATTAATATTATAAAAAAATCAAAATTTCATGTATATATTGCGATTCTCAAAGATGTAAAATATATACATATATATATGTATATATATATATATGTATATATATATACATACATATATATATATATATATATATATATATATATATATATATATATATATGTATGTATGTATGTATATATGTATATTATGTATATTATGTATATAATATACATATATACATACATACATATATATACATACATATATATATACATATATATATGTGTATATATATATATATATGTATATACATATATATATATATATACATACGGGTCGACTCCGGTGAAAACCAATTTTTATGGTGAAAACCGTGAGGACTAATTTGATTGGCTAGATTTGGATTGTTGCTCAGATGGGGCGCGTGCCGCGTGTGCCTTGGCTTCTTTAAAAAAAATACGGGCAATTTCGTCTTTTCCCTTCACAGTCTTCCTTCCTCTTTCACCTCTCTCTCGGCCGATTCCTCTGTGCGAAAGAAGCTCGGATAGATCGAGCATGCTTTCACCTCTCTCTCGGCCGACGAAGAACGGAATCCCTAGAAATTTCATTCTCGTTCGATTTGTGCGATGGCTATTGTCTTTTATTGTTCGATTTGTGCGAGAGAAGATCGAGCCTAATCGTTCGAGTTTGTTAGGGTTTGGGGAGTTCGGTTCTCAAATCTGTTTCTATCGGCGTTGGCCCTTTCTCTCATAACAAGATCCACACCGTTTCTCACATAGATAGTACTGTATTCAGCGGCGGTACAGTAGTTCAAAATCGTTTTTATTATCCTATCTATTTCATTCCGCCGATTTGTGTAAGTTACGGCTTCGAATTTCAGGTTACGGTTTCGATTTTATTAGGATTTTATTAGGGTTTGTGGAGTTCGAATTTCGATTCCACATCAAACTGGAATTTCATCCAAATCTGTTTTGTTGTTCATTCAAATCTGCACCAGTGCAGTTTGGAGGTTGTCTTAGCTGTTGTGACTGGAATTGATTGGACCTTAATGTCTTTGAGGTGAATCTATGACTAGGTGATGTTCATTGTTGTTTGCTTTTGTTTAAGCTATGAATCTATTATAGTTTTTTAGTACCTTCTAGTTCTAAATATGTGTCTGTTGGTTATGAGGAGATGGACAAATCTTATCATCATGCTATGTGTGAAGGGCTGATGCAAAAGAAGAGGTGTTATGCTGATGTTTTTTGTCAGATAAAAAAAACATTTTAGTAGGTTATTTATGGCAGTTGTTTGAATATGTATGCATCTGTTTCATCAACAAGTTTTCTTGAATATGCAGCCCCAATTTCATTTTGTGCTCAGGCTAACAATTTAAGCGTTTTGGAATTGGATATATGTTTAATAACTATATTTTTTGCTTTTTGCTGAAGCTATGTAGAGAGGCCAAAAAAAGTGTGTTGAAGTTTTGTTCTTGAAAGCAATTTTCTGGGAGCTTTTTGGGGATGTTTGATGGTTGATTGTAGGCTGAATTGGAACTCTGTTTGGTGCAAATTGAATATCAGAGCTGTTGCCATGAAGTTCCCATCAAAATCTGGCTTTATGAGATGCTGTTGTCATGATGTTTTTGTACATTAATGGACGATGTATATTTATTTTTGGTCAGGCAGCAGGTCTAAAGTTTCCCATCAAATTGAAGGTCTGAGTTGTTAGGAGTTGTTGCATCAGTTTGTAAATTGTGATAGTTATTGAGATTTTTGGCTTTGCTATTACAATCCTATTCAGTTCGTTCAAGTTTTTATTACGATGTATTGCCACCATTTAAAGTAGGTTCAAGATTTAAAATCTTGAACCTACTTTAAATGGAGGCAATACACAATGAAAAAAGTTTAAACCTACATAATAAACCAATCTGAAATATAAGACAATAAAATGTCACTTTAGGGTTATAATAACTATGGGTTCAAGATTTAAAAATCTTGAACCTACTTTATATGGAGGCAATACACCATGAAAAAAACTTGAACCTACTTAATAAATCAACATGAAATGTAAGGTAAAAAGATGTCACTTTAGGAATAGATATAACTATGGGTTCAAGATTTAAAAATCTAACCTACTTTATATGGACGCAATACATTATGAAAGAAAACCTGAACCTGCTTAAAAATCAACATGAAATATAAGACAACAAAATGTCGCTTAGATTGAACCTACTTTATAAATGGAGGAAATACATCATAAAAAAACTTGAACCTACTTGATAAACCAACTTGAAATGTAACGTATCAAGAATTATCAAACACTTTAAATGGAGGCAATAAATCATAAAAAAAATATAATAAATAAATATAGTAGTAACATTACAAGATGTCAACTTAGGGCTAAATATAACTATGGGTTCAAGATTTTTAATATCTTGAACCTACTTTAAATGGAGGCAATATATCATAAAAAAAACTTGAACCCACTTAATTAACAAACATGAAATGTAAGCCAGCAAGATAAAATTTTAGAGGTACATATAACTATGGGTTCAAGATTTAAAAATCTTGAACCTACTTTAAATGAAGACAATATATCGTGAAAAAAAACTTGAACCAGCTTAATTAAAAAAAACATCAAATGTAATCCAGCAAGATAGGAATTTAGAGGTAGATATAACTATGGGGAATATGTCAATATAAGACTATATTTACGCATTATATGCCTTCTACGATGAACCTAAGCGGATAAGCCTATATGGATCATGTGCCCTTCTACCCCTAAATGGAAGAGATCTTCTGCCTTATAAAAAAAAAGGAAGAGCTCTTCTGATTTCGATCTAAATGGTGAAACAGTGCCAGGTGATGATGGGATTATATATAGAGTTGCCTTATCATGTAAAGTTTCTGATTCACAAAGTGTATGTTTTTATTGTGTTTATTCTTCTCATTCAATTGGTTTATCATCAATATCATGCATTACATTCACAGGGATGTACTAAACGTACGACTTTTTTTAACTAGCAAAGCTACATTCTAGTTTTGTTTTGTTTTATATATTTAGATTATCTGAAGTGATTACTTGATATCACTTTAGGCTTTGGTATAATTATGAGTTCAAGATTCTTACGGTATATGGAGGCAATACACCATGACAAAAGCTTGAATCTACTTAATAAACCAACCTAAAAGGTAAGATAGCAAGATGTCACTTTAGAGCTATATATAACCATGGTTCAAGATTTATAAATCTTGAACCTACTTTATATGTAGGCAATACGCCAATACACCATGAAAAAAAACTTGAACCGTACCTACTTAATAAATCAACATGAAATGTAAGGCAAAAAGATGTCACTTTAGGGCTATAATAACTATGGGTTCAAGATTTAAAAATCTTGAACCTACTTTATATGTAGGCAATATACACCATGAAAAGAACTTGAACATACTTAATAAATCAACATGAAATGTAAGGTAGCAAGATGTCACTTTAGGGCTAGATATAATCTACCGTTATAAAAGAATCTTGAACCTACCGTTATAAAATCAACATGAAAAAAACATGAACCTACTTAATAAATCACTATGAATTTTATAAGTAGGTTTAAGATTTTAAAATTTTGAATCCATAATTATAAAATAATCTTGAACCTCCCGTTATAAAATATTGAGCCAATATTTATAAAATCTTGAACACATGGTTATAAATCATGACTTACCATTACAAAAATTTTGAACCTATCGTTAAAAAATCTTAAACTTATAATTTAAAATATTGATCCTGCCATTATAATAAATATTTTGATATTATAATAAACATTTTGTAAATATTTTGACATTATATTAAACTTATATTGACATATTTCCCAACTAACAATTTGATATGTAAGATAATATAAAAAAATCTTGAACCATATTTATAAAAAAAACATCTTGAATCCACAATTATAATAAAAAATTTGGAAATATTTTGATATTATAAGTAGGTTCAAGATTTTAAAATCTTAAACCCATATTTATAAAGTAAAGATTACAAAAATAAAGAAAAGGGAAAAAAAAAAGACCAATCTTAATTATTAGCGTAATATGTAATAATTTATTAATATGTAATGTACTCCGTAGTCCGTACTCCGTAGTAGATTTGGGTGGGGATGAGTACATAATTAATTAAGATAAAATATAAAAACATGAAAATCATCATAATTAATTAAGATACAATTTAGTTGGTGGGTTTGCTTTGCATTAATTACTGGAAGAAAAGCGCCGAGGAATGGATTTACTTGCATACACGCTCATTTTTTTTATCATTAAAGTTTAGTCCTCAGTCCTCACGCGTTTGCAAGTAATTACTGTAATACGGAGTAACTAAAAAACGAGCAGCGGGCGCACGCGTGAGAGAGTAGGGCGCGTGTTTTATATGAGTCAATCAAAACACTCCTCACGGTTTTCACCCTAATTTTGGCTTTCACCGGAGCGCAACCCTATATACATATATATATATATATATATATATATATATATATATATATATATATATATATATATATATATATATATATATATATATATATATATATATATATAGGGTTGGGTTCGGGTGCAAAGGTCACCAAAAGTGAGAAGGAAAGAAGCAATTTGATTGGTCCACGTGTGCAAAATTGAATTAAAATTAACATACACGCGGCTTCCCAATTACTTCCCCAGTTAATTAGTGACACCCACCCAAATTAACTAGTAACACCCCAACTCTCATGCACACACTAATTAATTGCGCGCGCCAACTAACTAATCAATTAGAAATTGTACGTACATGTAAAAGTGTTCACTTCAACTTTTAAAAATCATTTTTTGACATTTTCACTTGTTAAAAAAATATAAAAAATATATATTTGGGTGTAATTTAATTTTATCCACACATAGACACCCACTTTGTATATGTTTTGTTGAAAAAAAATTTCACAAGAAGTGGTTCAGCAATTTTATTCACAGTGGTTCGGCAATTTTATTCGCAGTGGTTCATCAATTTTATTCACAGTGGTTCAACAATTTTATTCACAATGGTTC
Source organism: Persicaria tinctoria (assembly GCA_037127255.1). Taxonomy (NCBI): domain Eukaryota; kingdom Viridiplantae; phylum Streptophyta; class Magnoliopsida; order Caryophyllales; family Polygonaceae; genus Persicaria; species Persicaria tinctoria. The sequence continues at coordinate 31,279,878 of JBANSL010000001.1, forward strand.
AGCAATTTTATTCACAGTGAACCAATCTCTATTGAGCCACTGAACCAACCTATTTAGTCACTGAACCAACCTCTATTTAGCCATTGAACCAACCTATTTAGTCACTGAACCAGCCTCTATTTCACCACTGAACCAACCTATTTAGTCACTGAACCAACCTTTATTTATTCTCTGAATCAACCTCTATTTAGACACCGAACCAACCTATTTAGTCACTCTCTATTCGGTCACTAAACCACTCTCTATTCGTTCACTGAACCACTCTATTCGGTCACTGAACCAATCTCTATTCGATTACTGAACCACTTTATCCGGTCACTGAACCACTATCTAATCGGTCACTGAACCACTATCTATTCGGTCACTGAATCACTCTCTATTCGGTCACTGAACCACTCTCTATTCGGTCATTGAATTACTCTATTCGATCACTGAACCAATCTCTATTCGATCACTAAACCACTGTATCCGGTCCTTGAACCACTATATATTCGGTCATTGAACCACTCTCTATTCGGTCACTGAACCACTCTATATTCGGTCACTGAACCAACCTCTATTTAGTCACTGAACCAACCTCTATTAAGTCACTGAACCACTTGATATAAAATCCCTGAACCGCATGGTATTAAAACACTGAACCACTTGTTATTAAAAAACCCTGAACCACTTTGTATAAAACCCCTGAACCACATAGTATTAAACCCTGAACCACTTTGTATTAAAACCATCAACCACTTGGTTTATCAGATTTTCATTATTCTTTTTTTTATTGTTTATTTTTAGTTATTTATTTATTTGTTTTTAAAATAAAATGGTTTGTAAACCAATACTGTACTATTTATTTGATGAACCATATGGGTTAAAACACTGAACCACTTATATAAAAAGCCTGAACCACTTATTATAAAATCCATGAACCACTCAAAATATTTGGTTAGATGGAATTATGTGAAACAGGTGATGGACAATGAAAATTATGAAATTGAAACCCAATTTCGATGCATCAACACTGCATTTCAATTCATCCACAAGATTTCAATTGTTGATCGACATCATCCACAACATTTATATCCATATAATTGGACAGAACATGGCAAATCCAGTTGCCCTTCCGCAATCATCCACAACATTTCAATTCATCCAAAGTATTTCAATCCACATCATCTACAACATTTCAATTCATCGATCCACAACATCACTGCATTTCAACGCATACCCACGCATACCCAGTTGCCCTTCCGCGATGTCCGAGTCTGACCAGAAATTGTTGATCGACAGCCTCCAGATCTTCAAGATCCATGGCCGTGTGACAACCGCGGTCGCCAGATCCTCCGCCTCATCGGCAAATTCCTCCCTGGTCTCGGAAAAAGTCTGAACCATACCGCCCCCTACGCCCGTCGAATTGCCGACCTCCTCCTTTTCCATCCCGCTCTTCCAAGCCCGTCGCCCCCTACGTCCAGTCCAACCCCCTGCGTCGGCTGCCGCCGGAAACCATATCGCATCCGCCCCTCGCCGCCGACGAAAATATCAACGCCTATCCCGCATCCTTTGTCCTCCGATGACGATTGGTCGCGTTTTTGATATGGCGATGATTGGTCACGTTTCATCATCTACATCATCGCCAGGTTCATGAGCATCTCCGTCGCCGTCGCCGTCGGTGAGGGGAGAAGGAGATCCGTCACCAATTGAGATCTGTCACCAAGACAGCGGCGACGTTGAGGGGGCAAATAGCGGGAAGGGGGAGGAAGGAGCGGGAGAAAGAGGACAACGCGGAGGGGAGCTTGATGGAGCGGCACTAGCTAGAAGCCATGGAAGATGGAGTAGGTGAGGGAGGCGTAGTCTTAGATCTAAAATAGAAGAAGAATAGATTAGATCTGGAATAAGCGTGTCTAACAAACGCGCGTGGCCCTAGATTTATTTTAACCAATCAGATCACTTCTTTTCTTCTTACCGGACTGATGTCTTCTCACTTGAACCCTACCCTATCTATACTACTATAAAGATGGTGGAGGGTATTTGCAATCCTAGCCCTCCATTTGCTATATGTATAATTATCTAAGGTTGATATCCATCCTCTCCTCCACTTGCTTCCCCAGCTGTTTCCCTCTAAATTAATCATAGCCATTCACCGTAAAGTTAAGCTTATATGGACGTTCCACATTACATATAGAGTATAATGTCTGATTTACCCCCAAAAGTTTGAATTTAAAATTATTTATTTTTTCTTTCAGATGGGCGTTTCCGTCTTTACACTAAATTACAGCCGCTTTTCTTCTCCACTGCCGTCTCCTCTTCGTTCTCTTCCTTCTCTTCCTTCTTCTTTGTCTCTCTGTCATCATGCTTCCACCGCTTATCTCTTTCTTTGCATTTCGATTTTGATTCCTCGTTCTTCCGCTCGCTTCATCCTGCTCTCGCCCGTGTACGCTAAGTGTCTCGATTTCTCCGACTGCCAGTGCCTCTCAATTCAACTCCCAAAGGAATCCCAACCAGGTCAGTATTCCGTTTGCTCTTCCTCCCTCGTGTTGAAGTTACCAATGACCATCCCATCAACCTGGGGATTTTTGACGGCAGATGACCCCGAGGCGAGCAATGTCAGTCGAGTATTCGGCTCCAATTCAGCGTATTCTCTCACCATTCATCAACTGGAAGAGACCTTCAACGAATTTGATCCTATACATTGCTATTTCACGATCACCCAGAAAGGTACCCTTCCTTTTCCTCATGGGTGGGACATTTCTAATATTTAATTGAACCTGTTTGGGGCCACATGGTTAGTTGTTCAAGTGTCTTTAGTTGTTTGTAATCTTATAGCCAAGTGGATATCTAGAACAATACCTACAGTTTAGAATTTTATTAAGTTTAATGAATTGATTTTAATTGAGATTAGGAACCTATTCATTGAGAGTAGTTATTCATCTGTGATAGAAGATTGGTTAAATTGGAGTTTAGATATTGCAACTTGGTTCTGGTTTATTTTATGCCTTCAAGGTGTTTGTAGAAATGCTTAAGAGAGATTTGAAGACCATAACCCTGAATTTCACATCCAACCCAAAGGTATTTACAACTTGGTCCTAAGCGTCTCGATTTGAAGACCACAACCCTGGTTTACTTTTATGCCTTCAAGGAGTTTAGATATTGCAACTTGGTCCTAAGTGTCTCGATTTCTCCGACTGCCGGTGCCTCTCAATTCCGATCCCAAAGGTATTTACATCTTGGGTGGAAATCAAATTAATTAGCCAAATGTGTTTTCAAATTACACAAACCAGCTTGATTTTGCTTGTATTAATGAAGGCATTGACTCAAATAGCTGGAATTGATGTCTCTGGTGAACACCTTCCGTCTCTGTTGATATCTTCGAAGCCGGTCAATCAACCGACAAAGCCTCTCCCTCATACTCAAGCCAGTAAGACCTTAAACTTGTTTTGGCCTCTTTTGTGTTGCTTTGTTTGAGAGGTACTGTATATATTATCTCAGTTTGGGATGGATAGGTGAACTTTCACACAATCTGTCTTGGATTTTTTATATGGTAATTTGTATTGAATATCGATTACTTGATAGGTGTTTATTTTTTTCAATTTCTTTTACTGGTGCATGATGCTTCTTATGCCACCATTCCAATAACAGTCTTGGATTTGTTATATTGTAATTTCTTTTACATATTTCATATAAATGCACTTATTGCCTTTTTCCCCTATTCTGTAACAGTCATATCTAAGTTGAATGAACTTTTCCAAGGGCGTGTTTGCATGAATAATTGTCATAAAATTAGCATCTTTGCATCTTTTAAATGAAATTTGGTATGTTAATGTAGCCAAGTCAGCCTTAGCTATCTCCTTGTCGAACTTGAAAACCAAATTTATTTACAATTACAATTTATCAAATGATGTTCTGGCTATTGTGCTCCATCCTTCTATCCGCAAATGTTGATCCCCTTGTTTGGAAAGATTGTCTTAACTAGGGCATTCCAATGCTTTTATTCTTCTAGAGGTTAGCATTATTGTGAAAATTTTATGCATCAATATTTCCATTTGTTCAATTTACAAATAAATATATAAAATCATTTGATTTGTGCATTTCATCATTTTGGACAATAATACATATGGCTATTTTGCCAGGAATTCATACATTTTGCTGCCCCTCTCCACTTTTTTTATTTTTATTTTTCCATTCTGGTTTCATCTGTTTAAGAATTACCGTCATTAGATAATATGCGGGAGATACACAATTCATAGGAACCTAGCTATGTGCTTCCACCCTAAATAAAAGAAGCTTATGTTAGCTCTTTCTATTTCACATAATCCACACATGAATGCCATATTGACCACTTCAACTTGAACAAAGAAATCCAGTAAGTGGTAAATGAAAGGTCAAGATAGGAGGGATGGTTGTTTGGATGTGAATAGGAGGTCTATGTTAGTGTATATAGCAGCTGTTTATATGTTATGTTGATTGATTCTCAATATATTAGTTATCTCATGTTTCATTTTAATGGAAAATTTATACCTGATCTGGCTAATTATTCTTATGTTTACAGGCTGGAGCTATTCTAGGTGATGCATTTCTGCATCAACTGCCACATGCTTTTGGTAAGCATGATATTTTCTGTGTTATCCAAGTGATGTCATGAAAATAGCAGCTCTCTTTTGTGTGTTTTGTCTGTTTGATAAGTTAGTGATCCATGGGAAAAGAACAAAACCAAGTAAAAGTGTGAAGAGACATAGACTCAGCTGGATTCTTAATAGTCGGACACTCCAGGTTCCTACCTTGTTTTCTATTATTGTTGTTACTGAAAACTCATCTTGTTGTTAGACTTTTGTTACTATAAAATAATAATAAAGCCCTTCCTAAAGCGATGCCATCAGTAAAGGTGTGCTAAATCTTTGATTCAGTTTAACCGAATATTGACGGATTCTGAATATGGTACACCGAGAAGGACCACATAAGAACTTGATTTGAATTAATTTGACCCAAACTAAATAAAAGCTAAACAAGAAACTATTTGGAGAACTACTTCTTCAATTATTCGTTTTGATTGATTCCAGAATCTACTCAGATACAACATAGACTCAGCTGGAATACAAGAAACCCCAATTTTAACCCAAACATGATTGAATAAGATTTATAAGTTTGTATAATATTTAAGTAGAGTTAAATGTCAAAGTTCTTATAGGTTGGAGCTTACGAGGACTCCGCCAATCTTCACCTGATCATGGAGCTCTGTGAAGGCGGAGAGCTGTTTGATCGGATTTTGCGGAAGGGCCATTACAGTGAGAGGGAGGCCGCGAAGTTGATGAAGACGATTATCAGGTTCTTGGAGGATTCTCATTCTCTCGGGGTTATGCATAGGGATTTGAAGCCGGATAACTTGTTTAAGAGCAAGGACGGGGATTCCCAGCTTAAAGTTGATGTTCTCGGTCTTTTTGTGTTCTTCCAGCCAGGTCTGATTTTGACTTTTTAAACCTCAATTGATTGCTCTTTCTTTTGAAATTGGATGATTCGGGTTTTAGGTTTGGTTTGAAGAGGAACAAGAGGATTGCCGATTTTGAATTTGATTTCCAATTGGATGATTTGGGATGAAATTGGAGTTTTCCTCAACTGGTGTTGTTTTGAGAGTTTGAAGTTGGATTTCTTGGCTATCTACAGGTGATACTTTTACAGATACTGTGGGGAGTCCTTACTATGTTGCACCAGAGGTTCTGAAGAAAAGCTATGGACCTGAAACTGATATCTTGAGTGCTGGTGTTATACTGTACATTTTGCTTTTGTGGAGTTCCACCATTTTGGGCAGGTATTAACCTAGCTTAAATTTTCAGGGTGCAGTTGCTGTGAATCTGTAAGTTGAATTGTCTTGGCCAATGCTAAAGATCTTGTTAGGAGAATGCTAGAGAAAGATCCTAAGAAGAGACTTCCAGCATATCAATTCCTCTGTAAGACCTCTTACTCTCCCCTAGAGTTGAGATGATTTTTCGTCTACAAACGACTGGATTCAGATAGAAAATGTGATCTGATTGGTGTTTGTAATAGGTCATCCATGGATGGCGGACGAGAGCAATGTCCCGGATAAGCCTCTTGATTCAGCTCTTCTTTCGCGTCTCAATCTGTCCTTGGCCATGAACAAGCTTCACAAGATGGCATGCCGGGTAATTTCCTTACTGTGACCTGTCACTAAGTCTGTCGCCGATTGAATATCACTATTTATGTTTCTTCCATTTTTCAGGTGATTGCATAGAAGTTATCGGAAGCCGAAATAGGTGGTGTGAAAGAGCTGTTCAAGAAGATGGACTTAGATAACAGTGGAGCCATAACATTCAATGAGTTAAAAGAAAGCTTAAAGCAGGTCGACTCTAAGCTTCTTGAGTCTGACGTTGAGAATCTCATGACTGCAGTAAGGATCAAAACGCTTTTCCGAATCACCAACTCTTTCTTGTCATTAAATATTCTAAACCTAGGAAGGATCTGAATTACTTGCAGGCATATGTTGATGAGAACGGAATTAGTATGGAGAGTTTCTGGCAGCAACCATGCACCTAAACAAGCTGGAGAGAAAAGAGAACTTGGTCCAGGCTTTTGCCTATTTTGAACGAGATGGCAGTGGTTACATAACCATAGATGAACTTCAACATGCCTGCAAAGAGTTCGGGATGAACGAACTGCATCGACTAGAACAATGTAAGTTCATATCATTGGTGGAGTCCTCCCTCTCTAATTATAATGTGAATTGCTTGCATCAACTGTGATTAAGGTCATTAGTGTCAAATTGTGATTAAGGTCATGGATAATTCTCATACTCAATTTAACCCAAATGAGGATTCAATATAGCATGTGTGACTGCAATGATGTTATGCAGGCATATATTATCAATGTGTGACTGCTCTCTCCGGATTGCGGTGCAAAGGCGGTTGATAGAACAGTTTGGGTTGAGACTCTATATACCAATTTCTTCGTCTCAGCCTGTATATATATATATATACATACATACCTTTTTGTTGGAAGTACTATTATATTTGGTTAACTTTAATTGTCTTTATGATAACAGTTCCAAGACATCCTCCTAGACTGTGGAGTTCAAATGGTCGCTCAAACACTGGTTGAAGGTCTCTCACGAGTAAAGAGGTGTAATCATGAGGGCCGAGCTTCTATGTCTCTAGATCTCCACATACTTTTTCTTGTAGATGGGAGGCAAATAACCAATGCATTGCCTGTTCATGTTTGCTTCAGAAACTGCATTGTAACTGAAAAAACTCTGCTCTTTTTTCTCTTCAGGTCTTAATCAACTATCTACAAATGTTCGGACTCAAAGACGTTAAGCAAAAGCTGCAAATTGTGGATGCTTTCATCAAGGTAAATTTGCTCCAAAGGCATGCTATAACTTATGTCGGTATATTCTTGGTTCGAAACAGTTCACGTGTATAATTCTATGATGTAACAGGCCTTCTATCTCCCTGACACCGAGTATGTGAACTAGGCACATGCTCATCCGGTATGATAAGCATTTCCCACCCCAAAAGAAGCAGCATCTTAAATCAGCCCTTATCACATATTTTCTCGTTACACAAAATCAGCATCTTAAAAGAGCAATGTACTGTGTGGTGTGCAGGAGTACACCAAAAATCAAGTTAT